>RCWM02000062.1:1927500-2520000 GCA_003667255.2 Euschistus heros
ATTTTCTAATCAGAAAACTATCCCTCCTACCGCAATGGGAAACTACTGGTGGCAAATACAGGAGTATCTCGAAGAATAGCTGTAGCCAATTTTCGGATCAGCTCTCCGGAAATGAGAGAGAGAAAAAACAAGTCAGGTGTTGTACAAGTACAAGGTGTTTATTTATGTTATTATAAATAAGACAATTGAAACGTCTATTATTATTATTCTCTAGATATCTAGATTGACTTCTTAAAGAAAGAAAGATTTTGTCAATTTATTTTGTCAAAATAAGGAAATCGAAAGCAATAAAATTATGAATTATATGTGTACTATTTTACTGAATCTTATTTTTCACTGCTGGCAATATAAGACCAAAGTTTTGTTTTTGATAGTATAGGATTGCTTAGTTCTTTCAAAGCTTAGGAGTTCTCAAACATTTTACTTTCCTTAGTATAGGTCTTGTCCAAGTGCCCAAAACCTTCAACTATTGTCGTCTGTTTCATCAGATTTATTGGACTCTCTCATGCAATTTTATTCTAATAAGTGGCAATTAAGTGATTATTAATTAATTATATTAATGAATATATTTTATTGAAGGATATTATACATTTAAAATTAAGAACCTATGGATGATATTAAAATTATTGCTCAAGATGAAGGGGTTAGTCACATTAAAAAAAAAAAAATTACAATCTAGGTCATTGGATGAAGGAATTTACGTGTAAAAAGTGTTAGGTGGCGAAATATGAATATTTCTAAACAACTAGAAAAAGATATGTGAAGAAGATGGGGGGGGGGGGGGGGGGGTTATGTAACGTTTTTCTGCTGAAGGAAACTATAACAAAAAAAAAAAAATTAAAGATTAATTACTCTGAATTTAGTTTTGTTACATAACCCCTTCAGCCACCAAACCCTTCAATTATTAAAATTAAAAAAAAAAAGGTTTTATTTATTTTTATGGAAGGAGAGGTATCTTGTTTGGAGCAAATCTGCTACATGTGGGACATTTAGGATTACTATGGATAAGTTTATTTATAACATAATATGGAGAGCATTGTGGATTTTACGAAGGATTTTGTTTTGCAAGGATTGGATACGAGAAGAATAGGAAGGTTCAGGGGAACACAAAGCTACTTCGCAAATAAATGTGTCTAATTACTGTCTCATAAATAAGTCTTTTATAATTAATCGAGAGCTTTGAAATCTTGTTTCGTAAATACTGGAGTTTTTTTTTTTTTTTTGTGGAAAAAAAAAATTAAAGATATTATTCTAAATTGAGTTGTGTTACATAACCTCGTCAACCACCATACCTTACTCTACTCGTGGTCCAGCACACAATTTACATTCTGCAATTAAAGTATTTAAGTTTGTTTGTGTCTGAGCCGGTATCACAGGGTTTTGCTAACACATTCACATATCTCAGTGTGTATAATTCTTTTATAAAATAATTCACCCATTTAATATTAAAACGTTATGAATTTTCAAGTAAATATTTATTTTCATTCAGTAGTTGTAAAATTTTATCTGAATTATTTTACCCATCAACGTTAGGATGAATCATTCTGTCAACAGATTTCATGTTTTTTTCGAATCCAATGTATTTTGTAGTTTATCCATAATTTACTTTTTATTTTTGGTCCTCTCAAACCTTAATTTCATAATATTAAAATCGATTTCTGTATTAAAAAATAATCTCGTATTTTCTGCATTAGGACGTATTTACATATATGTATTTTTTCTCCTTCTTGAATTTGATCGTTATAATATTTAAAATATTTAATGTTAATTTTTTTTTTTTTACACTAAATTTAGTATAACTATGACCAGTAATAATTAAATAATAACCTTAAATATAATAACGATATTAGAAGATAGATTTTTATTTATTATTATTTTTTTTTGTTTAGGTTAACCTGCCCAGAAATCAGCTGTATGTGACGAGAGTCTCCGGCCGCTGTTCCATGAGGGACATTCTCCATCAGGCCTGCTCTGAGAAGAACTTGGATCCCAGCAAGTACACTCTTCGCCATCCTAGTGAGTACTTAATGATATCTATATTTTTACTTTTTTTTTTTTGAAATTTTCATATTTTAATAGTATCATGAGTTCTAAGCTATTCGGTTAATTTTAAGATTGCCTAAATTTTCGTTTTGGTATAAGATATTCGGAGATTAGTTACTCTTTTATTCCTGGGAAGAAGGACTGCTTAAACAATGGCGGTGGATCCAAAGTAGGTTCTTGTCAGTTAAGGGATCACTGTGTATTACTGTTCGACTAGAACAAACTTTGAAAGGATTTAGTCTTTAGGTGAATGGAAATAGGATGCCAATGATTTATCCATGATAAATTTGGGATGTATGTTGTGCCTACCTACTAAATTCCTCCTTTCGTCTTCGTATACCCAGTCTGCTCTTGGATATGACATATTCTAGTACCAAAGTACTGATGTTTTAAGGTATGAAGTTTTCGCATGCTTTTAGAACTCGTAATGAATATTTAAAATTTGGATCTAGCCTTTGAATAGAAAAATCCAGTAGAAGTGGCAATCAATTCATCAATCCTAATTTTATTGATGCTTCTATACTATCATCGGTACATCAAGTAATCATATTATGGTGTTTTTTTTTTCGTTCTTGGTAAGATCTCCATTGAAACCTAAAGGTAACACATGCCACAACCCAGTTCTAGATCGGAAGTTCCAGCGACCTTAACCCCGTCATGTAACGCTTTCTCTCAAGGTGCAATCATCGGCCAATGTTCCCCTCGCTTCCTTTCAACTTCATCGGCTATCACCCGCCGAAGGAGGTCCCCCACAACCACTAATTCATCCTTAGCGTTCGCTGGTGAATGGGGAAAGCGACCCGGCCCTAGGTGCGGCTATCTGGTTCGACTCATGGGTCCTCTCTCTTAGATTATTAGCCTGGTAAAATTATTATCTATAAAAATGATTATATAACTCATTTCTTTCTTTACTTTATAGTATAGTTATAGTAGAGTTCTATAAATATTTCTGAAAAATTCATTTATGCCTCTACAATTTTAATCGAAAAATGACTTATCTTTGCCCAATTTAAATCCATAAATACTCTAGTTTGCCATTATCAGTAGAAATGCAGTGGAAGGTAGAACTGAGGTTATAAGACGAAGGTTACAGCCGCCCTGACAAGTGTTCCCGATGAACAAACATTACCTCACCTTGGCGTTCCTCAACCTGCTTCGCTCAGTCCATTCATGTCTCTGTAGATCCATATTGGCTCTTTGTATATTCATGTTTCGGGATAACTGTGTGTGTAATTGGTGCATTACGTTTCTTCCATCTACTTTAGGGCAGCTTGCGTTCTTCTTTACGTCATAGCCTTACGGTAAGAAGTGACATCTATAAGAGGTTTCCTGTCTATGATTTGTTTTAATGTTCAAATTGACATAAGATAACACATACATTGATTTTTATACTAGTTATTTCCCATAACTATATTTTAAATTGTATTATTATTATTTAAATTATTATTTTTTTATAATATAGAATATTTATTTAATAAATATTCGTGTCAGTTAATAATTTAAAATTTGATATGATAAGAATAATATTCAGGACTTGTCAGTCTGTATTAAGTGATTTTAAATTGAATTTTAATAAATGAAAAAAAAAAAAAAAAAAACACTGGAATTTTAATGCATAACTTTTATATTATAACCAACTATATTCTTAACAATTGTAATATTAATTTCTATTTCATAATTATTTATAAACTTTGTGTGCTCAGACTTAACCATTTCATGGTTAAATAACGAAAACATTGAATGATATTTTCTAAAATACGTATCACCCGAAACTTATCGAAGCCCAAATCGATTTTGGATTGGTTTCCTTTCTAACATCGAACAAAACACAAAAAAGTTAATTTGGTTTTGGTAATTTACCTCCTAGCTATAATAGTTTTAGATATGTATGAAATAAAATACATCTTAGACTGATAAATTGATTTTTTAAACTTAGTAGCGAAGGATATTGCTGAAGCGAAACATTTTTTTATTTTGTTGTTGGTAAAACTACATTTAAATATTAAATTCCTGTGCAGGGGTTTTGTTAACAGACTCCTGGAGACCGAGCTAAAAATCGTTGTTTAATGGTTAAAAAAAAAAAATTATTTCATGGAAATAAAAATAAAAATAAATTAAAATGTAGCTGTAAAAACTAACCAACTATGAATGTTCAAAAGGTAGATGAACAAAAAATGGACTTTTATGTAGAATGAAAACTATGGTGAGAATCCCATTTAAAAGCAATGTCAAATTTTCTTTGTCCAAAAGAAATTAAAAAATTTTTACAATTTTAAAAAATGTTGTTTTCTTAACCCTCAAAGTTTCCTAGGCATTTTATTTTATTTTAGAGTTTTCATCTATATATCACTTATGTTAGGATTTTTTTTTTTTTATATTTTATGCATTTCCAATGTATATCCAATGCAGAAGAAATTTCATCTTACAGTAGAAGTCACTGTGTTCAGCATTAAATAATGAAATTATACAAAAGTATGAAAATAAGATATGCTTAATACATCTTCAAGGCACCCATGAATCTAATATGGCCATGTAATTAAAAAAAATTAAAAATATGTGAAATGTTTATACTGCCATACTGCAAGAAGCTTTATTATTATTTTTTTTGTTTTATCTTATCGTAAATAAATTAATAAAAAAAAATGATAAATATTATTTATTCAAATAATAGGAATACTGAAGAGGAAGACATAGCAATCATTTTTCATGTGTTGCTTACTAAGAAATATTACTCATAAGATTTATCTGGTGATGCAACTGCTGCAATCGTAGGACAGCATGAAAAATTAAGAATACCTTATTGGTTTGAAAAATAAAGATCTGTCTTAAAGAATGAATAAATTAAAAATCAACATGTATATTTAGTTGTTCATCTA
This sequence comes from Euschistus heros, assembly GCA_003667255.2. Classification (NCBI taxonomy): domain Eukaryota; kingdom Metazoa; phylum Arthropoda; class Insecta; order Hemiptera; family Pentatomidae; genus Euschistus; species Euschistus heros. The sequence goes on from RCWM02000062.1 coordinate 1,932,420, forward strand.
AAAGAAATAAATAAAAAAATAAAATAAAATAAATAAAGAAATAAAGAAACAAAAAATAAAAAATAAATAAAATAAAATTGAATAACATTCTTGTTTAAGTTTTTATTTGTAGTCTTTAATCAAACAATTTTTTTAAAATATTTATTTTATCCCCTATCATCAAAAAAATAGTGCATTGGTAAATTATTTCAGATCATTTTATTTACTAATTTTAAATAAATGTAATCAATTTACACCTATACACCTCCTGTTTTATTAGGTAGAAATACCTTTGTAGTCATGGTGTAGGACTACGTTTCACATTGTATTCTAATAAGATACAAAGAAAAGCTAGAAGAAACGACATTTTGAGGTTTTTATGAAGGTGTTTCCCTACCTTAAACGTGGAAAATTATGTTCTGCGGTGATCGCTTTGTGGCTCTGTGGCGATATTTTTACGTGACACTGTTCAGCTTTAATTGCTCTTTAGATTGTTTCTCTTCTCTCTCTCACGTTTAGTTTTTTGCTCAAGTTACGTTTCTCGGAGATATCTCTTGAATGTGATTATAATAAATAAAATAATACCTTAACGTACTTAAGGATTCGATACCAATATCACCAACCACACTCCACCCTCAAATTCACCCCATCAAAACTCCAATACTTAAGATCAACCCTGATGCAATCCTCTCATCTACTTCTCGGTCTAACCCTTAGTATTTACCCAACGGCTTAAATGTAATTACTTTCTTTGGAATTCGGTCATGACTGAATCCAACAGCTTTAAAAGCCCGTTTTATCCGTCGCGCTGTTATTAGTGATGGGTCGTTTTGGGTGGAACGGAACTTGGAACTGGTTTCAGTTTTGAACCGGTTTGGAATGAAACCAATCGCTTAAGTTTTTTTCGTTCCACCTGGAACGAAAACCATCGCCAAAATATCTCACGTTTCGTTCCCTCGGTGTAGGAGAGTTTAGATTGTATCTCTGGTTTCGTTTCACCTAAGGCCGTTCCGACTGCTTTGTTGCGTTGATCCTGCCGCTCTTGATTTTCTCCCCCCTCTCCATCACTTCACCAACTTGTGCATGGGCATGGCAGTTAAAAAATTCTTGCTCAATTGTGCACTATTTTTGAGCTAAATTTTTTATTTAAAAAAAGTTCCCTATTAAATAAAACTATTATAAAAGTATACATTTTTTTAATAAGTATACTTAGCTATTTAAACGTTCTTAATATTATTGTACCTATAAAAATTTTAATTATATAAAATAGAAGGAGGTTATCAGTTCGAAGTCACAAAAAGGGATGGTAAATAGGTAGTTTTTTAAAACTGACATGGAACGAAAAGTGAAACAGACCGTAAATTCTCATTCCACTTTTAACTCGTAACGGCCCTTCACTAGTATGTAGTAAGTTAGTCAAACTGACGTGGAACGAAAAATGGAACGGAACGAAAACTGAAACAGGTTCCAATAGTGAAATGGAACGTAAAATCTCATTCCAATTTTAAGTCGGAACGGCCCTTCAGTAGCCTTATTACCTGAACTATATTTACTGGATAAAACTCCCTAATAAATTAATACTAAAACGTATCTAAGTTTGATTTTTAATAAAGTTGTTTTATTTCACGTAAAGATTCTGTTTATACGTTGGCTGGTTGGAGTACCGTCAAATGTTTTTGGCATGCACTTCCTTTTCTAGATTAACTCAGTTAATCTAAGTACAGTATAAATATCAAACAGCTTCTGGCGGTCACTTGAATATAATTATATAATATAATATATATATATATATATATATATATATATATATATATATATATATATATATATATATATATATGGGGAGAGAAGCAGTACTCAATAGTACCTCGTTCTTGCAGGAATGTAGTTATTTATTTATTTGGGGGGATTTATTTGAGCAAATCTCCTATCCAGCTTATTTTAAGCCTTCTGAGAGTATTTCCAGGTATGTCAGTCGTGGAAGGATATTAATTTTTAAGGCAAAAGAAAGAATATTTTTCATTTTAAAAAGAATTCTGTTTCCAAAACTCTGCTAAATAAAAATAAATTATTATATTTGAACATTTTATTTTAAAAAATACTTGTTCAGGAAATTTTGTTTTTACCAGTATCTTACCCTTGGCAATATTTGCTGTTCGATGAATAACACTCTCTAAATTAAAACAGTTCAAACAGCAAATTATTATGTCAAGTGTGCTTTTTGTTGTCTAGAATCTTCTGAATAAATTTAAATCTTCCGTTAATTTTTCTATATTCAAATCGGTTAGATGTCATCGAAATAGTTGATTGTTTGCTGCACAGTAATGATTACACATATCTTGTGCACATTCTAGTAAGTGTTGGAATGCACTTTTTTGTTATTTATTTTACTTATAAATTATATCTATCACCCCAGTGAATAAGTGGTTAAGTCAAATTCCCTTACCTTTCAGAGCACCACTTTGAAAATTCGATTAGGTTCCTAGAATCAGAATTATGTGAATAATAGTTGATATTTTTATAGCTGGTAGGTTTTTTTTATTAAAACATTTAATATCTTTTACATAATTCTGATTTTTGAAACCTAATCGAATTTAAAAGCCGGGCCCTGAGTAAAAAGTAAAGAATTTTGACTTAACCACTTATTCACTCGTACGATAGATACAAAGGGACTATATTTCATAAATTTCGCTCCTAGAAAAAGTTCATCGTTTATCCTAACCAATCATTTGAAGTTTTTTTTCTTATATAATAAAAACAATCATTATCATTTATAGTTAGGGTTCAAATGATGTAATCTTACTTTTTATTAAACTAGCTAATTGGTTTACATTGACAATCTAATGTTTGGCGACAATAACGTTGTATGTTTGGTTTCATATTTTTTTTATTTTACGTGAGAAAACGTTCTATGTTGTCACGTAATAACGTAAACACGGTTAATAATTTTGATTCCGTCTACAGGGAGCTTGTATCATACGATATAAGTCCTGTATCCTCTTTATTATGGAATGGTATATTTTTTTAGGTTCCTAACCTGCTTTGTTTCTGTAGCTTTGTGTAAATTGTTGAGGTGGTGGAAAAACGTTGTATGTTGCTCTCAAAGGCCCATTCAGGTACTAATTAATGTTATATACTACGTTATTCCCACCCCCTACTCAATTATAGAAAAGTGAACTTGGAAATGAAACTGAATGAACATAAATAATTAAAGGCTTTGCGAACCCGAAGGTTCGATGCCGACACTACCAACCGTTGACCACATATCTCCCTCCAACCCACTCCCCATAACCCAAATCCCCCAGGTTGGCCCTGATGCAATCCTCCCATCTTCATTTTGATGGGAGACAAAAAATTGATTACTTTTTTTCGAAATACGATACCCGACAACTTTACATGCCTATTTTAAGTCAATGAAAAACATGTGGTAATTTTTGTTAATGTTTATTTATTAATCACCATTTCCAAAAAAAAAAAAAAAAAAAAACAAAAAAAAAAAAACGCATAATAACCTATGACTTGTGTTGCTTTTTAATATAACATCCACCAAACATCAGAATGATATCTGAAAAAAAAAATAAAATAACGATTACCATTTTTTAGTATCTTAGTTTATCCAATGAGGCATAATAACCATTGCTATAAAAGTTATTATGTATGACGTATTCGATGTGATATTTCCGATTCAGATTACTTACGTAGTAAATTGTTTTCTTCTTATCCATTTCTTATATCTATGATGCATTTTTGGCGTTTCGTTGCTGCGTCATTGGTGATTCAGGAAACTCGCTTCTTAATACTTATGTTCCATGTTATATAATAATAAAAAAATAACGATAAGGCAATGAGCAATACCGTGACGCTCTGTATCATTATTTTTTAAACAATACGCCAAGTGAGGTTACTCTCTTCTAAAATATAAAATAAATAAATTGCATCACATGTTGAATTGTTAATTTTATAATATATCTGTTTTTGCAGAACAACTGGACAAGCCCCTGTACGATGACCTGAGCATAGCGGAGTACGGTCACAATCAGGTCACGATGCTGTCAATCAAAAACCTTCCCCACTGCGGTCTTGACCGAGGATATTCTGCTAATGAACAAGTACAAAGCGGTAAGTAATTATTTATTATATTTTTAGTAATAAATATTGTGGTGACTAGTTCTGTACAGTAGAGATTACTAAACTAAAGTAACCAAAGATACAGTGTGGACTTGCCACTGCCGCCCGCATTCACTTTAATAACACATTTATTCTTCATTATTTTTATTCAGATTACATTTTGATTTATAATTATTTTTCTGTAATGGTATTTTGTAATTTCCATTTGTATACCATGGAGAGGCAAATCCATTGCATACCACAATTGATCACAAATAATTCATGACCGTTATATTCTTTCTATTGCTTTATGTTGTAATAATCAATTTTGACCTAGGTTTGTTAAGGAAAATCCGTTTAGCTTGGGATCAGATAAAGGTTGGATTAAGGTGGTGTTTAATAAAGGATTATAAATAATAAAATTTACTAAAACTTTTTAAATGCCCTACAAAGTATGTTAGGCTGTTATATAGAGAAAGGAATTGTTGGATATATTTCCACAAGGGTCTATCAGAAAGATATTACATTAATTGTATTGTTAACCTGCCCAAATCATAACATAGAGAGTAAAGATAAAATTATTTCTTAAAACAACTTCAAAGGTACTCACATTTTTCTCGGTGATCTAACAGAAGGGTAGAGAGGTCAATTTTCTCAATCTCTTTAAAAGCATTTGGAGAGCCATCTGTTACTAACATTGCAGAAAGAATTCTTAGCATATGCATAGACAAACATTTAATTTAAATTAGCTCTCAGAACCCACACAAAGAAAACCATACCAGCATGTTACCAGTCAATCATGATATTTTAGCTGCATCCCAGACACTCCAGGCACACATCACTTCCATTGAAGAATGGTGTCATAACTGGAGAGTTAAGATAAATCCCATTAAATAACCTTTACCCTCCGCCGAAAACCTATCTCATCCTGTCCTCCTGTATCCTTTAATGGAGTACCGCTAATTAATGTGGAACAAATACGATACCTTGGATTTCATCTGGACAAGAGACTTACTTGGAATCCTCATACAAGATTAAAAAGGCAAGAAGCTGCACGTCGATTTCGACTGCTACAACACTTGCTTGACAAATGTTCAAATCTCCCGATTCACTACAAGAAACTCATCTATATGACGATTATCAGACCTATTTGGGCTTATGGTATAGAGTTATGGAGATCCACCAAACCATCGAATTCTTACCGCATACAATCACTCCAATCCAAAATCCTTAAAAATCAAAAATTCTTAATGCTCTTATTTTGTCTCAAACGAGTTAATCCACAATGACCGTAATACCCCACACGTCGCCAATTTGGCACGAACCAGATACCTTTCCTTTTATAATAATCTTACTCCTCATCCAAATCCACTTGTTGCACAACTTGCTTACCATTCCATTCCTGGCAATCCTCCGAGGCGTCTGAAAAGAAGATGGCCTCGTGATCTTGTTTTGTAATTACGTCATAAGAGTACTGTCAATGGGTAGTTCCTCTACAAGTTTTAATCATGTCATTATTTTGTATGGTATACCGCATATTTATTAAATTGTTTTTATTATTACAGTCGTAAATTTCTGTTAATAAAAGAATAAAAAAAAGAAGATAATTATAGATTTTCAAAAGAGGTACAAAGTTGGAATTAAAATTTGATAATAGTTTAATTTGTCATCCAAAAATACTAACAAAATTGCTCAATTGAGAGAGGATTTGAAATAATTCTTAAAAGAGTTTTTTTTTTTTTTTTTTTAGATAGTTCTTTACTCAACTAACGATTTATTTATTTGAGTTTATTTCCTTAATTTTATTTAATGACGTGTTTTGATTTTAAAGTTAGAATTCCTATGAAAAGTTCTTCAAAATGAGAAATCATTCATTAGTTTTTTTGTTTTTTATAATTGCAAAGTATAAAATTTCTATCATTTTTTTAATAGGTATATTATAACTATAAGAATATTAATCTTTTTATTTACTAATGTACGATTACAAAATAGTATTTACAACCTTATGGATACCGCATCCGAATTTACATGTTTAATTTTATATAACTACAACTCGGTGGTTGTACTGAAAAAGTGGATGAATCAAATTATGTTTAAAAGTTGTAGTTCGTAATAAGGCCTTAATGTATCCATTTTGGCGTAAATGGTATTTTTAGTGCAATTGCAGGACTTTGGAGAACTATCAAAAATGCCCTTCTGAAAAGTGCATAATTTTTACTATTGATTTTTTACTACCTAGGGCTAGGTTTGTTAATCTTTTATGTTGTACATATATCAGTAGAAAAATAATAACAAATTAAAATAAATAAAAGGGTAGAATACCTAAATAAAATGAAAAATATAAGCAATATTAGATTTACAATACCATGCTTAGGTCTTTTGTGCACATAACGTTTTAAGATGTGTTTTTTTTTATTTCTTGTACTAGTAGTTTTTGGAATGTTTTATTTTTTCTAAATAGGTTTTAGCTTAGCCTTGTACGAATTACTGTATTGTGGAAAGTTCCAATTCGCGGAGGTTGTTATTCTCGTCACTCCAAATACATTCCTTTATTTTTATTCACATAATAAAATAATCTTATAAAAGTATGCAGTTCAATGTCGAATGGGGATTTATAAAGTTAGTATAAAAAAGATCAGATTAAGATTAATAAAAAAATATATAAAATAAAGAAGATTAGCGATAAAGATGATAATAAGATTAGGATGGATAAAAAGCTTGAAAATGTGTTGCATATGAAAACAAATTTAAAAGTAGGAATTTCTATACGAATCCATTACTTTTAACTATTCATTTTTCACTAAGAATTTTTAATAGTTAATTTCGTTTGAGGACATATGGAACAGCCAAGAACTTCAATAAAAATAAAATTTTGAAATAATCATTTTTACAAATTATACCTGTACACTCAAAAATATTTATTATAAGTAAACATTTTTCGTTTCACAGAAATTTGAGTTTATGAATTTCTCTATTGCCTATCACTGACTTACTGATTACTTACTGTAGATATGGAAGTTTATTAATCGCGTCTTGACGATTAATTTGATATTGTGTTTGTTTTAATTTATCGGGTTTCAAAAATTCTTTATTTGCAACATTGTTAATTTGATATCTCTTATCAGATATTATTTTTTGTACAGGGCAATGAACTATCCCTGATCTACTATAAGTTTTAATTATTTTTATGTTCATGATAAAGCTATTAGAGATTCGATACGCCAGTTTTGAATTTTTACAATTCCCTAGGTCTTTGGCCGGACATTATCAAATTTTGATATTAGACCGTCTGTGATATTCTGTTTTATCGATCTAAAATATAAGCGATATCTCTCTAGGTTTATTTTTTATTTTTATTAGTTATCAGCAAATATAATTGCCATTTCAGTTATCTTAATTGCGTTTTATAAAATTAATCATATTTATAAGAGCCTTAAAGTTTTCAAATTTTATAATTAGAACAGTCATAATCAAAAAAATACTGTCACGCCTTCGGGTCCTAATTCATGTCCGGCTGAAGCAGAAAATTTATAGTTTGTCATTTTTTTTTTTTTTTTTTGGGCCCCCAAGACCCCCATTGAAGTCCTATAATCCCATATATATTTTGTCATATTAGCCATGTATCGTCTACGAGATTGGGAGATCCTCCTGGGACACACCCAGCCTTAATAAAGTGGGTACCCTTAAATGGGGAAAAAACGCGGTTGAGCGTGTATTCTGGGCAAATCTCCTCCTTTCACAACCGTTGGCCCAGTAACTGTACACCGTAACCTTAGTACTGAACCGAAACTCTTTCTGAGTTGCAGAAGAACAGGTTTTTTTTTTGTTTTTTTTTATAAAGAAAAATATTATCTTATCTCTTATTTTGGAATCAATAATATTTTAGAGTTCTTTGAACTTCTGTCACCCCTTTTGAGCGAACCACAGAGGTTCTGCTGTTTGAAAGGGACGATAAAATAGGTTGTAGATATTTGATAACTAAAGTATTGGGTAATTCGAATGATTCACTGATTCAACAATAACGATTAGAACATGGATAGGGAAATGAAGAGGGGAATTTACTCGAGATGTTATATTTTATAAAAATTACTTACCCGGTTTGTTAAAAATATGTGATGACCAAGGAGAGATGAGTGATTTATAAGGTTCTAAAATTCACTTTAAAGACCTTAGACTGCTTAAGTAAAAAAGAATGAGAGGAAGAAAAAGATCTCATGCAATTAAAAGTGCTACTAAAGATTTCCCCTGATCACTCACGTACAAAGAGCAATTTTGGTCATTTAATGATCAGATGATATAAACTAATTATTTTCCCCCCTACTTAGCCTTGTTGGAATTCTTAAGGACATTAAAAATATATCTACAATTGAAAATTCTATTAGTCGTTGAAATGTGAGAATCCTTTTATCTATTTTAAACAACTAAATATGTCTTAGTTTATAGTTTCATGTTTTTAGAATATTATTCTATTCCCACTTACAGATTCTTTTATATGTTTTATATATTGAAAATATATATAAGTAAATAATTTATCATATTAGAAATTTACTTTAAATATATGTTGTTCACTCTTGAAGCGTGAGAAGTTATTTCACTTTTTAATTTTTAAATAATGGTTTGAAATAACTTATACTTATTTTTATAATAACCGATATAAATTTAAAACTTTTTTTTTTGTACTTTTTAAAGCTTCTTGGTAAAACCATTCGTAAGTGTACACCACAACTCTTGTCTGTCTAAACGCACACTTCCAAGCCTACCACGGCTTATGTAATGTAAAATAATATATTATTTGTGTGGTCTTATTTATACAGTTGACTCCCCATTATCCGGCGTTACCGGGATAAGTGAAAACGACCGACTACAGAAATCATCTATTAACATTTTTAAAAAACATATCGATAATATAAAATAATCAAAATATTATCTTCCACGGTATGTAATCTGTTAGACGAAATCGCTAATCACCATCGAAGCTTTGTTTTTCTTTCCAGATTTTTTTTTTTAAATTTTAAATTAAATTAATTTAATAACAATTATTGATTTGATATTTGTTGGTACATATGTATATGTTTTTAATAAAATATTTTATTTCTGTTTTATTTATTGTATTAATCGTAATTATCACAAACGATCATTGATTTAATATAGTTGTATGCAATTACCCGTAAATATACAGGTGATACAACATGTAAAGTAAAAAACAAAGTTTAGTGTAGAAAATTTTATTTTATTTGTCACAGATACGTAAAATATTTTTTTTTCTTTTTTTTAATATTATACACATTAAGAATTTTTCTCGTTTGAGAACGCTGGTTAAGAGAAGGCCGGATAAGAGAGAGTTTACTGTACTAATGTAGATCTTGTGTTATTGTTATTGGTTTTTGGAGTACTAATACGATATTCGATGCATTTTGTTATTAGTTGATAGGAATAGTCAATATATTTTTTATTATTATTATAAATAAATAAATAAAGGTTTAGCGAACCCGAAGGTTCGATGCCGACACCACCAACCGTTGACCACACACCTCCCTCCAACCCACTCCCCCAAACCCCAAAAGCCCCAGGTCGGCCTTGGTGCAATCCTCCCATCTAAGTCTCGGTAGTTTTTCGGAATTTGATCATTACCAAATCCGACTTTACATGCCCATTTTAACCGTCGCGTTGCTATTACCTGAACTATATTAAGCGGATAAACCACGCGCATTTCCGCGATGAGAAGCCTTCTAAATTTTCCGGTTTCTTCATCCTTTTTTAGGCCAAATAATCTACTCAGTACTTTATTTTCAAAAACCATAAGGCGGCCAGGTTTCGCATTCGTAGAGAACTGTTGGTAGGAATAAAAGTTCTATTAATCCTATTGTTTAAATTTCTGGAGAGTAAGCGCGAACTGAGTAGTTTTGCAACCGAAAATATCTACATCAATAAAATGTTCACCGCTTTTTCTACTACAAACCATATATTTCGTTTTATTTTTTTGTATTATTACTGCAGAAACTATGTTTTAAGTACGGTTTGAATTGAAAAAAAAAAATTGTTAGTAGTCATACAACTAATGCTTTTACAAGAATGTAATGCTTGTGGGTAAAATGACCAAGAAAGTATGACAGAAAAGTGGGTACGTGCGCCGATAAACTATTATTCCCTAATCAAAATCATCGCCCATTGTGTCATTTTATTTTTTTATTTGTGTACTCTGGTAAATTCTTAAGTTATCTCTATTGTTATCTCTGAAGAGGTCTCGCCGTTCAGTAGGCAGTTCCAGTTCTAATGATACCTCTGATAAGAAAACATCTTTCGATTCTTCGTACCTGCCCAATATGATTTCTAAAATTGGGAGGTGGATACTTAAAAGGAATTTGTCTTTCCAGCAAAGTGACAGTGGTTCCGGAAGCGCGGCTAGTTCGGTGTCTCCCGTCGTTCCTGTCCAGCCATCCAAGCCTGTGAGGAAGAGGAGACCAGCGCCCAAACCTCCCGTGCAGCAGCGGAAAGAGCAGTCTCAAAAGCAGCAGGTAATTAATAATTTATTAATTAATAAGTTTACTATATATAGTATATCAATTATGTATAGAAAAATCTTAAAATTGGATCGCTTTATGCTACACAATACGTTAATTACAACAATACATTTCTAGTTATAATTTCCGAAAAATTATATTATTATTATTAATTAAATTATATTATTTCTTAACTCTTAATCAACCAACTTAAAAAGAAATAACAACAAAAATAAAATCATTTAGTTATATCGTTATTAATGTTGACTCTAAGCGATATTTACGATTCGCCTCGAGAGAATTTTATTGACTTTTAATTAAAAAATCTTTCTCTTTTTGTTCAATTTTTTTTTTCAATTTATCTATATAGTTTAATTGTCAATGCTCAATTCGGGTCATTTTTATCTTATCTTCTCGAACGTATCAAAGACAAAAATAAATTTAACTTTATGAATTATGTTATGACAAACAATGCTAGTAATATATTTATATTTTTAAATGCTTTAAAAATATTTTTATTATTCATTATTCAACAGGGTCCTATTTTAATGATGTGTAAATAAAAATTAGACTTGTTTACTTTAAAACATGTTTAAAATTACAAAAATAAGTTTAGAAAATATTTAAGGAGTAAAAAATGTACAATAAAATTAAAAATAAAAATCCGACAAGTAAGTAGTTTGAGAACTGATCCTATGACGTAGCAACAGCTGCAGCCTCTCGTTTCATGACAGATTTGAATCACATTCAATCATAACTTTTTTGGCCTGTCAGAAATGACTGTGGAGCTTTTTTTAAACATGTTATAAGTAATAAAAGCATGGCTCTCACTGAAAAATTGAAAAGCGTGATGGGCTTGAAACTTGTTTTGAAAGGGCCTTCAAGCTTATAAAAAAATTGCGCTTGGGATCTAAATTTCATGATTCTTTGAAGAGGTCCATATAGCTTCTTTTTTTTTTTTTTTTTTTTTTTTTTTTTTTTTTGCATTGTTTCATTTTAAATAAACGATGAAATAAGGATAAAAGTTGATGGTAGGATCTAAGTTTAAGTCCAGTGTTTAAAATGATTCATCACAGGCTCCTTGGTAGTTTCTGGTCAGAGGAAGAACTAGAGAATCACATCACATTTATAAATATTATTTTACTTTGTTGGGATTCTTGATTCATAAGAATCTGAATAAAACCCTAAAGCCACATCCATACTTGAGAATTTAACTTTGTAATTTGAGATCTTAGTGACCGAGCGAATCAGATTGTCATTGACACCAGCATTCTCGTTACCCTCTGCGACGCTGGTTCCAATTCGGCCTGGGCGGGTTGACATTTATTTTGTTATAGTCCCATGGATTGAATCTCGACCTTTCCACTCTACCTAGAAGATGTTGGTAACCCATCTTTTCGGACTTTGTTGGAGTATGTACTGAAAGACGTGAAGCCTTAACTTATAACATCTTAACGTGATACATACCTGTTGACTGCTTACAAATGTGGGTTGATATTCCAGGCAACCTTGTTCGGAATATGATTTGATCATACTACATCGTGCTTATGTAGAGGGCCACCTTATTAAAATCCAAGGTTAAAAAAATCTCAATAACTAATTCTTAATTGCTTTCTTAAGAATTCCTTAGAAATGTGATTAGGTCTTACCAATTAAATGAAACCTGGAATAACCAAGTGCATTAACAATAAATTAATCTTTATCCTTTCTCTCTTGGGTTATTTTACTTCCTTCTTTTAATCTTCTTGAAGATTGTTTGTATTAAGAGTAAACATGATTGCCTTCTCTCATTGGAAGAATAAGCCTTCTCTTCTTGGAGAAGAAGATAATCAGGGATGCAGTCAAAGAGAAACACCATGTCTCTAGATGATAGATCAGTCATCGTTCATTTCCTCTCCAGTGTTGTTCCATGGCCCTGAAGAAGACCTGCAAGGCAGGTAAAATTTTGGCACACATTAAAGTATTTCTACTTAGACGTGGTGTTTCTCTTTGACTGCATCCCTGATTATCTTCTTCTCCATTCATCTTAACAGTCAATTATTAAACTATTAAGAAAGTATTTCCTTTTTCATTTATATTAAATGAATAGTAATAACCATGAAATCGGTGTGTGAGAGATAGCAGAGACAACAATTGCCTATATTTTGTAATGAAAACAAAACTAAAAGTTGTGCTGGCTACATAAATTTGCTATAACATTTAGAACAAAGAGGGCCTTATTCCTATTACTGAGTAACCTTTTATTTTACAACAGGTGAGAAGTAGGTATTCGGAGAAAAACCTGTATATTATCTGCTTGGAGGTAAAAGCCATTAAGTAACAAAATCGAATTTTTTCTGTTTCTATAATAAAACAGGAATATGCTCATTAAAATTTCCTCAGATAGTTATAATATGCATATATAACAGTTACATACACTTGGTGATTTTTGTACTTATGGGAAATGAAAATTTCAACACACAATGACTTTTTGTAGAACTTGGAAAAATTTTATTTAGTGACTTTTTACCTACAAGCAGACGATATATCAATAAAATTTATAATTTCTGAAAAACAGATGGTTATTGAACTGAAGTCATAATTTACCTATTGCTATTGTGTACTAAGGAGCTAGTGCAAAATTAGTTTTTAGAGAAGATAGTGAATTAATCACAAAGAAACTTAAAAATAAATTATATTATCTTTATTAGTTTATGCCAAACATTAGGCCTACTATGTAGAGCTACCCAACAAAATGTTATTTACAATTCTCTGCATTTAATTTTCACTACAAATTAATTAAACTAATAATATTAGGCATTGTAATTGTTCATTGTATTTTAATAAACCATAATCCAAATTTAGTCATTACTGTCATAAAATAAGACTTTTTTTTATCTCTCCAACGTCCCCCTTAAAAATTTTCTCTAGATTTTCTCGTATATGACCATTTATTTCACACAAAAAATGATTTTTGTGAATAGTATGGTGAAACGTGTATTAAAAAAAAATTTACGCTATTTTATTCTGAGTTGTAAATTTTCAGACAAAGTTGAATAATCATGCTTGAAAAATGTTTTCCTTATTTATAATTTAATCCTATAATTCATAAAGAAGAATTATTTTGATGGCTAATTTATTTAATGTTTAATTTTTCAATTAAAGTTTGTAGAAAAATGGCTTAACCTATTACAATAAAAGTATATTTCATGGAATATTTTGGCCCAAGAAAGGGTGAGTAAACCATTGAATTTAGAAGATAACAAAATGCAGAATTATAGAGCGTTTATCCATTGAATATAGTTAGTTATACAAGTTTTCTGCATTGTTAGGATGAGCATTTAAAGTCAGTGGATTCAATAATGACTGGATCCTTGATAGATTATAGGATTGTATCTGAACTGGTCCATATTATTTTAAGTTTGGATGGAAGGAAGTATGTGACGAGTCAACTTACAAGAAGGCAATGTAGCCATCGAACCTTCAAGTTCGCTTCACCTATTATTTATTGATGTTAATAACACAGAATATCTAGAAATTATTAATTTTTAGCAATTTCTTGAGGCACATAAAGTTATAACTAGAGACCGGATTTCTGTGTTATTGCACATTTAGTTCGCTTTGATTTAGCGATCTCTAACCCAAGTAGTTATCTCATTTATAACCTAAGGATTCTTATTCTTAAATTTTATTTTGCACGAAATTGCACAAATTTGACTTTTTGAGCTTAATTGCACGAATTCGGGTTTTATGCACGAAATCGCACAATTGAACCAAATTCATCTTCACTTAACCATTTAATTTTTGAAAATTTTACTTAGGATTATTAGGCAACATTTATAACAATTATTTATATTAAGTAGGTTAATTAGTTTTAAATTGAAAGTAAAAAGTCGCTTAAATCAAATGTATTTGTGACCTACTACTTTTAAATGATCGTATTGAATTAGGAGCTTTGAGAATTTAGGCAAACATTGAGGATCGACGTACTTCTTAGAACTAAGACGTTTCCTCAGAAAATTTTACTACCCGCTTCCCATTTCATTCTCCACTTCTGATTTAGCACAAAGGGCTAGTTGTTAACAAGATTTTAAGCTATCAACTTTGAAAATGCCAAACACGTCCGCGAGTGTTTCGACAAAATTGAAACAATGGACCAATGAATATCCAGAGCTGATATTTGTTTGAAACTCTCGAAGAAAGCTCAAAACGAATTGAAAACGAAAAGGGAAGATGTTTATTTTCAAAATTCGAATAAATCCTTGAGAAAAACTAAGGCTACATTCGTAAAAAAATATCAAATTATTGTATCAACGGAAAGGAAATAGAAGCTGATAATCTGGATCCATCCTCAATCGCATGCTACAAAAATTGTCCTGTTACGTCCATAGATGTAGAACGTTCCTTCTCTTTGCTAAAGAACATTTTATTAAGTGACAGGCGGCATAATTTTTACTGAAAAATATTTTGAGATTTATAATGTCGTACATTTTCACGAAACTTTTAAAAACTAATTTATTTTTCAAAAACATTTAATTATATTTTGTTTCCACGTAAAAGAAAATTTCAATAAAGATATTTTATATTTCTTTTAATTAACAATTTTTTTTCATCTCCTTTTTTTTTCCAAATTTGAAAGTATATCAGATTGAATTAACAATAAAACGAAACGTTTGTCAAAATGTCCTTAAGTTTATCCAAGGCTGGTTAAGTTTTGCATATTTGTGTAAATAAATGGATTGCTGCATGTATTAAGTTTTTAAATTCACGTTTTGAGTTTTTTACTGCACGATTTTGCATGTTTTGTGTTTTTTACTGCACATTTTTTGATTTTTTTACTGCACAAAAATCTGGTCTCTAGTTATAACTTTAAAATAGAATTAATTTATTCTTAACATTAGAAAAATATTTTATCCTTTGGTGTTTTGTAATTATGAAATAATAGAAAAATATTAATCGTTTCTATTTGTTTATTATTTTAGAGCGAAACGATCATTTGCCATTCTCGAACATCTTCTGACAGCAGTGGCTACCATGAAGCATCTGTTCTAAGTGAAAGTCCAGATTCTAACAACAGGTTAATTTCCTATTTTATCTTAACATTATTTTTATGAAAAACTATTGTTTGTTCGGTTTGTTAAATAGTGTTTTTTTATTGATTTACAGTAGCCTGCCAGATTCTCTGCCAAGAAGAAGTAAACTTCCTACTGCCGAGACTAATAACAATAGAGAAACCAATAAGTTATCTCGGTCTTTATCCAACCTCCATCAGGCTTCAACTTCTGCAGCTGCTAAATCAAGCCTCAAGCCTGCACAGAGTGTTTCCTGCCTGGCTCCTAGTATGTTTAATGTTATTTCCTTATATTTAATATTAAAAACATACAAATTTCCCAAACATTTTTTATTAAATTAATGAAATCATTAAAATTGTTTTTAGGAATACCTTTCTTTTTTTATACAATTATTTATTTATATATTAAAAATTGTTATAACATAGTATGATTTCATACATGTATATTGATCATTAATCTATTTTCCTTTGAATATTTTAAAGATTCAAGCTTTCTTTCAGTATCCGTTTTACTCTTTAGTAATTAAATGATTATTTTTAAATCTAGTAAGTTAATTATTCATTATGTCAAGCAGGCTCATAGAATAATAATTTACTAAAACTTTTAATTTTTTAACTTCTTTAATTTTTTTTTTTCAAATAATTAATATAATTGGTGGCTTGGAAATATAAATACATATTTTTGATTTTTTTTTTTTTTTTTTTTTTTATCAATGTTTCCTCAGGTCGTAAAAAGAAACCTGCGCCAGCACCGCCAGTTGCAATAGCTGAAGAAAAAGAAGACAAAAGCGCAACACTTCCTCCTTGCTCGAGACTAATGGAACCTGCCGAAGAGAGGTTGGAGGTGCTGGAAAACAAGAAGCCTGCTCCAGTCCGAGCTCCCAGTCCTGTAAATAATGTTGGTAAGTGAGATTTTTTTTATATTTATCTTTTTAATACTTCAAAAGAAATTGGTTTTCAAATATTATTAATGTTTATATTGTAAATAATTACATTATTACCTTTGTATAGTTAACATATTAACAATAAGAAATTCAAAATAACAATATAAATAATTAATATACTATAAGATATAGATATATGTAAATATTAGACTCTTCTAACTATAACTTTCCAATTATAAAAATAAATTCTGTACTAAGTAGAATAAAACAACAGTAATATATGTCTTCACTGATTAATTAACTAAGCGGAAATATTAACTACTTAAAAGGTTTCTAATTTTTTCGTAATAATATATATTTTTTAACAGTTTTATTTAAGAATTTTTAACTTTCGTTTATAATAAATATGATATCGATCAGATGTATTTTATCTTTAAATTTCGTGTAAACAGATTTTTTTTTTTCTGCCAGATGAACTCAGTTTCTAGCTGCTTATATCCTCTTAAGACGTTACAGGGAGTTAAAATTGTGAACATTGAAAAAAGATAAATTTTGTGTTATTTTTTAATCAATATATAAAATTTTTAATTTACTATTTCAAGAATACTATATATTTTATTAATTTTCTCATTTAAAAATTATTCAAATAAAGCCTTGGTTAGTGGAGCACAAAATAAAAATTTATAACTGTTTTTCAATAAATTAATTGAGCCTGCATCTGTTTGAAGATACCGATATTGACTTTTTAAAAAATACATAAAGTAGATTTTTTTTTTTTTTTCTTTTGTTTATAATATTATCATTTATTTTGCTTACCAATTTCAGATTTAAGTAAAGAAACTATTTGCTCCAAAGCCATCCCTCCTATAAATTGTTATAGTAGATCACCGAGTAAAACTGTAGAAAAACTGTGCTCCTCACAACCAGTATCCAAATTGCTAAAGAATTTTGAAACCCCTGTCAACTTAAGTAACAGTAGACAGTCCCTTTCAGAAAACCCTTCCATTCCTGTAGGTCATGTTAAAAGTCTTTCTGAAAAGTTTGGGATTTCATCAGAAACACAACCCATTTTTAATAAAATTAAACAGCAAATGAAGTTCCCTCACAGTAACTCTGGCTTTATTTCAGAAAATAACCGACTCTACAGACAAAATAATTTTAGCAGGACATTTTCTGAATGCTCATTTAGTTCAATACCTGAGTCATTGGCGACAAGAAAATCCAGTTGTGTTTCGGATTCTGTCTCTCTGATCCCATCAAATCTAATGGAAGAACTTGAGGCAAGGATTAGTGGAAGAACCAACAATGTTAAAATGATTTTAAAGCATTTTGAAACAGTGAACTCGGTTGGTAGTGATGAACCAAAATCTAATAGAAATTCTAAAATCATAGAAAATAAAAACTTGTTTAATGGTTTTAACGAAACCTCAATTTCTAGTGATGAAATCTCTGAAAAAAATTATGATTATTCAATAAAGAATACTGACAGTGAAAAACAAGAGGCATTATTTCTTGATGAGGTAAAACAGTCTGATCATTATAATGGTGAAGCAGATAAAATGCAACTTAAAAATTATACGACTTCTGTGGGTGTTGATGAAATGCAGGTTTTGAATATTGAAATGGTTAGAAATTCACCAGAAAGAAATGGTATGTATTTAGCAAATGGACAAAATGGTGGAGAAATATGTTATGACAGTGAAAATGATTCAATTTCGGGTTCCTCGGATTCAGAAGAAAACACGACTACTTTAAATTTTGATAATAAAGGTTTCATCAGAGATGGCTTAGATTATGGAAAGGAAAAATTATTTGAAGAACCAGAGGTTACAAATCTTGATAATAATTCATATCGCGATGTAGGTTTTACAGAATCATCTGTTACTAACCATTCTTTGTCTGAGGAAGAACCCTTTGTGAATAAGCATTGTTTGTTGGATAATCACCTTGTAGCACAACAGATAGATTTACAAGTAGGATCCAATGATATTCATGATAATATTATAGAAGAAGAAAACTATAATGAATTAAATAACAATTTTAAACCAGGTGATAATTATGATGATGAAGAAATGTATAATGATGCTACAACTAATAAAATATATGGCATTGATTCTGATTCTGAATCGAACAGTGATACTTGTGATTCTTTGTCACATTATCAAACTTATAACTCTTCCTCAGGTGACCCAAAACTATATGAAATTAATGAAAATTTAGCAGAGAATGGTTGGAATGTAGATACTAATTGCATAATTGAGCATGAAAATCATGTGAATTTGGAAATACCTCGTGAAAATAGTAATACTTGTCTCAGTAATGATAAAGTTGACCTGAACTTAAATATTACTAATACATCAAAATTCAAGTTACTTCCATATACGAGCCAAGTTAATGCTGAAGTCATGATCCATGATGACCAAACAGTTGAAGAACTAGATACTAAGAAAGATGGTCGGAGAGAATCCCTATTTTCTAACAACTCTGCTATTTATGAAAGTATGGAGGCTATTCAGGAGAAAATTGAGGAAAAGAAATTAGCTTCTCATGATATGTATTGCAAGCATAAGAACAAAACTGTTACATTTTGTGAGCCAAAGAAAGAACTGGATTCCATCTCCGAAAACGAATACTCTAAACCATGCAAACGTGAAAAAACTCGGTTCTCTTCTCCACTGAAACTGGGTTTATGGACTCGAAAGGGGAAAGCATTATTGTTTGGAAAAAAAAAGAAAACTAAAGAACCGAATTGGACTCATGTTGATAGTTTTGGTTTTTGTGATTGCCCTGACCCAGATGTGGTTTATATTCGTGTTCCTGATCCTTCCGAAAAGGAGGAATCTCGACTCAAAAGGAATGAAAGTCCAATGAGTGACAATAGTGATCACACTTACATGGCAATGAATGGAATTAAAACAGCCATTCCTGAAGTAGCATACGAAATATCAGAATCTGAGCTGGTCTGTAGCAAACTCTCAGAATTGTTGAACAGCAGGCCTGATGAATTCTTGTAATGGTTGTTATAATTTGATTTAAAAATTTTGGACAGGCATATTGTTATATCTGAGCACAAAAAGAAAATACCTGATTAGGAACTGGTTATCTTTTTTACATAACATTTATAATCCAAATCTGACATCAATGTGTACAATTTTCTTTATATTGCAACTATTAAATAAATAAATAAATAAAATTGAAACATATCGAATTTTCAAAATACTATGTAAATATTCTGTTCAAACTGTAAAATTGTATATAGAATTTTTGTAATAAATGAATTAGTGATTTATAAAGATAGTAAATTTAGAGAGAGAGTTAGTTTGATTTTGGTCAAGTAGACCCTTAATTTTTTTAATGATATTCCTTCTTTAAAGTTTAAGTAGTTGTACAGTAATGTCTGGCCTTGTTATTTCATCTTCCTATTATTTTTATTAATATTAACGAATAATTCCAAGCCATAATTTGATTCTTTTTATAATTATAAGTTGAAATAAATTTGCCAGATAATTGTAGATAGTAGGCTATTAAGTAGATGAGTAGTGCATGTGGCATGTTTCCCCTTAGTACCTGCAACCCGCCAGAGGCTAAGTAAACCAAAGGCACCCATACCTCGGCCGAGGAGCACGGCCTTCGAGAACACCAGGCCGAATCAGAATGTCTTCGACAAACTGGAAGTCATCATTAGTGAGAAGATAGCACCTATAGCACCTCAGAGTGAAAGTATGTTTATACTACTTGGATGTTTTTATCGTGAATAGTAGTTGGTAGAGCTTTAAAGTGTTGTATATATTTTTGTTTGTTTTATTCATTGCATGCAGCATGGGTGGTGATATACTTGGTGAGTGGTTAATAATAAAAAAAAGGGACAATAACCTCAAAAATATTGTTGCATGAAAATTTGTTTCATGCCATACATGTTATTTTCTGTTCCAGTTTTATGAAATTCAACTGAGTATTATATATATATATATATATATATATATATATATATATATATATATATATATATATATATATATATACATATATATTTTACAAAGATTATGTTTTCATAATTTTTTTTAATTTCTAAATTTAAAACTCTAGAAATTGGTCACCTTCATTGAGGACCTTTGGAGACATGATTAAGAAATTGATCCCTATTCTCCTTGTATAAAATAATAATACTGTCATTCCCTTGAAACAATTCAACATTTTCCATCAAGTTTCTAGAAATTAATAATAAAATTATAAATAAATAATTAAAATTAAACAAAATTTATTGTATGATCTTCTGATTAAATGGTATTCAAAGTTATTTTAACAATTAATTAGAAGTGTCTGTATCCTCCTGCCGAATACATTATTATACCTTAAGTATGCTTATTTCAATCTTATAACAGAACATCATTTCAGTCGACAAGTTTAAGTACATCTGTCTCACAGACCACAAAAAATAAACATATTATACATTTATCAATTGATCAATACACAATTATCATTTTTATTGGAAAAGCTTGATTCAAAATAAATAATAACATTATTTCAGAAAAATGATAATTTATTTAAATCCCATAATGTTATATATTATCATGAAACATTAAAATCAAGTCAACTGACTTGTCACTAGTTTTTCTTAATATCTGAAAAAAAAACATTGAAAATAACCAAACACTATGCTTTAAAATATTGTAACTGAAAAAAATTAGGAGCAATTAAAAAAATTGTAATTGCTTCACTCAAAAATAAGTATAAAAAATAAATATCAATAAAAAGACGCCTAAGTTACTTTTATTATTATTTTATAAAAAATATATTATTTTTGTTATTTTATGTATTATAAGGAATGAATCATGCACTACTAAAAACACACACACACACAAAAAAAATTATAAATACTGAGACTAATGAAACTTAAAAGCCTAAAAACTTATGCTATAATTTTCTAACAGTTATCTCAATCTTTTTGACATTTTAGCTTCTTTACACTTCATTTATCAAAGAACATTGGTTTGACAGATCAGGACAGATTGTTATATTTCCAGGAGCCCAGTCTGTTGTAACTCTTCAGAAAAATTATATTCATAATCACTGATGAAGTTCCTTTTTCTAACAAAATGTGTTCATAGTTCAAGAGCCGAGGCCAAATTTCGTGACTTATTTGAAGAAAAATTTTAGACATACAGCCATAAAATGTCCACCCTCAGCCATCAATTTGCACTTGTCTGCCAACTCAAAGCGGGGGCGTTTCAAAATGGCGACCACCGAAAGGGGGTAGCAATTATCAAAATATGGTATTATTTGAAGATGATTTATTTAAAGCAAACAAGAAACTGCAAACCCACTAGGTGCCCAAAAAACGCTGTCTGCCAAAATTTAGAGGGGGCAGAAATAATTCAAAAACCTCGTTTTTTGAGTCTAAAAGTGGACCATTTGAAGACGATTTATTTCAAGCACACAAGAAACTGTATGGTCACAAGATGACAAAAAACGTTGTCAGCCAAAATTTGCAGGAGGCTAAGCACCGGCATACAAAATTCAAAATCCGCGTTTTTTCAGTCCAAAAGTGGACAATTTGAAGACGATTTATTTGAAGCACACAAGAAACTGCATACTCCATAGATGACAAAAAACGTTGTCTGCCAAAATTTAGAGGGGGCTAAGCTTTTTACCAAAACATACATATTTAGCCTGCTGGCATGGATTTCAATTAAATATTCATGTATAAAATGTGATATCAAATTTAGTCAACTTTCAGTTGAAAAAAGTAAATTTTGATTTAGACAAATTGTTTTGGACTAATATCGAAAAATAATCTAAATAATTTGTATTTAACAACAGAACTGGTTTTTAGCGTGCTGGCACGGGTATTTTACAGAGCTTGATCAAAGTTTTATATATGGGGTCTGATTGCAAATTTAGTCAGCTATCATTTGAGAAAAATAAATTTTGGATTGGACGAGTAGTTTTGGGGTTATAATGAAACATGTACCAAAAAACTTGGATTTTACAAAAGTTCGAGGTTTTAGCGTGCTTGCATGGGAATTTTACATGACTTTGTATAAATTTCATATATGAGGTCTGATAGAAAATTTAGCCAGCTATCAATTGAAAGAATAAATAAATTTTGGATCGGACGAATAGATTTGGTGTTATAACGAAATATGTGCCAAAAACTTTAACTTTACAATAGTACGGATTTTTAGCGTGCTGCCATGGGCATTTTAAATAACTTTATATACATTATATAGATAAATTATATTATATTATACAAATAAATTTTATGTATAATGTCTGAAAGGAAATTTAGTCAGCTATCAGTTGAAAAAACGATTTCCGAACTTCTAAGAAATACTATTTTCAACTCCTTCCCCCCACTGTCATTTTTGCGGCACTCACCTTTATTGGAAAATTCATAAATTTTCATTCATAACAGTGGACAGGTTACACCCATGCATTACAAAAAAGGGGTGAAATAACTCGGTATGTTTTCCTATCGGTCTATCATTTTACAAATCAATTAACTGGACTACTATACAAGTTTTATACGAATTTTGTTCCAAGATAGTACATATTTCATAACTTTATAAGTTGAAATATTATTCTTTTTTAATTATGTGGCCGGTATTTATATTATTACTGTTCATATATATGAACTGGCATTTTTTACATTAAAATTTTAAAACAAGATTATTTTATATTAAAATAATTTTATTGTACCATACGTAGGAAGCAATATAATATAATTTCCTCAAATCATTCTAGAGAAAAACTACTTATAAATCAAATAAAAAAGGAAATCATGTTCAAAAAGTTCACTGTTGGAGGAAAAGGATTTGAGTTTTGAACAATATCAGCCAGTGTGACGCCTTCACAAGGATTTAGAATTTTGTCTGCCGGTGCTTAGCCCCCTCCAAATTTTGGCAGACAACGTTTTTTTGTCATCTGGGGAGTATGCATTTTCTTGTGTGCTTCAAATAAATCGTCTTCAAATTGTCCACTTTTGGACTGAAAAAACGCTGATTTTGAATTTTGTCTGCCCCGATTTTGAATTTTGTCTGCCGGTGCGACGCCCCCTTCAAATTTTGGCAGACAACGTTTTTTGACATCTAGGAAGTATGCAGTTTCTTGTGTGCTTCAAATAAATTGTCTTCAAATTGTCAACTTTTGGACTGAAAAACGCGGATTTTGAATTTTGTCTGCCGGTGCGACGCCCCCTCCAAATTTTGGCAGACAACTTTTTTTGTCATCTAGTGAGCATGCAGTTTCTTGTATGCTTGAAATAAATCGTCTTCAAATGGTCCACTTTTGGACTGAAAAAACGAGGATTTTGAATTTTGTCTGCCGGTGCGACGCCCCCTCCAAATTTTGGCAGACAACGTGTTTTGGCACCTAGGGGGTTGGCAGTTTCTTGTTTGCTTTGAATAAATCATCTTCAAATAATACCATATTTTGATATTTGCTACCCCCTTTCGGAGGTCGCCATTTTGAAACGCCCCCGCTTTGAGTTGGCAGACAAGTGCAAATTGATTGCTGAGGGTGGACATTTAATGGCTGTACGTCTAAAAGTTTTCTTCAAATACGTCATGAAATTTGGCCTTGGCTCTTGGACTATCAGTCCTATTTGCAATTTAGAAGCCATTTGACGATGTTGATTAAAAAGAGCTTTCTCCTTAAAATGCAATTCCCTCAATGAGTTTCAAAAACAGATGTTCTGGTATAAGGGCTTAAAAATATAAATTGCATGTTACAAACCAATAGTTCCTTTTAAAATTTGCTTTTGAAACTTTTTCAGGAAAAATGATTATATGTATATATTTATTTTATTCTTTATTATGATTGTTTGAACCATTATTCCTTTTACTCATATTCATGCTTTTCATATTTTTTATTCAATTCCTATTTGGTTGTATTACATGAAACTGTCAGTTTATAGAATAACATTTAATATATTCTCAGCTTACAAATTAAACCAACGATATTCAGAGGGCTTCGATGTAATACTCCAAAAATGAAAACATCTATAATCATTCTACAAATAAAAGAGATATAACTACAAAAAAATAGTTTTCATTTAGCAGGAAATATGAGTGTAGAAAAATTCCATATTTTTCATTGGATATTATCCTGAGAAACAAGAAGTAAAGTAAAAAATATTACTTAAACATCTCGGCCATCAAGGCCTCCCATTTTTATATATAAAATATTCTTTAACTGTATATTTCTTGTATCCTCTCCTTCAATGAAAGAAAAAAGAACAAATAAATAAAATAACAGCTACTCACGTTTTTTTATACATATCAAAATTTTGTTCTGTAAATACTCAATCGTATATCTCTCATGACAAGATTTAACATGGATGAATCAAATGAAATATGGTTTAACCTGGTTGTCATGATTTTTCTTTCTGGTTAGCTTATTGGATTTGTATTAGTTTCGATAAATTAGTAATATTGCATAAGATTCTTGAAAAATTAGAATTTTTTAGTCTTTTATTAGCTGATCATCATTATCTAATAATTCATCAAAATATTTCCATTTCATGTATATCCTAATCTATTTTAACTCTATAAATGTTTTTTATGGGCAACCAAGTAAGATAATTAAGTAAATAATCATTATGGAAAACTTGTTAATAAAAAGAATGACTTATGGTATTTAATATTTTATAATATACAACCAAATAGTATTAGCACATGATATCATGTTCATATTCTGCATACTTCTCATTTTAACATTCATTGTTCAAAAACATTTTTTAAATTTAATATTCCTCAATTTTAATATTATTTGCTTATGGTGTTAAAAAGTAATTGACTGAGTTTATGGCTTTGTGTGCTACTTGTAGGGACAAAGGTGCCCTTCAGCTTTGCTTCTATGTTTCTTGTTTATAAATTATGGAATATTATATGTTTAAAATAAATTAAAAGTGAAACTGCTCCATTGTGAACAGTTTCTTTATTGAAAGTAAATCTATCTACTATTCATCTTACATCATTGTTATCATTGCATTATCAGCTTATAATTTAAAATTTTCAATACTATCAAATTATGATATTCAATACTACATCCAGATCATGATGAATTTTAACCTTGAAATGTCAGTGAAAAAAGAAAATTGAAAAATATTGTGGAAAATGCTAAAATATTTTTTTTTCTATTTTGAAGTTGGTTTGACCATATCATTGTTTTTGAGACATTAATTAAAACTATGTATAACAAAATGTTTTTGATATGATCTATATTTAATAATGTATTTTAATAACAGATACTGATAGTGATAACGCAAGGCTCGAGGCTGAAATCGAGAGAATGTTCGATCAGGCTACCAGAGAACACGTTTCTCTGGAATCTGGAGTGGAGTTATCGAGGGGACCATCGCCGGACTGGAATTGGGAATACAGACTTCCTGCTCCCCCTACCTTCAGGTAATTATCATAGCTTTTTATTTTGTTGGATATCTATTGCTAATTGTATGTTATTGATGCATTGTGTTATAATAAATATGGTGTTATAGTTATATTAACCTTATAATTTTATTACATGAGACAATTTCCTCAGGATAAGCCTTTATTTGTCTTTTTTTTTTTTTTTTTTTTTTTCAAGTTTTATCAATTTTGGTTAAAAACATAAATTGAGTATTTGAGTAAAAACTGTATATAATAAAAGTAAACGTTTTTGACTGAAAATCATCAGTAGATAATATTGTTTTTGGTTATTAGCAAAGCATATTGTCCCTTCAAAAACAAATGTGAAAAAGAAAACATTTTTTTATTACTTTATCAATTGTTTTAGGACAAATATAGATGTAAGGAATCGCTAATGATCGAATGAAAAAAACCATGTATTTTCACATTTTTATTTTAACTCTTAGTTACCTAAACTATATTTAATAGACAAAGTTCCATCATTCTGCATCTAGTAGCCTTCTAAATTTTTCCATTTATTATTCTTCAGGTCAAATATTCAAAAATTTCAGTTTGCTTTGGTATTTTAGTAGATTCTTAAACTTCTCTACTTACTCAAACTTAATCTCTGTTAAGTCTATGAATATATTTCTGAAAATATCACTTTTCTACTACAAATCTGGGAAGGAGAATTTCCTTGTTTTTATTGTTGTTTTCTTATACTTATCATTATAAAACTTATTGATTTGAACTCAAATAAATATTTTTGGCAATAAATCTCTTCTAGATTAACTAATTTATTTGGCATTCCATGTTGAGTTTCAGTTAATATTTAAAAATTTTACTTAAATTAACCAGAAAAAAGATTTATATAATATTTGATTTTTGGTTTGGCATACTTTGGTGATAAATTAGTCAATAACACAAATATTTAAAATTAAAAATTATAATTTTTCTCTCCAATTAACTATGTATTTTGTTTTGTTTTAGGGATGATGTCACTGTACCCTCTCTCACTGATTTAAATGTATCTCCTCCTCTGAGACAGATTCTCTTTGAGCCTCTTGATACTGCTAAAGAGCTTATAAATGAGGAATCAAAAATAAAAACAGATGGCTTGAATGTTGAATTAAACCTGAGGGAATTAGAAACTATAAATGAAAACGAACTGGTTGAAGATGTTCATTTAGAAACAGATGTTGTACATAGAAATTCAGAAAATGTAAATAAAAGTAGTGAAACAAATAACAACAAACCAGTTGATAAGAAGATCAGTATTGTTCGCAATGAAGAAGTCGACGGAGAAATTTTAATAGAAAAAATCAAAGAAATTCCCACAAATATTAAAGAAAAAATGAATGTACCTAGTAAGGTAATTTTATCTGATAGTGTAAATAATAATAATATTAGTGGTTCAAACGAAAAAATAATTCAAATTACACCAAAAATTAGAGAAGAGAGTTTAGAAACTAAAATTGTTGATACTAAGCCTAAAATTGTAATTATTAACAAAAAGAATAATATCGATGAACCAGTACAAAATGGAGTTATTTCAAAGACAAATTTCAAATCTGAAAAAGTATATATTAATATTAACAATGAGGAACCCCAGAACTCCACTAAAATCATCAGCAAAGCAAGAGTAGACAGAAATGATGCTATTATCAGGGTAAATGGAAAGGTGGAAAGGTCTCAGGAGCAGTCGGCTATTATCAACGAGCTAGCAACTGTGATATCAGAGCGACAGCAAAAACCTGCTAAGGAGCCTAAGCCTGAGCCTAAACAAGATAGGCCAATGTCGGTACCACTGGAAAATTTCAAAATCACTACCTACACCAGTTCAAAACCAGTCGAGATTTACAAAGAAGGAAATACACCGGAGAAGGCTGCGGTGAAGGAGAGCAATTTGGTTGTTCGTAGAAATTCTTTTACTGAGGAGAAGAAGGGCTCTCCATCAGTTAAGAGATCAGCTTCAGCTATAACTAATCTCCAGAGGAGGCTAGAACTTTCCAGGTAGATATATTTTTATATAGTAACTTTATGCATGTTCAATCGGATTGCTGGGGTTTAATTTCAATAACCTAATAAAAATATATTTACTATAAAAATAAAAATACAATTCTCATCACAGTGAATTAAAAAATGAGGTACTACCAATAAATAAAAAATAAAAATATCTGTTGAATAAAAAACTTTTTAAACTCCACTAAAATTGAAAAAAAAAAAAAAAAAAAAAATTTATAATCTCTCAGTACTTCTTGAATGCAAGTGGTTGCTACTGCAAATTACATTAGAGTGTCGAAGATGTATTGTCAGGGTTGGTTCGGATAATCAAAAATTCGGATAATCGAAATTCTTAAAAAAAAATTATTTATGTGTAAACAGCATTTGCCAACTGTTCACTTTTCGCTTTTTTCAAAGGTTTATGACTCAAAATGCTTGTCTCACTGGTAAGATCATGGAGTACAAGATGATTGATTTAGAATTATTTTGGATTCCCGTTATTATTGGTTTACCAACCTTGAAATTGATAACTAATGCCTGACCCAATTCACTTTATTTTAGCCACATAATGATTTCCATTTGTCTTTAAATGAAAAGAGCTTTCTTTTCCTTTTTGTTAGCATGGATGTTGACATGTAGTTTTTTTAAAAAAATGTAGGTATGTATTGAAGTTAATTTTTTTGCAGTTTCAGAGAAATAAATAGAGTTTCCCCTATAGACATTCATGGAAAAAATCATTTTGTTTTTCATTTTATTCAATTTTTAAATAAAAATAATTTTAGCAATGCAAATAAATAATTAGATGACTAATTTACTTAAAATTACATTACAAAAAAAAAAAAAATTATTCCGTTAATTGAACTTTCGGATAATCTATGCTATGCACTGTATGTGCAGTATGATTTTGCAATGTTAAAATAGTGGTTTTGTAGCATTGATCTTGTTTTGTTACTGATGTTTATTCATGACTGAGCATATTTTGTATTGATGCATGAGGTCTTCTTCGTTGATTTTCCAATTTTTTATTTTTTTTTTTGTGTGGGTGGTTGTGAAGAAGTAGATTAATCAAATTTCTCTTAAATCAAGTTAACTATTAACCCTCAACACTGTATTTTTGATATCTGCATTGTAAAAAATTGGTTGTTTAGCTTTTCAATGAGGCCTTATAGTGTATATTTCAGTTCAAATGGTATTTTAAGAATAATTACAGGGTTTTGGAAAATTGGTCTACTAAAAGTGCACAATTTTGTCTTATCCACTTCTTCAGGATAAACAGGGATATATTTCTGCAAGATATAAAATATTGAATACTTAATCTTAACTAAAAATGAATAACTTATAAAAAAAAATATGTCAATCATTTTTGGCTGAATCACTAAATGTTACTGATTGAGATCCACTTTTTAAATTAATTATTTTTATAACTAAGCAACAAAAATAACCATGAAAAAAGAAAGGAAAAATTTGTAGTTAGTATACACTGCTAGCAAAGTATAAGACCTTTATTGGATTTATACTTCATATAAGTTTGTTTTTATGATTTTGTAATACTTAATAATGATGGGGAAAAAAATTATGAGAAGAGCATAGTTACTCTAGTCATTCTGCATGAATGCTGTTCTGTTCATTTTGTATAAAATGACACCTTATTTAAATTTCTATTACTCTTTGACTGTAGTATTATCTGATACATGATAAAAAATTGATTTTTTGTTTTTTGTGATGTCCATTCTAATACCTATTATGAACTCTAATTCCATTTGGTGTTTAACAATTTTTTTTTTTTTTTAGATCCAATGGAAATCTTCTGGAAGTTGAAGAAACTCCAGTAAGACACTTTCAAAGAAATCTGAGGAAGACAACCAGTGAGCTCAGCATTAATATTGGTATGGAGATTCTTTCATTGTATTCATCAGCTTTTAATTTTTAAATCAATGTTACAATATTAACTGAAGGAAAAAAGGTTCCCATGACAGAAAAATATTTTAAATGACTAATTAAATTTGTTACATTTTACTTTATTAACATTTATGTGCCATAAATGTTCTGTAAACCCAGAAGTGTGCCATAGCGAAATATTCAATAAAATAATCCAAATATGCAATATTTTTTTTTTTTATTTAATGTTTGTTGCATTACATAAAAAGCCTTATCTCCAAATAAACAATGAGTTGTATGGTAAGAGGGAAATAAGACAACAATTTTTCTTTTTAATAGGTTGGCATATTTAAAATCCTTTTTTCACCTAAAAATATTTTTACGTTAAAAAAAGGCTTATTTAGTATTTTATGACCAATAGGAACCAAAACATTCTTTGGTGTATTTTAATAAGTAGTATAAAATAAACATTTGAAAAAAAGCTCAATTTTTAAAAGTTAAATTAATGAAATATTTGTTGATATTAAATTTATACTTTTGTTTGTTTAAATTGCAATGAATGCCAAATAATAAGAGCAATGAAGGAGTCATCATTTAAATTAGAAATGGAAGGGTCATTGTAATAAATGATACATTTTATTATCATGTTACATTATTCATCATAATTATGAATCTCAATAGGGCATGAAAAGAAGCTAAAGATGCTAGTCTTTTCTTAGAAGTTATCTACATTTTCTATTTTTCTCTCAATATTTTAAAACCCATTATTATGGTTAACAATGGAATTAAATCCTTAGTATATAGGTGCTTCTATAATTTATATTTATTTTTGAGTTAAATAAATTTTAATAATGAAATTTATTTAATTTGCTTATTTGAATCTAGGGATTAAATTATTTTAACATTTATTTAATGTCTTAAAATGATATCCACAGTTATGTATATTACTTATCAAAAAAAAAAAAAAATCTGGCATTAATAGAAATTTAATTATTCAACAATGTGTTTAAATTTTATTCCGATAGTAATAAACAAACATGGCTGTTGGGAGCTACATTCTTATGTCCCAAAGTAATTTGCATTGAGCTTCTTTATGAATATACATTATGACCATTTAAAATTGAAATGAGATAATGCGACAATAGTTTATTACTACATCCTAATCACATTTTATCCCTAAATGACTGCGGTAGCCGATACCTGGTTTAATAAGTCTTGATTAGAGAAATGCTAATGAAACTGGTTTAAGATTCAAATTGGGAAGATTGAGCCGCAGGCTCGACGCCCACACCCCTACCCTGGCTGAATTATAGCTTTGATATGGAGTGGAGGTTAGTGAAGGCAGCCCGCTCCCCCAGGCCTTCCCACCCGGTCGCCCACTGGGATTTTTTGAAAAAGTAACCATTTCATTTTCATTTGAATTCACTCTCAGTGAGCTACACATTCCATCAAGGCACATATCTGATTATAAACTCTCATGGCAACTATCGTCATTATTTCAAGTTTGTTTTTTCTAATTTTACTATAATAATTATGTTTTATTTAATTGTAATTATATCCTTTGTATTTATTTATCAGCTTGTATACTTTTGCTAATATTTTTTTTAGACCTCTATTGTTTCATCGTAACACCTGTCTGTAGTTATCTTGGTAACTTATAATTACTTGTATACAGCATTGTTAAGTTTCAGAAAAGTGTCATCATGCGATTATAGTTTTAACATTTTAATAATTTATACAAAGAAAATTTATATTCAAGGTTACTTTAAATGACCTTATTATTTGATTTTTTGGACAAAACAACAAAGAGAACCTGTTCTCTTAATTTATTTTGTTTTTGTTTTTTCATTATTTAATATAATTTCTTTTATATTATTTAATTAGGAAATAATTATTTATTAGCATATATGTATTATTTTAACAATGTATGAATTTTATATTTGTGATGTATTGTACAGATACTGAGGAACAGAAGAGTGTTGTGAGGAAGCAAGAAACTGGACTTCAGTCACTTCAGGTAATATTTTTTACCAATTCTTTTGTGAAAAGGTTGTATATTAATTGTATATTAGAGCAACTTTAGTTTATTCTCTCTATGCTTTATGTTTTCACCTGTTATGTTATTTTTATTCACATCTTTGTAGAAGTCTTCTGGTACATGAAAATAAATCATTTGAAAGTAACAAATTTTAACTTTTTCGAATTTTGGAAATATTTAAAATTATGCATTACTATACTATATATGTATATAAATCCTCTTTTGTCATAAATTTTTTTGATTTTAAAGAAGATAGGGATTTACATGGTCAACCATTTTTATACAATTATAAATTGAAGCCATTGGTGGAAGAAAATGCTAACTGACTCAGTTGTTCTTCATAAATCTTATTTTTTGTTAAATGACATTTGCTCACTTACAGTTATTGTTTTAGAACACAAAAATATCAATATATAAGGTAAATTAGCTTAAATTGTGTGGCAAAAGATGGGTCAACTCAGCTGAATAATTTTTTTTTCTATAGCAACAAGTTATCAAAAAATCTATTTTAAAACATTAGATAAGCCTAGCCATATGACCAAAATATATAATGGATTATAAATAGAAACAATTTTACTAAGGAATTACTAAGTCCTGAAAAGTTCCAAACAGTAACATGAAAATGCTTCTCCTGAACGTTTCAACAAAAATGATTGAACAACTTCTTCCATGGATAGCTATGGTTTTATTATTATTATTTTATTTTAACCAAGCATCGATTGTACATATTCCTAATTATATATATATATATATATATATATATATATATATATATATATATATATATATATATATATATATATATATATATATATATATATATATATATATTAAGAATATATACTTGAAAAAAACAAAAAAATTAAGTAGGCAATGGTAAAATTATGATTGTATAAGAATAGTTGACTAATGGTATTAATTAATACCCAACTACACAGTGCATATTTTGTGGAAACATTAAGACTTTGTTTCATGTGTTTAAATATAAAATAAACTTATATAAGGCAATTTTTTTTTTTCATTATTTATAAAGTAGGTAAAGTAGAATTTTATTCTGCAAGTGGCTTTCAATTTCTGAATTGATAATTTTTTCATCATTGAAATTCATCATTTTTGAAAAAAAAAATTATCTTTCAACATTTAACATTTCAGTCTGTCATTATATAAGTAGAGAATGACTAGCTGCTTTCCTCATGTTGAGTCTCACTAATTTTAAAACATTTCAAATTAATATTATATTACTAATTATATTTTTTATGAATAAAATCACTATGGATGATAGTGAAAAGCAAAAAATTTTTTTCATGAAAATGATTATCTTCATTTTTTGTGAATTTGTTTTATAAAAGTTATCTGAGAATGAAAAATCATTGTCACAACTGTTTAGAAACAGAGCATAATTTTTTGTTTTTATATTATATTGTTATCTTTAATTTTAAAGCAGGTTAGAGTTTAAAACTGAATGATTCATTAAAATCACATTTTCATCAATTACATTCATGAATGAATAAGTTAGTTAATTAGGAAATAATTTTTTTAAAATAAAATCTGTTTTCAGGTCCTTAGGAGTATATTACCGCAGCTAAGTCAGTCCCAAGGAGCATTGAACACTGTTGAGCAAATAAATGATAGGTAAGTGTAAAATCATCATGGAT
Source organism: Euschistus heros (assembly GCA_003667255.2). NCBI lineage: Eukaryota > Metazoa > Arthropoda > Insecta > Hemiptera > Pentatomidae > Euschistus > Euschistus heros. The sequence continues at coordinate 1,965,901 of RCWM02000062.1, forward strand.
TTCTCTCTTACATTAAATCCTGAAGAGTTTTTTAAAATATTCTTATTTACTTAAATTTATAACTTTACTTATGTGCTGATTAATAGTAATAGTATATTGAGAAGGTTTATGGATTAACTATTCATTGATAGCACTACAATGACTATCCTATTTTTAAATTTCTTGTCCCTATATTCTTTTGGTTATTGGTTTTATAAATAAACATATATACTTATATTAAAAGTATTAATTAATATATGTATATATATTTAATAAAAAATAATGGTTAGGGACTAGTTTAGTTGTGTGGTTCTGAAGTTTATAGAGAGAGATTTAGGGTACTAGGGATAAATTCATTACTATTATCATTATTATTAGTGACTGGAATGTTCACTGGAAGCAAATGTAAAAGAGTGCTGGAGAAAGGAGGTTTTTATCGAATTATTATTTTAGTATTCTAATTATCATGTCTTTTTTTTCAGTCAAATTTTTTTTTATCATAGGTCAATCTAACAGTTTTCTCAATAGAAATAGAATTTATACAACATTATTTCATAATTTTGTTTGAATATTAATTATGCATTGTTTGGTCAAAGCAGTCTTTAATAGTTGCATTGAAAATTGTTTTAGGAAAGAAGAAAAACCAGCTGTCCAGTTGACGACATGGGGTGAGCGACCTAAAAGACAAGTATCAATTAAGACAGATAAAGATTATGTGGTGGGAGGAACCAAATCTGAAACAACCATCATGTATAGTACCAGCACTACTACAATATCTCCACCTTCACCAACTTCAACATCAAAGAGTATAACTGTCGAGGTAGTGAGCCCTGTCACCAGGTTGCCAATCACTCCCGATAGTCCATCAGACAGGATGATAAGCCGTGCACCGCGTACAAGTGTTTACAAGTCGATGGAAACTGGAAACACTAAGGCTATAAAATTACCTGACCTAGGTAGGATCCCAGTTGTGAGAGGAGTGGAACTGAAGAAACACCCAACCACATCTGAGAGACCTCCAATAGAAAACGGTTTTCTGTTGAATGGCCATACAGAAAAAACATTTAGCCAGAGCCCACCTTGGCTCGCCGAGAGCCGTCAGCTACGACCACCATCTTACCTTTTTGGGTGCGAGCCGAAAGTTAATGCTCCACCTCCAGCTCCTCTCCCACCACCCATGGCCAAACTGAAACCTGTCTCACAGCGAGAGCTAATCAAGCAATCTATAGCGTCAGACCCAAGAGAGGAGTTACTTTCATCCATCAGGAACTTTGGCAAGTCTTCACTGAGGAAAGTCTCAACTAGATAATCGTATGAGGCTGTTAGTTACTGTAGTCCATCTGTTTAGAAACATCCCCTCAGTCATAACATTGTATATAGTTAACTTAGTCTAGTGATGTTTTTTTAACAGATGTACGGTAATCTAGGTAGTCTATATCTATCTGAATTATATTGAATTTGTGTATAATCGTTCATGTTACAATTTTTAAAATTATGAAAAAAAAAATTGTAATATGTTCATTGAAGGTATAAAATCAGTTGTTTTAAGGGCATTTTCTATTCTATTTCTATCGAACTCAGGTTTAAGTGAATGCCCCTAAAACAAATAAGAAAAAAAGTTGTTATTAATATAATTTATCAGTCAATCTATCTGTACATGTACATTTTATCTAAATCGCTGCTAATATTTATCAATTTTCATTAGTTTTTTTTTACTGAAGCAATTATATTCTCCGACCTCACCTTTTCTAAAGCTCTGTAAGAAGCTGTAAAGATTCTGTAATATTGAATTATGAAAAAAGATTTTAAAAAATTCTTGAAATACCTAAAAATGATTACTTACAGATTACCATTTATTTTAAGCTACCCTTGGGGTTAAAATTATTTATCTCATTAATATATCAAAAATGGATACAGGATGAATGGTGAATTATGAAGAGAATTTTCAGTTGCTATTATATTAGAAGGTGTCATCAGTATAACATGATAATTTTTTAAAACAACATTGAATCACTTTATTGTTTGAAACAGTTCTTTTATTTTGTTAATGTGAAAAAAAGGTATTTAAAATTACTTTTATCTCAGTTTAAAATATCCGGTGGGAGGAAAAAAAAACTATTATATGTACTGTTAAAATTAACCTCTCACATTTTTAGCTATCATAACTTTGATGAGAAAGATACACAACGAATTATTTTATATGTATTAATAAAATTATAAAAATTTTTATTTTGTATTGGAAGTTACATTGTCATTTCTTAGGCAGCTATGTAAACTTTATGTAGATTCAGTCTAACCCACTTGTTATTTACCCTTATATGTTATTTTGCCAGGGTTATGGTTGACTCATGCTCAAATATAGCCAAATTGTACATACAATTAAGAGATTAATATGTTATGTTATTCTATCGAAAATTTGCTTTAGTCAAATGTATTGGTTATGGTTTAGAGGAAAGTAAGGGATTTTTTTTGTTTCATATAACAGATTTTTCACTTTTCTCTTTTGTTTTCGGTAGTATCTTCTATCTAGTCCAGTTCCATCTAGTCCCCTCTGTTCTGCAAGTATCAACTCTAGTCTCTAAGTGTTGCATTAAGCTTGGCATATCTCTATTTTTCTATTTTTTTTTTTTTAATTGAAAGATTGCAATTACTTTATTTTAACTGTTAAAAAATTTGTTTTTCTTTATCAACGGGAGTATATCCATACTGTTATATTACAAGTATATTGTTTAGTATAACTTTTCAATCTTTTTTTCTTCTATTTTATAAAAAAAAACATAAAATAAAGTTTCCAGTCTGATTCTCTTTTTTGTTTTTCTTGAGGTCTTGCTTTATAATTTTAGGTTTTTTTTGTTGGAAAGTGAAAAACAAGTATTGAAGCAAAAATAATTCCTCTAATCATTAATATGCAAATATGTAATCAATCATGTATACTGATATAATATTAAAATATCCTGATATTTTCCTCTGTTCTGTTTTGTGTATATTCTTTATTTATTTTGTACATTATTTGTAAAACATATATATTTAAATAAAAGTGTACACATTTAAAATAATCTTTATCTTATAACCTGTTTTATCTCCTTAATTATTGCCAATCTTAGCTATACAACAATAATTAGAGATTTGATTGAAATTTTCCTGCTGTTTGCTGGGTTGTTCTTTATTAGTTTATTATTTATTGAACAATCAATTCAATTGTTAGAATTGTATTAGATCTTTGTCCCTGATGATGAGAAATGTTCCTAATACATATTGTATTAATTGTTCAATGATTAGTAAAAGGATAAAAGCAGCAATTTTAATAAATACACTCACCTCCTTCAATAATATTTATAAAATGAATATTATAAATAAATTGGATTGCATGATGATGAATCACTATTCAGATTCTGAAGAAGATTTTGTTGCTAAAACAACTCTAACTGAAACGTTTTAGGCATTTGTTCCTGATGATGGGGAATGTAGTTTTGAAACATTTTAATGAATTAATTGTTCAATAATCAATAAAAGCATAAAAATGCCTAAGTGTAGTAAATTCTAGTTTAAATTAAATGCACCCACTGTTTAAATCTGGCAAGGACTATGTGATTACCTATGTTCAGTATTTATGTTTATTCCCTTCTCATCCTCTATTATATTATTATAGTTAAAGTATTTTGGTCTTTTATAGTTCCTCTGGTATGTCCTTGACCCTAATTACGTCGCATATGTATTTCTGAAGTGACATAACTCAAAAACATAAATTAAAAAAAAAATGTAAAATTTCCACTGTATTGAGTGAAATATCGAAAGTGTACCTGAATTATCTATTAATCACAACAGTAAATGAGATGTATCAGATGTGATTTGAATTTAATTTGATACATTTTTGACATTTCATATAAGAGTATTTAACCTAGACATGATGATTAATCAAAAATACAGATTTTTGAGATTTGTCACTTTATAATACATGTGCGATACTACTTTGATACAGTTAGAGCGCTTATTCTTTTATAAAAGTTTCTTTACCAACATCTACTTAAATTTACATTCAAAATAATATATTAAAAAAAAAAAAAAAAATTAAATCAGTCCATCAGACATGAATATTTAACCAACTGGAGGGGGCCAGAAAAAAAAATTCCTTCTGTACCAAGGCAACTCTACTTCTCCCTCCATATTTTTTCTTTTGATATTTCCTCCAAAGTAATACCTAGTGAAAAAGATGAATCCAAAACTCTGATGCGTAAATCTTTAAAACACATAACTTAAACTTTGCCACTTTGGGATAATAATCCATCCAATATATTTTATTTATTTATTGTTCGCCCTACCTTGCCTTCAGGCAATACAGGTTTAGGCAATATTAACTTTTTATATTGCCAAAATATCAATACTTATATACACAAAATAAATTATATAAACAATAACTGCACACAATAACAATAACTACTATAACAATAGCTTCAAAACAATTACAATAATTACAACAAAATTACAAAATAACAATTAACAATTAATTAATTAATAACAATAAATTAATTAATTAACAACAAAAATAATAAATAACAATAAAAATGTGGCAATGTAACAGAGAAATCCAATCTTAGGCTGCTCCAAAGTTGTCACCGTTTTCTTCAGTCCCTTCGCTGTCCGGCGGCCTCCCAGGAATATGCCCTCTCCTATTAAGATTGAAATGGGATGAACCAATTGCAGTCTTCCACCTGTATACAAAATTTTTGTAGTGTGGGTAGTTGTTGTCTTCTGTGATTAGCTGAGGGAAATCATTCTCCGAGAGAACATATAGCCCAGTTTCCCTCAGTAGTTTGGCCCTCAGAGCTTCAAAAGCTATGCAATTTATAACGATGTGCTCGGCCGTTTCAGGAATTCCACATCTGGGGCATAAGGGATCTATGTCTACACCAAGACTATGGAGTTTAGGAAAAGAAACAAACAAAACACCAAAAACTGGATTCATGAATACAAAGGAAGTTGAACCCCAATAAACAAACACCACTTCCTTGACATATATTGGATGGATGGAGAAGGCTGTGGATTTTCGTGCTGTTGTCTTCTGTGTTATTGAATCCAGTTTTTGGTGTTTTGTTTGTTTCTTTTCCTTTCTTTTATGTTAATTCATTGTTTATTGTTATTGTTTAAAGGTTTCAGTAAAAATAAGACATATTTTAGTCGTTTAAAGCGACGTTTAGTGAAATTAGGTCAAACCGTTAAGGTTAGGTTACACAAGATCAGAGGTTAGCAGAGATTAACCTTTCAAAAAATGGAGGAGGATCCTCCTGGAAGAGCAATCGCTAAGGACCCAGGCCCATCTGCTAAAAGACCAAGGAACGGGTCTGACGCTGAAGAAGAAAACGGAGAAATCTTTAGTGATAGCTGTCTACACGAAGCAAAGGTAATTCAAGAAAACTTACGTACATTCATTCAAAAGTTTGATAAAAAGATGAATACTGTAACCAGGAAACATATCAATGAAAATATTGATCGATTAATGGGCATATTGGAAACCTTAAACTTCAAGGTCAAGGTTCAGGAGAAGAACACAAGGAGATTCAGTCTCGGCGCTTGTTCAAAGAGTGGCGAAAGAAACATTGGAGTCTCCTATGGTTGTTAATACGACAATAAGTAAAATCATGGAGAAGTCACAACCAAGGGTCGTTCAAGGCCATTCAGAGGTAAACATGGAAACCTCCTGCCTCCTACATGCCAAGGTTGAATCTTCAGAACAAAAGCAACTGCCGACTAATGAAGATAATAATCTGAAGGAAGCTGAATCTTTTGAGATTTACAAGACTAAAAGAAATAAGAGAAAAGCAAAATTGCAAGAGAAGAAAATTAATGAAGACCGAAGAGAAATTGAGGAAAATATAATCGAGAATTCTCCACCTGATAAATCTCTGCCAAAGAATAAATTATACTCCATCAGGATATCAAAGGAATCAGAAAGTGCTGACGACTTGGACTATAGAGTCTCAAAAAATAACTAATGCCATTCTTGACGCTGCTGAAAATTCTCTCCAACGGCGAAAGGATAGAAATCGACTAGTTCCATGGTGGACACCGGCCTTAACAACAATGAAGAGAGAAGTTTACAAGGCGCGGAGGTTGTACCAGAGATGTAGATGTGATGAGAGGCGTATTGCACTTCGCATTGGCAGATATTGTTAAATCGCTGCCTTCAAAGCCGTCCAAGACGTCAAGACCAGCTTACTTAACAATCAGCGGCTCGGGGGAAAAGTCCTATGGATATCATAAATGGGCTTCCATCGCCCTCAAATTTAGGTGTTAATGCTTCTATAGTTAGAGCGACCAAGGCGGCTCGATTCTAGTTCGGTTAGAAGATGAATCGCATGCAACTAAAGTCATTGGATGGCAGGAGTTGCGCCAAAAACGGGCTACAAGCAAAACTAGCTCTGAGGAAAAAAAACCTAAACTTGACCCCCCCGGGGGTAAGGGGTGTGCCTCACGCATGGGACTCAGCAGACCTAGTTAGGTTTTTGTGGCAAAGAATACCCGAAAAAATCTGTTCCAACTCTCCTGGTTATTGAAGATCTCCGTCCACTATTCTCCTCAATCGCCAGGAACGGCTTAACTAAGAATTGGGTGTTGGAAGTGCACCCAATGATCCGCTTTCAGCTGTTGGAAATAGGAAGTCTAGATGGAGGATGGTGGTCAATGACATTTAAGGATTACCTGGACGCCCCTCGCTGCACCAAGTGCCAAGGCTATGAACACACCAAGGCCACTTGCACTGCGGACTCGGTGGTTTGCAGCGTTTGGTGTGCAGCGAGTGGTCATCTAATGAAAGAGTGCCCGGAGAAGAAAGCATGGTGGACCCAACTTGCATTAATTGTAAACGGGCAAATGCTGATCCCAGCAGAACAAAACACAAGGCTGGAAGTAGGGAGTGCCCTGTGCACTTAACGTGGTGCAAAGAAATAGCGAAACGAACTTATTATGAATAAGATTACCATCCTCCAGCTCAACAGGGGTCGCCGAAGAGTAGTAGCAGACGAGTTACGAGTTCTTTCTCAACGCTACGACATCATGGCAATTCAGGAACCGACCAGCCGTCGGAACTTGGTCACGGGATTTGGTCTCACGTCAAGAGTTTATAGCTCTAAGCAGTGGAGAGAGGAGGGCCTAGGGCTGCTATAGTGGTTAACAATCCAAATCTTGACGTGATGTATCTTAGACAATATTCTACGGCTGACTGTGTCGCATGCTATGTAAAGTGGGGCAGTGTTTCTTTCACGTTGATTTCGGCTTACCCGCCAAGTGAAAGCAACATTGTGAAGATGCTGTTTCTGTCTTGGAGACGATCATATCTAGTAGTAGAAATGTGATTTTATGCTCGGATACCAACGCTTGGAACACGGTTTGGGGCTCTATCCGAACAGACAGGCGAGGAGCTAAGCTAGGTGAATTTATAGCAAGGAGCCAGCTAGTAGTAGTTAATAGCGTCTCTTCTACTCCCACTTTTTCAGGGCCAATGGGGTGAAAGTTCGATTGACGTCACGTTGGCATCACCGACATTAGTAGGGCACATAGTTGACTGGACCCTCAGGTCTGAAACTAGTTCTGACCACAAAGTCCTGGAATTTGGCCTAGTGCAGGCTATGGCAGGTTATCAAGTCATTGACAAGGGTTACGTTACCCGAAGGAGCGACTGGAGCGTCTTTCGATGCATGCTGGAAGGAGAAATCGCCGATGAAGATTGGGAAATGGCGGAATCAGAAAGTGCTGACGACTTGGACTATAGAGTCTCAAAAATAACTAATGCCATTCTTGACGCTGCTGAAAATTCTCTCCAACGGCGAAAGGATAGAAATCGACTAGTTCCATGGTGGACACCGGCCTTAACAACAATGAAGAGAGAAGTTTACAAGGCGCGGAGGTTGTACCAAAGATGTAGATGTGATGAGAGGCGTATTGCACTTCGCAATGAGTACAAGGCTAAATCTAAGGCATACCGAAACGAAGTGCGATTACGAAAACGGAAGTCCTGGGATGAATTCATTGTCGAAGAGTCTAAGAAGAATCCATGGGGTATCTCGTACAGAGTTGCTCTGGGAAAGCTGACTCCTATGCAAACGCTGGCAGCCCTCAAGCATGTAGATGTTCAGGCAACTACCCTCGAAGAAGCAGCGACCATTTACATTGAAGCGACATATCCAAGAGACGATCCGTCCGAAGATAATGAAGAGGAAGAATATAAGACGCACAACGATATACCCACCTGGTACAGACCTCTGCCCTTCATGGGACATCCACGACCTTCGTATTGCTGTTGAAAGGCAGAAAGAAAACCGGACGTGCTCCAGGGCTAGATTCTATAGACGCTGCTATCTTAAAGAGTAGTATCCCCTATATTGAAGATAGATTATTAGGAATTGTCAATGACTGCCTAGATAGGGGATATTTTCCGAGAAGCTGGAAGATAGCAGATTTGAGACTTCTGTACAAGGGATTTGGGGGACAAGGATAAGCAGCTTCCAAAGTCATATAGACCTATATGTCTCCTTCCGGTGATGAGCAAGGTACTGGAGAACCTCATTATGATAAGACTGCAGCCGATACTTACAAAAGCGAGCCATCCACGGCAATTTGGCTCCACTAAAGGTAAAGGAACAACGGATGCCCTACTGAGAATTCGTACAGACGTCAAAAAGAGAAATGAGCGGTATGTCATGTTGATGCTCTTTGACATATCCTCTGCCTTTGACAGCGTCTGGTGGCCCCGTGTACTTCAACAGCTCCAGAAATACGAAGCTCCCAGTAACTTATATACTCTCATAAGTAGCTATCTTCAGAATAGGATAGTAAAGATTCGAGGAAGTTCTTATGAGAAAGAAGCTTCTATTGAGAGGGGATGCCCTCAAGGATCAGTTCTTGGTCCAGCTCTATGGAAGCTAGTTTTTGATGAGATACTAAGTGTCCTCGAAGAAGAGCGTTTCCCTGCAACGGCCTATGTCGACGATCTAGCTGTTATAGTGGCATCCAACAGCAGGGCCGGAATAAAAGAAGAGGCACAACGGTGCGCCACCCTTGTAGGACGATGTGTGTGCGAGTAAGAAGCTGAAAAAGGCAGCTTCAAAGACGCAGGCCATGCTACTAAGAGGCAAGACGGATAGGGCACATCCAATAAACATAGGTATAGAAGAAGGTATCAGAATTCGCCCCAGTGAGGAAGTCACTTATCTTGGGATAAGAATCGGAAGAGGATTTAATGTGACCCCTCATTTGGAATATTTGAGAAGTAGGGTGGCACTTGCTTTAAACGGTCTTAGCCGCGTTGGGGGTGCATTTTGGGGCCTTCGATACCCAGCAACAATTACGATTTATAATGGGGTAATTCTGGCTATTTTAAGATACGCAACTCCCGCCTGGTACCAGAATTTCTCACAACGGCAGAAAAAAGCAAGTTGGCGACCATCCAGCGAACGACTCTAATGAGGGTAACCAAGTCTTACAGAAGTGTTTCTCATGAGGCTGTACAAGTATTAGCGGGAGGAATACCTATTGATCTCTTCTTACGAGAAGAGGTATTCAAGGATAAATTTAAGAGAGGGGACTAAGTTGGTCTTCCAGAGAATTTACGACTGAGACTTACAGCGGAGCCCAGAAAATGGAAAAAGGTTCTTCGGGATGATTCTATAGAAATGTGGAACCAGCGATGGGTGGCAACTTCGAAAGGTGCTACCTTGAGAAAATACTTTCCCTCCGTTCAGGCTCGCTTGTATGCCAAATGGGTTCTCCCCGATTACTGGATATCACAATTCCTCACAGGACATGGGGGCTTTAGGGCTAAACTCCATAGTCTTGCTGTAGGCATAGATCCCTTATGCCCCAGATGTGGAATTCCTGAAACGGCCGAGCACATCGTTTATAAATTAACAAAAAAAAAGGACTAAAAAAACAAATCATGTAATCCATACCCACTGTCTTTCTCAGTAAATCCTAGAAAATCTATTGTTTTTCATTGGTTAAAAACTTTTGAAATATTTTCCATCATTTTCTTTCTTAAAGTGTTTCCTTACTTGAAACAGAATTTGGATGCAGATTTTGTGAATAAAAAATATAGAATTGAGGAAATTAAGAGTATAGAAAAATAGAGATGGACTGACTAGTTGCTGTTGTAGTCAGAGACTAGTCGGCAAAAAGCATTGACTAGTCGGCAAAAAGCATTGACTAGTCAGCAAAAAGCATTGACTAGTAGGCCATGTTTATTCATTTATATTTCTGCACTTAAAAATAGGGTGATTGAAATGAAAAACATGACCTTTATTAATTGTAATTTTTATTTCAAGTTCATCTTTACAATTTGTTATTTAATCACTTAACAACCTTTTTTTTTTTTTTAATCAATTACAAAACTTAAGAAGATTCTGATATTAACTCTTTTCAGGGCAGTGTGCTATAGTACACCATCATTCAATAGATTGTTTGGAGGGGCCCCATCATTAAAAACATTAAATGAGATTAAAAAAACAAAAGAAAATGTAATCAATGAAAGTAATTTTTTTTTTTACATATTTATTCAATATTAGACCAATTAAAAAAAAAGAAGAGTAATTTAAATGTGTATGCTTAATATGAAAAGGGTTTAAAAAGAAAATGAATTCTATAACTTCTACACTACTGATAAAAGAACTTACTCAATATAACCTACTTTTATGCACAGATATGGTTTTGTGTCATAATTAACATAAATGTAATATACAATATAAGGAAGAAAATATAATATATAGGCATTTTAATTATTAAAAAAAAATAAACTAAACAAAAACGTGTAGCTACATGTACAGATGGCTATAAATCTATAAATTAAGCATCTCTAACATTGCCAATGTCATCCAAATTCCATTGGAAGCAGTGATCGGTTTGGCAGACTAGTTGATCAAAGTCATATTTTTTTAAGGGATTCTATTTATTAAGGGATTCAGTCTCAGTGTTCAGGGTACTGAAGATCATGGGTTTAAATCCCACCTGGGCAGGTTTAAATTTATCTCACCCAGGCTGGAATAGGTTGATAACCTACAGGATAACCCATATTTTCTGCCCTTGTTGGAGTACATAAGGACATTAAGCCCGACCAAACAAACAAAAAAATCAAAATTTTGATTTAATACATTTATTTATTAAGGGATTCAGAAATCGCCTTATAAGTACTTGAGATTGAATTTCATATTTTGGGGATACAATATAAATTTGCATCAAAATCATGATTTAAAAAATCAAATCCAAACGTTGGAGAGATATTCATATTAAATTATTCCATATTTTAATAGAAAGAGGCAGGAAAGTAAAAATAAAAAATTACTATTATTCTGTTTATTTTATGTATTACATTGTATAAAATATAGAATATTTCATTAATATATAGAACACTAAAAGTTGAAAGAATAATGTCGTCTGAGATCAACAATGTATTCTTTACCTATATCTAGTTTCAGCTGATAAAAATATAGGCTATGCATTCTTCTCATTAAGTATAAAAATATTGAATGGAATTACATTTTATATAAAACTATCTTAAAAATAAATTCTATATCTAATTTAAAATTTAAAAATTATACTTTGGCCTTTTTGTTTGTTTATGATATAAAATATAGCTCATTGATATGTTATTTTTAATTATAGTTTAGAGAATCCTTATATTGTCCCAGTCAGACCTATATGTTTTGAAATCCATATAACATTAAAATGTTTTAAATGTCTCAGATATCACATTTTTAATTATAACTATTCTAAAAAATTAAATAAATATCATAAATACACATATTTTGGACGGTTTCTTAGGAAAACACATGATATTAAACTATGCTATCCGATTTAGCTACATCCGTTGATTTACTTTTTTTTTTTTTCGTAATCTTTTTCTATGTCTTCTAATGGACGGCCTTCTGTCTCAGGCATAATGAAATAAAGAAATATGAATCCGATAAATGTTATTACTGAATAAAACATGAATAATCCGCGAAGTCCAAGAAGCTCCTCCAAACTCTGGAAAGACTTGGTAGCAGTGAAACTTATCAGATAGGAAGAAGCTGCCGAGAGACCACTAGCCATGCTCCTTCCTCTGAAAACATTTATAAAGATAAATATATTTCAAGTGAGATATTGAAGCCCTAAGGATCAATCATAACTCTAGCACTTTACCAAAAAGCATTGTTAGTTTGGTTTCAAGCATGTGTTATTTAACATTCAGTTTTTATAAGTACAAATGCATTAATCTTAGTAATCTTAGTCGAGAAATTTATAAATTTAGTGCATTAATTTGCACAAATCCCATTTTTTCCTTTTATAGTTAAAGCTTATTGATTAATAAATAAGATGAATGGGATTTAAATGATAAGTACATAACAAGTTTTAGTTTGTTTTACTTGGATCTGAATTACAATGCAAAAATTTGAATGAATGTGATTGTTGGTAATAAAACCATGTTTTCTTTTAAAGCACAAAAATTTTTATTTGAAACTATTTTTGAGGAGTCCTGCAGTAGCAGAAGTCCTGAATAGTAAACAATTGAAGGCATTGTTGGATTCTATAACATTTGATCATTTATGATAATGTTGAAATATACAAACCATAGATATTAAGCTAAGTGATTTTGTTTGATGGGATATGCTTGATTTGCATGTTCGACAGATTAATTTTTGATTTTGCTTGTGTGGTTGAGATAAGCACCATATATTCACCTAATTTCTTTTTGTTTCAATGAATCTAATGTAATAGATATGAAATATGTTTTTGTTTAAGTTATTTAATTTGTAATAACCTTAATTACCTGAATGGAAATACTTCACTGACAAGAGCCCAGACCAGACCTTGTGCCCCATAACTAGACGAGAAAGCTAGCATCATGTAAGAGAAGAAGGAGACCCAAGGATGTGAGAAAAAACTAAGGAAACTGGCCGATATTGCAGCAACAATCATCGAAGTTAGAGCTATTGGTCTTTTCTTGAACTTTGCTACCGTAAGCATACAAAGTATTGAACCTGAAAAGGCAACTGTTCCAAACACAACCTAAAAATTTAACATGATTTTTTAGTGATAGTTGCATTATTGCTTGATAAATGATTTAGCTGTCATTGTTTGATTGTTTATTTTAATAGTATTACCGTTGCTCTGTACGCTTCTAAAGGCATATGGTAGTCTCTTGCAATGAGGACCATGTAAGGCCTTGTGGAAGTAATTCCTGTAAAGTTGGCAAAAAAGAAAAAAGCCCACAACAAGACCTAGTGGTTTCAGCATACTAGGACGTACAAAGTCTTTCATCTTTTCTTTCATTGTCAGTTCCTCAAATTCTTTTTCCGATTGCTGGAAGAAGAAAATAGCATTTCAAATTTATTATCATTCTAATTTAAATTTAAATTTTATATCTTTTTGATAGAAATGTAGCAGACCTGGACTACTGTTCCATCGTCTCCAGTGAATGCAGGATTGACAACACCATTGGATTTTCTTAGTTTAGTCGCATCTGTGTACCTCGAGAGCTCATCGAACTCCTTCTTCACATGCTCAGGGCTCACCTTTAAAAAATAAAAATTTTGAATATCAACTTTTTATGAAGGAGATTAATTTTTATTATTATTATTTTTATATATATATATATATATATATATATATATATATATATATATATATATATATATATATATATATATAAATTTTTTTTTTTTTTTTTTTTTTTTTTTTTTTTATGATGCGAAACAGCCCTTAAGGACTACCCGACTACAATGTAGGTTCTTTATTTATTTTTTAGTTCTTTTTGCCCACTTTTGCTTGAGGATTTCACTAAACTTTTTTTTCTTCTTTCTTCTATCCATCTCTTAGACGGAAATTTCTTCTTGTCCACCACAAGCACCGCGTTTTTTCAGGAACTTTTTTAATTCGGCTCTATCCTCGCACATCTCTCGTGTAATCCCGAGTCTTTGTGCTTCAGATTTAATTTGGAATGTATAGCCCTGGTTAAATTCGTGTTAATATGTTCGTCCATCCTGTGCATATGTCCATAAAACCTGTGTCTTCTAACTCCCATCTCTGTCTCCAGATCAGGGATTTCACAGTAAATTTCTCTGTTGGATTTCAGCCTGTATCCTTCCGGTGTTATTTTGGGCTCGTGGATTCTCCTAAGAATCCTTCTTTTATTTTTAGCAGTTTCTCCAGACTGGCGAAGCACATGGTTTCTGTTCCGTACAATATCACTGGTTTTACCACTGTATTGTAGTGTCTGGTTTTGGCATTTTTGGAGAGGTATTTTTTATTATACATGTTACTCGTTAGGTAGTATAAATTCTCCAATCTTTTAATCCTATACTCCATGCTTTCTTTCTCTGATAAATTTCTGCTGATTATTTTGCCCAAATATTTAACTCTTAACCACCTGGATTTTACCAAATTCCGTTTTCACTTCGTTCTTACTAAAGTGAGTGTCTGTGGTCATAAATTTGGTTTTCTGGATGGAGATTTTAAGCCCGTTTTTTTTCAGCAACTTTCTTAAGGGAATTTAGCTGCCTAACCACATCTTCTTCTGACTCAGCAAGTATAGCCAAGTCATCTACGAAGGCTAGACATTTCACTAGGGTATTACTCCTTTGATTTCCTACTTTAGCTCCTGATGTTTCCTTTTCCCATAAAGTCCTCATAATTTTGTCGAGAACAACATTAAAAAGAACAGGTGAAAGTCCATCCCTGTCTTACACCGGTTTTTTATCGGGAATGATTTGCTGACATTTCGTCTTAGTTTTATTTTAGAATTGGTTTCTGTTAAAGTTTCCCTTACTAGGAAATTCGTATTCCCTCAGCGCCCTCAGTATAGTTTCTCTGTCTAAGGAGTCATATGATTTTTCAAAATCGACGAAAGAGATATATAAATTTTTTTGCGGTCTATGAAGATAATATTTTATAAGAAGTTTTAGGCTTAATATCTGTTCTTGGCAGGATCTATTTATTCTGAACCCTCCTTGGTATTCTCCTATTTTGTGGTCTATTTGTGGTTCTATCCTGTTCAATAGGGCTTTAGAGAAAATTTTATAGGTGACCGGCAAGAGAGAAATTCCCTTGTAGTGTGTTTACATCTGTTTTCATGCCTTTTTTGTGAAGAGGATGGATCAAAGTGGTTTTCCATTCTTATGGTATTTTCTCTTGTTCCCAGACGTCCATTATTAATTCCGTGAATTTTCTCTTGAATTCCATACTGGAGTTTTTCCACATTTCGGCCAGGACACCGTATTCACCAGAAGCCTTGTTGTTTTTTAGTCTCGCGATAATTTCCTCTATTTCTTCTTCGTCAGGCGGATCCGAGTCAATATTTTGCGGAGTGTTTTCTCTAATTTCCAGTTTTTCACTAGGTTCCTCACTATTTAAAAGCCCCTCGAAATACTGTGCCAGAATTACGCAGTTTTTCTTCGTCTGTTAGTTCTAGGGTACCGTCTTTTTTCTTCAGTGCTAGTCCTCTGGGGCAGAATCCTCTCATTCTTTCTTCAAAGGCTTGTGGAAAAATCTGGTGCTGTTCTTCCTGAAGTTGTCATCCATCTCCACCAGTTGCTGACTGAGGAAGTTTCTCTTTGTTTCCCTTATTATGATTTTTGTGTTGTTTTTCTCAGCATTATGTATTCCTCTCTTTTCTCCAGGGTTTTTTTTTGTTTTACATTTTTCCAGACGCTTTTTTAATAGCATCTTTGCACTCTAAGTTCCACCAAAGATGTTTCTTGTTGATTTTCCCAGGAGCAATTTCCAATGCGGCCTCCGTCAGAAAACTCGTCACTTCTTCCCAGCTGCTTGGTTCCCGAGTCTTTCACTGAATTCCTGTCCTTTCTCTTTCAAAATTTCTCTGTCGATTCTATATGTTTTAGTTCTTGTTGTTTTTGATGGTTTTTTAGCTGGTACAAAATTCATCTTGATTTGGGAAGAAAAAATATATATAGCATATATATATATATATATATATATATATATATATATATATATATATATATATATATATATATATATGAAATAAAATATTAAAAAAAATATTTAAATTCACTTAAAAATATTATAAAATATTAAATATTATTTAATTTGATAAAAAAAAAACAATTCATAAGTTGGTGTGAAAATCAGGATGTATTAATGATATTAAATATCATTTACTATATTTAATGCTGAAAACTACCAAGAAAGAGTCAAATGACTTTTCCGAATTTTTGACAGAAGTTCTTGGACACAACATTCACAATTTTTTTTTTTTACTACTAATTTTAATAAAAAATATACCAAAAGTGGTTTTTCAATAAATGAACTGCCGGTAGTTTTAGTGTTAATAAATAATATGAAACATGTTTGTGTTTATTTTGCAATGGCAATCATAGAAATATTAAATGTTTAAGTACATCTGAATTAATTATTAGGATAATCTCCATCATTGAAAGTATTTTTCAAAAACATAAATATTAAGAATATGGCTTTTTAAAACTATTTATAGTTCAATAATGTATGGGAATCTATAATAGAACAAAAACAAATATTTGAGAAGTACCATAAACAAATTGATGGTATTACGTTATATTCATTATAAACATGTATGTACATTGTTATAAAACAATACATGTTAAATTTTTAGCTATGTATACTGTGGAAACAAATTAAGTTTATTACATTCTCTTAACTAACAATACATTTTCCTACAACCTTTCATCTTCTGTAATATTATTCCTCTGATCCTATGTATATTTCCTTATTTCACTCTTTTTCTCACTCTTTTTACTGAGAAATGCTAATGTATTATTTTCCAATCTTCCCTCCGGTTTTAACCTTAAAGAAAATTTAAATGGAAACAACTAAAGATATAAACCAAGGGTAGATGGCTTTACAGAAGCTCCATAAAATGTTGGATTTCTTACACCTCTTAAATCTACATAAAGACAAACGAATAAAAAAAAAAAAAAAAAAAAAATTCACTAGGCAATTCTGTCTAAATTAATATAAAATTAAATAATATTTGACATTTAACTGTTTGATAACTAATTATGATTAGTATAATATAATTATAATATGTATAATTTATTTATATTTTTATACTAAAATAATCATAATTTTTCAATTAATTGATGAATTATCAACAATAACATCTTATCCATCTTTTGTAAAAGTAGGTTAAGGGCTTATTTCACTGATTGTTAGTTTTACATTCAATAAAAACTCAAGTTTTTAAGTTTATTGAGTTTGTTTTCTTTCTTTCTTTCTTTATAATGTTAATAATTGTTATTCAAACATAACAATAATATACATTCAACAATAAATCTTACCCATCCTCTCAACCAACAGAGAGCATTTTCTGCTTCTTTATGCCTTCCTCTCGACATCAACCACACAGGAGTCTCAGGAACCTGGTAAAAACAATTTTGAGAGTTATCAATTATCTTAATTAATTAATTCTTATTATTTATCTATGATTTACAATTATGAATAGTGTATAATATTATGTTATATAATAAACTTTGTGGAAGTGAAATGAAACAGATAAAATATTTGTATAAAAAAAAAATAATATTCACATTATTTTACAAGAGGTGAAAAAAATGAATACATATATACAGTTAATATAAGAAAGATACTCCTTAAAGTAAAAATGTAAACTTATTTAATAATTCCTTGGCCTTTACAATTATCCTTTTTTATTGATAACAGTGTTAAAAATAACTATTTGTTGTATTAGATTTTAAAACAGAAATTATTAATGTTTGATCTTTGGCAAGAAACTGGGAATTTCTGATACTTTTTATGAATAGTGAAAGAGTAAAAACATTATAGCCCCGTCAAATAAGGATTTCACCTCAGAACTGCACCAATGAAGCTGAATTTTTGCCTTCGACCACCGACCTTAGCATGTTAGCATAATTAGATATTCAAGATATTCGATTTCTATCCATCGGCCGTCAATCAAGAAGGTTACAAAACTATCTATAGCACATTGTAGATAATAATATTCTCTAGTTATATTAATTTTAAATAGTCTGAGGTAAAAGGACATGTTATTGGTTGGATAAAGGGGAATCGTAAACAACTCACATGAAACTGAAAGGTATAAATCAAGTGGAAGAGGAGGGTCATCAAATATATAATAAAACAACTTTTTCCGCCTTGTCTCAAATATCACAATCATATTTAGTTTAGATTATTTATTAACAGTGCGTTACATTAACGCTAAAAACCAATCAACATTTCATGTGTACATATTTCTACTACAATTTCTCAGGAAAAAAAAACAATACTAAGAGAGGAGTGGATAATATAAAAAACAATTTTGAAATATTTTTTAATAAAAGTAGTAAAGTCAAAAAGTAAAGTTATGAATGTTGTTTCCAAGAACTTCTGTCAAAAAGTCCGAAAAAAGGGTTATTTAAGGTTTAGTGTTAATCTTATTTTATTCAGCACATATACTTTAACACAAGTAAATTATTTACTTTTGATAGTAAAAAGGAGAGTTTGCTTATTGGGAACTGCGCAGAACAATTTAAGAGTAAATACTCAGTGATTTTCAAAAAAAAAAAAAAAAAAAAAAAAAAAAAATTATCTTTCTCATTAACCAAAATACCAATAACAATATCCACTTACCAGTACATCACTAATTAAAGGATTTTAAATTGATTGTTGGTTATAGTGATATTCTCACTGTCCTAAATTGAATAAATTGCTTTCAATTTAATAGATTTAACTTGGAATAAGTTTTATTTAATGTATAATAATTGAAGGGGTTATGTAAAAAACTAAAATTACAAGTAATTTGTTTGAAGTGTTTTTTGTTTTTATACTTTCCTTTAGTAGGAAAATGTTACATAGGCCCTTCATCTTCTTAATATTTCTTTTTTCTTAATGTTTTGAAATATTCAGATTTTCTGTATAACACTTTTGCATAAAAATTCTTTTAATAAAGATTGTATTCAAAAAAAAAAAAGAAGAAAAAAAAGGCATGTTCCTTAATCTATCAAACCCTTAAATGTAACATTAAACTCAGTTATAAATAAAGTTCTTTTTACTAATTTTTTTGATATGTTAGATTATGAGAGGATTGGTTTTAATATCAGGTTTAATGAATGTGCTCTATTCTCATAGTTATAGGGCTGTTATTTTAGAATCTGGATTCCAAATCAGTATACAATATACATAATATGTCCAAGCTGTGACAGGTATAGAACTAAAGTGGTTCGGCAATGTTTAAAGAATGCTGAAGATAAGAAGTATGTAACAAGAGTAGAGGGAAGAAGATGCATGGGAAGGTTTAGAAACATTGGAAGATGCTGTTAAAGAAGCATTTTATAAGGGAGGCTGGCACTGGGATAGAAGTTGCCAAATGATACAGGATTAAATGATACAGCTCTACAGAATTCTCACTACCACTCATACTGCTCAGTAGTAAAATAAGAACTAATTAAGACAAATATATTTCAGGGTATTGAAAAACAGTTAGGTAGATAAGATATATGGTACAGTTGAGAATTACTTATGGACACTCATTAATTCAAAAGGCCAAAATAAAGTGTCTTGATTTTGTTTAATTTTACATCATTTCACATCAAACTGTGGTCTTGGAGAAGACTAAAATAAAAAAAAAAAAAAAAAAAAAAAATTATTAGTGTAATTTGTGAAAAAAGGGTATCTATGTCAGCAAAGATGTGACAATAGATGAAAATATCAGTTTTCTTTTTGGGGAAAAAAAAAAGTATGAAACTCAAGTTTTTCTAGCTATTGATGCTGAAACATTAGGAAAAGTCAAACCGATTTGAACTGGAATGGTTCTGAAGTAATCGTGCATGTTCTGAAGAGCAGGTTGCAGTTATAGTGATCACTATCATAGAGAACCTAGAGTTTTCTTGTGACGAAAAATTTCTGACAACTTCTATCGTAACAATAAGAATTTAATGAAATTATACCTAGCCTGAATTAAACATATAAGAAATATTTTTTAAGGAATAAAAAAACCAACTCAGCATACCTGACTTATGGCGACAATGGTGATGATGGGAACTGCGATGGATATTGCAGCGGCTATCCTCCAAGTGACCAAGGTGCCCAGGATGTAGATGAAGTTCATTCCTAAGGTAGCGAAGAGGTTAGCGTAGGAAGTGAGGGTGCCGCGGAGGCTCGGCTGCGAAATCTCCCCAACGTACGTGATGATGGGAGCTTCCATGAATCCGACACCTTAACGTTCCAAATGTAATACATTAATATCAGCATCAATTATAATAATATTTTAAAGTTTATATGGTAGTAAGCCACTGAAGGTTTATTATTTATTGTTAGTTTCAGATCTGCCAGAATCTTGCGATTTTTTTAATATTGTACTAGCATCTCCCATCGTGGTGGCTTCGCTTGCTCTCATAAGTAAAGAACTTAGATGATTTAAAGGAATAATTGAAGTCTTACTTGTTTATCGTTGGAAACCTTTTAATAAAGTATGCAAAGGGACATTATTTCTTCAATGGTATTTTCACGCATATTACCATTTTTAACCTGGTTAGAATAGCACTGATTAGTTAGTTGAAGATTTCGTATAGGACATCCAATTTTCAATTTTAATGTATGATTTGGTATCCAGATGGACAGTGACTATTAAGAAGCTTGTTGTGTATAATGGACTGCATTATCAGTGTTTTACGAGTCGTATCAGTGTTTACGTATCAGTGTTTACGTACAACGAGAGTCGACATTTTGATCTGTTAATAATTTTTATTTAGAAGATATTTATTTCATCTGGTTGGATTTTAATTTCTAACCATAAAAGTACCTGTGTGGCAACCCTTGTTTCTGCCACTCGACATTGTACATTTAAATTTTAATTATTGTAAATTTTAAAATTGCCAAAGATTCCTAGAGCTATGAAAATGATGTAGTTACAATTTGGTACAGATGGGTTCAGTCAACATATTGGTCAATTTTAAAAATTTCACTGATGTCCATATACATATTATTGCATTTTTAATTACCAATTAATTGAAAATCAGTAAATTTTATTATTGCTAAACCTTCCTTGATGTATAAAGATGATGTGGTTAAAATTTGATACAAATTGGTTAAGTAGTTTTTTTTTCACGGTTAGTGATCAAAAAAAAAAAAAAAAATGGCTTATCCTTTTATATAAGAGTGTAGATATTATATTAAAATTTGATGAAATTGATCCTGATTTTATGCATAAATAGAAGTTTTGGGCCCTAAAAGTCCTATTCCAGAGAGATCTAATTTTATGGCTTTTCACTATTTTTTTTTTTTAGAATTTAAAGTGCTGTTTTAAAAGTTCTGTTTTTAACATTATTTAAACATAAAACGTACTATAGAAGAAGTTACTTCACAAGTTATATTCATATCACTTCAATTTCTTACAATTTCAATAAGTTTTTTAAAAGTTTCCGGTAAGCTACCATAATAAACTTGTTACACAGTTGCGGTTTGATTCTATTCCTTGTTTTGTTCATTAGCTTTTGTTTTTTTTTGACTTTTTTATTAAATTACTATGTTGTCCATCAACGTCACTTCCTGTCTTTACCTTTCACTAGCAGCGCATATCTCTATCTCTTGCCCAATCATTTAATTTCCCACACCAATGATACATTAGTTGCCTGTTTTAACCTTGGCCAGCCTTTTCCTCGGCTTCCAGAAGGACTTTGCTTATTTTTATTTGTTCATTCGACGTGACCTCCTCACCAAAGCACTTCTATCTTATCTTATTTGTCGCCGTGTCGTGATCGCCGCTCCACCGTACTTGATCATAATTTCAATTCATTGAAGAATCTTTCTCACAAGTGTGAAATATATTTGGTTTTCGTTCTTATAATTCTCGATTATAAGCCGTACCCAAGCGGTGAACTAAAATTTTCTGGGGGGCGGGGGTTCTAAGGGTTGGCTTTTATTCAAACAGAAGCAACTTTTGACAAGGGAATACTAGATAGTACATTGCTTTATTATCTTTGCAAACGTGTCTATTATTTTCTGGTTTATCCCTTTGACTATATGTACATAGTATACAGGGTGAGTATCTCTTAGTGTAAAAAAAAAAAAATTGGGTAAAACTAGATCAAAAATGTAGCAAAATTCCGCAGACCTCACCTTTCTATTCCAATCCGTTGCTGATATACGATAAATCAAAGACTTTTTTGAGGAAACCACGTTTTTTTTTTCCATAAAAGCTGTAATATCTCCACTTTATTTAAATATTTTTCAAATTTTGACCACATTTTCGGATTTATCATCAATTTTTTCTATAATAGTTGAGTACCTGTAACCTTCAATTTTACAAACTTGTAACCTAAACAACAGATTGATCTTCACCTTATTTGGGGAAGTCACAATGTCTTATATTACTTCAACGCTCACCGTTTTTCGACAAAACTATCCACAAAACGCCAAATCTTACAAAAACTTGCAAATTAAATTAGCTTTCCAATGATATGTTAAACGTAATGATTTTGTTTCATTTTCATGGAGAAATTCACTTTTGAAACCGGAAAAACATGGTGTTCTCATTTGGCATACAAATCAGTTACTTGTGTAAATAAAACTTATGATAATCCCTTAAAGAATAAATTATTGTTTAATAGAAAATAAAGGAAAACTGTCAATAAAGCAACACTAGATCAAAGGATCTTATGTTATTACATTTATCTATTAATTATTATAATTAAGGATTTTTTTTTATTATATTTTCAATGTTATTAAAACCCAATGATAATGAACATAGACCTCAATTTTGCCGTTAGCTTCTGAATGCAGATTGTGGTGAAGAATAATACTTCTGAGGTGAATTTTATTGGCAGATGAGTCTGTTTTTACACGGGAAGGCATTTCTCGATATACATATCTGTATATACATAAAGTTGGTTTATATTTGTATTGCTTTCGAATAATGTGGAGAAGCACCATGGTGTTGGAAAATCATATTTTGCCGAACTTCAGGTGGAATATCGTGGTGAAGTTGTAGTAGGATATTTTGTAACAAATCTTTTTATGGGCAGATGAGTTTTTACAGGAAGAGGCATTTCTACCGTTCCATGTGGAGTATCGTTAGTTTATTCATCTTTGTATTGCTGTTGAATAGTGTTGAAAAATCATAGTTTGCAGAATAGATTGAATGGTGAGATTACTAAGATTTGTTACAAAATATCCTACCACAACTTCACCACGATATTCCACCTAAAGTTCGGCAAAATATGATTTTCCAACACCATGGTGCTTCTCCACATTATTCGAAAGCAATACAAATATAAACCAACGATATGTAAATACCGATATGTATATCGAGAAATGCCTTCCCGTTTAAAAACAGACTCATCTGCCCATAAAATTCACCTCAAAAAGTATTATTACAACTTGCATTTAGAAGCTAACGGCAAAATTGAGGTCTATGTTTCATTATCATTGGATTTTAAACATTACGTTGAAAATCTAATAAAATAAATCCTAAATGATAATAATTAATAGATAATGTAATAACATAAGATCCTCTGATCTAGTGTCGCTTTATTGACAGTTTTCCTTTATTTTCTATTAAACATAATTTATTCTTTAAGGGATTGTCATAATGTTTTATTTACACAAGTATCAGTTACTTCTGTAAATAAGTATTTGTATTCCAAATGAGAACATCATGTTTTTTCGGATTCAAAAGTGAATTTCTCCATGAAATCGAAACAAAATTATTACATTTAACATATCATTCGAAAGCTAATTAAATTTGCAAGTTTTTTGTGAGATTTGAAGTTCTGTGAATATTTTTTTTTTTCGAAAAACGGTGAGCGTTGAAGTAATATAAGACATTGTGACTTCCCCAAATAAGATGAAGATCGAGCTGTTCTTTAGATTCCAAGTTTGTAAAATTGAAGGCTACAGGTACTCAGCTATTATAAAAAAATTAATGATAAATCCGAAAATTTGGTCAAAATTTGAAAAATATTTAAACAAAGTGGAGATATTACAGCTTTTATGGAAAAAACGTGGTTTCCTCAAAAAAGTTCTTGATTTTATCGTTTATCTGCAACGGTTTGGAATAGAAAGGTAAGGTCTGTGGCGTTTTGCTTCATTTTTGATCTCGTTTCATCCAATTTTTTTTCTTACACGAAGAGATACTCACCCTGTATAGATTTAAACGGTTAATAAATTAATTTAATATTAATAAAATATTTCAAAAATTAAGTTCCCTTATTAAAGCTTGTTTGTTATTGTAAGCAGTTGTTACATATTGGTGTAATTAATTCCATGATATTGACTGTCCATTTACTATATCTATTGTTATTTCCATTGAAGGTTTTTCTTAAATGTATTTTTTTTTTAATGCATCCATGCCTGATCATATAGATTTAATAATTTTCTCTCTTCATTTCTATATTTATAATTTTCAAATTTATATTCTATTGATGTTACTGTCTGAAATAATAATGCAGCCAGACAATAATACCTTTTTGTTGTGCTTTTATACTTGCATTCCTCACCGCGGCTTCGCTCGCTCTTATAAGTAAAGAAATTAGATAATTCTAACTAATAATTGAAGTCGTATTTATCTATACGTCATTATACATCACTGGGATCCATACGTCACAAAACTATTTATAGCTTTTTGGTAACAATTTAAATGAATTAAGCAAATTTTGTTGTCTATTTTAAGCTCTAACACCAAATCTTTGTTACCTCTTTTGAATAGCGATCGCCACCTATCGTGTCAATTTTCAACTTTACTCCGCACCATATATTTATCCCTTTTTTAACAACATTTAATTATTTCTAAACCTTCTTTGAACTATGAAGACAATGCAGTTAAAATTAGGTACAGATTGGTTTTGTAGTTTTCGCGGTTAGTAATCACAAACAAATAATAGTATAGATTTATGAGGCAAAGTGTCCCAGAATAATGGTTTTTTTTTTCTGTTAATTTTCATTATTCACTTCCTTAAAAATATCGAAATCTACATTTAGATTATTTTGTATAATTATAACTCACCGAGACCCATAATGACGGCTGCAGAGTACAATGTCAGCTTGTTGGATGCAGTGTAGAGGAGGAACCAGCCGAAGAGGTGAGGCAAGTTGACCACCATCATGGCGATAAAAAATTTAAATATTTTACTCTTTAAATAATAATAATGTTTTTTCATCAGCTAGATCATTTCCTTCTATATCTATACAATTATATGTATATGTAGTATGTTCATTGGGAATTGGAACATTATTTTTTTCGTTTTTCTTTTTTTATTTCTTCAGAACACCTATACAAGATCTAATTATTTATTGCCTCGAGCAGCCACAAATAAGAATCAAGAATGGTAAAAGTTACTAATTCCTAGTAAATTATTAAATATAATATAAATACAATTCACGACGATTTATCGACTAATTACTTACAATTTATCTTCACAACTGGCTTTTTATCCAACAATTCAAGAATTTTAGATCCGAAAGAAATTAGAAAACTCGCTCAGTAAAATGTCACGAATAATTTGCACGAGAGATAAGCTGATACTGAGGAGTGTGGACATGGCAATTTTCAGTAAAAATCTCCCAATATCCTGGCCACCCTCATCTGTTTTACTTAGAAATCGAATATTCTTATTCGCAAATGTCCTAAACTCAGCTAAACTGAGCATCAGCGATGAAAGTTAAATTCTGAAGAACTCATTAAATATTTTTAGAAGTGTGAGGGAAATGCTCACCTAGCGACCAACGCCGGGTCAAGATCTTTATGGATAAGTTTATTGGTGACAAAGTAAGGAGCATTGAGGATTTTTCGAAGGATTTTAGATTGTACTCAAATTAATATATGTAATCTAGAGAATGGATGGTAAGTCGACGATCAGTAGGCAAAAAGCACCAATCGATCGGTCATTTTTTTCATTTATATTTCTACGCTTATAAATAGGTACTTTATTGAATGTTAGATTCGACTTACTTAATCCAGGATTAGGATCTCTTATTTTTGTAATAAATTATCCAACTTTAAGAAAGATTATGATATTAACTACAATTAATTATGATAAATTCAATTCAATACCGAATAAAGAACTTACACTAACCTACTATTTATTTTTTATTTATTATTTTCTTTTTTTATTTACAGATATGAATTTGTGTGATAATTAATATAAAGATAGAAATTTCATTTATAATATAAGGTAGGAAATCTAATGAAAAGGTTGGAACACGAAAAGGAAACTGCTATTTTATCAATTTGTATACGTGTGTTATTTATAATTATAAGTAAGAAATTTTCGTGTTATGTATATTTCAGATTCACCAAAGGAAGTCCATAAACACTAAATCATTTTTGGCATGATTAATAGTGACAGAATTTCACTATTAACTATCTAGGGTAAGTAAATTGCTGACTTTTCCTTCATTTTTCTAAAAGTAAATAAACTAAAATACACGTTTGTAGTAAACAGAAAAACAATGTAAGATATACAAAAACCTGTAGCAACATTTCCGCTCGGCTATAAATCTATAAACAAAGCGCTCCGAACATTGACCGTATCACCAGAATTTCAACCGAAGCAATGATCGTCTCGACCTTTTTACTAGCCAACTAGTTAGCAGGAGACTAGTCGGCCCATCTCATATGTGTGTATTCTTGTGGAATTTCGCAATAAAAAATCATAAGACTCTGCTATATAGAGACATAAGACTCTGCTCGCTGGTATATAGAGATAGGTACCCAATTAGGGTATACATATCTCTACTAAAAGCGCTGACCCACTTAGGACCTGTATTGGCAAGGTAAATGGAGAATCCTTGAAATGTTTTCGTACGAAGGATTCAGAAATTCAAGAAATGTAATTCAAAGGTTAGATGGTGGGGTTGTTTTAAGATGGACCCCGTAATATGAAAAGAGGTCTCTCGGAGAGGTTTGTAATAGAGGAAGTAGATGCTTGAAGGACACAAAGCCATCGCGGAAGATGAACAAGACCATGGACGAACTAAGCAGTTGAGACAGCCCAGCCTTTGCCGTTACACAAAATACTTACACTATAGCCAAAAGAATACCGATAAAAGAGTACAAATAAATGCGGAGAAGTGCGACTTACCGCAACTTAACTAATCTCTTAAATTTTTCCTTCCCCCATAGCTCTAAAGTTATTGACCTGAGAAAAAAAATATTAGAATATTGTTGTAAAGTGATCGGAATATTTAATATGGCGTTTTCTCATTAAAAAAAAAAAAAAAAAAAAAAAAAAAAAAACGGGTCTTCCAAAACGGGTTCCATGGATATTTTTCTTATGATACCCATCCCATACATAACTGCTTTGTAATGAATCATCAATTGTAAACGGGTTCCAAGTGCATGTAATGAATCCGTGGAATTTTAACGGTACTGTTATGCAACTGCTAGTAATCATTATGGTGACAACAATATGCTGTTATCTGATCCTTCATGTCAAGTAACTCTACGCGGTAAAGGCTCGTTTCGATCTAGGTCCAGATACGATTGAGGATTAGTTAGTTTTTGAGGGCGTTCGCTAGCACTTAAATACCCAGCTGTCTTTATAAGGAATTAGTTGAGACTGGAGGTTTATATGGAAAATAGGTGTGGTCCTACCAATTTGTAAGGGAATATCTCTGCGGAATTTTTATACAAGACTTGACAATGATGGTGAGGTGCAATGATTTTAAGATTAGTGAAGTCGTCAGTGATGATCAATAATTTTTCAGATTCAGTTTCAGAATCCTCGGTAGTCAAACAATCTAGCACTATAACGGAAAAATCTTAACTAGGTAAAAAATTATTAATGATTGGAGATTAATTTATTATAATTTTGATACTAAAATAAGTTCGAAAACACTTGATAACCTAAAAGGTGAATTAATACGTAGTTAAGCTGAACTATCAGTTTAATTTTTATTCTCAGCCTTCAGCGACCTCATGAACCCGTGACTCCCCGAGGAGCAGGCTTGAGGGGGGGGGGTACTCAGTCTGAGTGTAAATATTATGAATATGCATAAATGTGTTTGTTTATGTTTATAATTAACATACTGATTATCTCTGTATTATTTAATACTCAAGACAGAGCTGAAAGACAGAAGCTTCTTGAGGAGGCTAAGTCAAGGATTTAGTCTAGGGTTTTAGAGTCACGGACAGCGAAAGTATGAAGCAACCAGAGAATTTAGAAGGCTTCACAATACAGAACTACGCGAGTTATATCCGGTAAATATAGTTCAGGTAATAGCAATGCGACGGTTAAAATGGGCAGGTAAAATCGTTCGGTTTAGAAATGATTGAATTCCGAAAAAAAAGTGACTAATTTTGCGCCGTCGAGTAGATGGGAGGCCGACCTGAGAGATTTAGGTTTTGGTGGAGTAGGTTGGAGGGAGGTGTGTGGTCAACGGTTGGTGGGCATCGAACCTTCGGGTTCACTAAGCCTTTATTTAATTATTATTTATTTATTTAGAGTCACGGAAGTCAGACCCACGGAAATGATCGACTTAGTTTTAAGCGTTTAATTTAAAATATATATAAATATAAGACAAAATTGTACATTTTTCAGTAATTTTTTTCATTTTATAAAATTCTGTAATCATTCTAAAAATACCTTTTGCATCTATATATACAGCTTATATCCTTGTTGAGAAGTAAAACTTTTTTCGCAACTGAGACATTAAACATTCTCTTTGAAAGTTAATATGAGTAGTTTTAAAGGGAATGTGACTTATGAACTTCTTCTCAATGTCAATTTATTATTATTTCATTATCAAGAACTTCAATTGATTTCATTTTATAGTAATTATTATATAAAAATAATTATAGAAACAATGGAAATGTCGAAGTAAGGAATTGATTTTTCTCATTAAATCATGAAATAGCATTTTTTTTCCAAGATAAATATTTACGATCGGCATCAAATTCGATAACATTGTAATAAAACTACTAAAATATTATTTGCTTCAGGCAATAATAAAACTGAGGAACGTCATTATCAGGATTCAAAGCTTCTTCATAGTTTCAATACCAAATAAACGGAGGTGAATTTCAATAAAAAATGAAATAAAATCATAAAGAATTTGTAAATTTATATTATGTAGGTTGTCGTAAAGGTGTGGATAACTCAAATCACCTTTAAAGCGAGTCAACTATTAACCTTCTGAACAATATTTTTATTATTGGCGGTGCAAAAAATTGGTTAAGTTGTACTTCTTAATAGGGCCTTAAAATACCTATTTTTTTTTTTTTTTTTTTTTTTAAATTGTATTTTAAGAGTTATTGCAGATTTTAAAAAACGTACGAAAATGTCTTAGTAAAAAATTCACAATTTTGACTTGACTTATTAACCACAGACAGGGAATATATATATTCCTTATAAACCCAAAACTAGAAATCAAGATTAAAGCGTGAAGGATCTACAGGAAGAGGACAGTTAGAACAAGATTAGAAAGGTTTTTTTTTTCACTTAAATCTGACTTCTTTTTTTTTTTTTCGGAGGATAAGTTATTTTGAAATTTATTCCTTGAAATTTAAAATGGTATAAAATATTTACATTAAGTAAATGTATGGATGAATGATTACAATGATCACAACTTGTTGAGCAACTAATCAGTGCTGGTAATTTTTAAATATAAATATCCATTTTAATTTAATTAGTAAGTTTATTTAAAGAAAAATCATTATCCCATGTGTTCTGCAAAAAATGAATGCACACAAAATTATCCATTTTTATTCAGATAAAAAAAAATTAAATAACTAAATTAGCGATTAAGCAATAAATTAATAAATTAATTAATAGTTATCATCATTATTATATTTAAATGATTAGCTTTATTATTAACTCTTCCAATTTTAATGTATAAGTATTTTTCTGGTAATACTAAACTGCTTTTCTTCGTATTTTTTAAATTTTTATTATGTCCAAATTGTTATGCATCTCAAAAAAAGTAGTTCCAGTAAAAAAAAAACCTACAATATCGTGTTCAGTGACTTTAAAACGTATTATACATCTTTATTTTAAAATTTTAGCATTTTTTTTTTTTCAATTTTTAAATATAAAAATGGCTATATCGCAAACTAAGCATCTTTTGGTATGAAAAATAGGGAATCATTGAATTGAAAACGATGCAGTTAGAAAAAATAGTTGAAATTTATTGTAAACTGATATCTGTTTTTTTTTTATTTATGATAAATTCACTAATTGTGCTGATATGTGAGAATATAAATTTTATAAAATATGTATTTGAATTAGATAATAAAATATATTTGGAGGCGCCGGGCATCGATCCCGGTACCTCTCGCATGCTAAGCGAGCGCTCTACCATCTGAGCTACGCCCCCAGACGTATGATACTTTGAAGTTGTAAATATTTGGACCAGTTACTCAACCAGATATTCCAAGAGCTGTTTGGTTGCAGGAGCCGGGTAGGCAACCCGCACGACCATCGAGGTCATCTGCCCTACATATCGTACTAATGCTAGTTTGTTGTGGCTTCACGTCTCTATACACTCTAACTACAACAGGAATGACCTATGTTATTTTATCTAAAGTAGAAGATTCAGATTCATTGTGTTGGTCTACCACGAAAAAAATACGCCCAAGCCGGTTTCGAATCGTCGTTACACTGATTAAAAAAAAAAAAGCTAAAAATGGAGGATTAACTCAAGTAAAGGAAATATGTAATATTCATCAAAATTTGAAATGGTATGCTTTATGAATATGATGAAACCATTATCTGCTTCATATGATAATCAGGAAGGATCAAATTTTAAGAGTTCATCTTTATCACAATCGGACCATTGAACGTCTATTAAATGTTGAAGTTGTCGAAAACCCGAAATTGTTTTTATCGTTTAAGTCTTTTGCAATTCGTAAAATTAACTGTAACCAAATAATACTTCGCTTATCCCCGTTGAACAGATCCGTTACCTAGGTCTTCATCTGGGAAAACGACTTACTTGGAATCCCTACACAAGACTTAAAAGACAACTGTTCGTCGTTTTCGACTTATCCAATATTTACTAAACAAGCGTTCAAATCTTCCAATAAATTACAAAACCTATCTAAATGAGAGTAATCAGACCAATTTAAACATACGGAGTTGAGCTTTAGGGCTCCACTAAACTTTCCAACTCTTCTCATATCCAATCCTTGCAATCCAAAATTTTCAATTGTACCTTAACTGTAGACCGATACCGTTGGATAACGCGTAAAAAGTGGTCTTCAATCTTTCACTTTCAGTGTAATTAAAGATTTTGTTATACGATAGTACAATGATTATTAATTAATGATTCTTAACAAAATATCCTTACATCACCATAGAATTTTATATGCTTATCTTGTTTTCGATTTTTCCAGAACCTTTTCAAAAAATTCTTTGATAGTCAATTAAAAAAAAGGAAATAAAAATAATATTAATGTAAATATACCTAACATTATCTTTAAATGATAGTTATATTGAAAAAAATAATATAAAATCCTCTTATGTGGAGTGGTTTTGTAAAAAAAAAAAAAAAGATCGAACAACCTTTCTTCCGTTCTCGATTCTATGGTCGAGTGAAAATAAACAAAAGCAACAGAGCATGCTCTTGCGTTATTAGCTAGATTCTAGCAGGCAATTAGGTGAGTGATTGAGTTACAATTAAAAAGAGGCATAATGGATCTCACCACTTACCGAACCAAGAAGCTTCTTCGGGGGTAAATGACAATCCCTCGGGATCGTTGCCCTCCCTGAGGGCGGGTATGACGATGGTCGCGAAGGCTACTGTCATACCAAGGTCCAGCAGCAACATGTTCTTGGCAGTACTCGCCAGCACCTAGGAGGAAAAGAAACTTCATGAATTCAGTTACCTAAAAGAATTTTTTAATTATTAGAAACAATTAATTCAACAATAATGGATAAAACTAATCATTCAATCTCTTTTAAGTTGTCAGCATTAAAGAAAACTTTTTTATACTACATTTCCTTGTTTACCATTATATAGTTATTATTTAATACTACAGAGTAAAGCCAGTTGTTTTTTAAAAATATCTAAAAGCGATTCCTGAGAAACAATGAAAAATATCTGGTAAAATGTTTAGAATTTTAGAGCCATAAAATTGTTCTATGTTTTGGGTGGACTACATCTAATCAGTTTTTATATCTAACTATTTATCAAGTTTCTATCCTAATATTTCGTTAATCTCTCAAATACTAGTTAATAACTAACTTATGTAGTTAAATGTTATAAAAACAAAAATATTCCACATCTTACTTTTTTCATTTTTACTGTCATCACATTCGTAGTTTTCGTTGAAAGCTATGAAATTAATAATTGAAAAAAAAAAAAAAAAAAATGATGGGTGAACATTGATTTTTTTTTTTTTTAAACAAAAAAAGAAAACAACATTTTTGAGATAAAAATTTAGTGCCTGCACTGACACATGGAGGGGTCTGTCCACTAATTAGTAATGATTTGTCATTTATTTGTCTTTTGTCATTAGATTTTTGTCTCCTTAAAAAATAAGATAATAATATCTAAATACATAATCAAAGTTCTTTTACTAGTATAAATACCACTAATGTATATGATGTGCTGTCGGATTTCACATCTCGCTTTAGTGTTATGCTTTGAATTTAGACGAACATTGAAGGCGTTTTGTATTTTGTACTTGTTACAGTTGATCGGTCTTTGGACTCGGGTCTTTATAATAAACAGCTAGACATATTTTAATAATAATGCAATAAGTAAAAGAATAATAGAAAAAGTAACCTAACATTAACTGACTAGATGCTATGCTATGCTATCCTCATGTATGTGTACAGTATATAATCTAATCAAAGTCCTATTTTGGAAGGAAAATTTTCTCTGATAATTAATATTTTTATTTATTTTTAATTTTTAAATTATACCTGTCACACAGTTCATAACAATAAGGTGGGTACGATAACAGCTTCTATTCGAACAAAACTATAATTGGCTTGTCAGGCATGAGGGAGGTCAGCACTAACATGGCCTTTAAAACGTTCTACCCGAGGAGATAATAATAGATTGATATAATAATTATTAATTATTTTATATTAATATATTAATAAAATAATAGATGCCTCAGCCAACTCCTTTTAGACATAGGGTGTTTTCTGGTACTTAGTTCGAAGACTTAAGTTGGCATATCCTTAGAGTTTATGAAATCTAGATTTGATGCTGAAATGCTGAAATTTAAGACTATATTTTTTATTTTATTTTTTTTTTACAGGGATGTATCTTTTGATAGAAGGGGGGGCCTATACGTTTTTCACGTTCAAAAATGTAACATTTTGACACTGTTGGTGTTCTTCGGATTGAAAATTTGATCAAACTTTCTCGGTCAGAAATTTAATACAAAATATTTTTTGCAATATTATATTAGATATTAAGGAGCTGTATTGGTTAGAATAAGAAAAAAGCCACGCTTGCTGATATTATATAAGTTTTTGACACGATCTAGCTCTGTAGGTGTTGCTCGGATCAAAAATTTTTATGACAGTTTCCGTTTCAAAAATTTAATGGAGAATATTTTTGTTAATATTGTATTTGACAATAGGACCTACCGTTTAACAGCTATATAGGTTTGAATGAAAAAAGTCGAGTTTGAAAATCCTTTTTTCTCTCAACTTTTTTTTTCGAATAATCATTAATTATTAATTATTATTGGTTTTCGCTTCCGGAAGCTTTACACGTTTATAATTTTTCAATAATACATTAAAGTAATAAAAATGATACATGTTCTAAATTATTTTTTTATTTTTTGTGATTGTATGATGATTTTTAATTTCTTTGTAGAATATATAGAGTTTTTCTAGTTGTTCCAAAATCTGTTAGACGTCCTTCTCAACACAGAAAAGTCCATTTCTTTTTAAGTGATTTTTTTTTTTAGGAATCAACAAACTATGTGTATATTATATTAAATATTTTAAATTTGTTTGCTACGTTTGTCAGAATTCCAGTTTGAATAATGTAAAACTATGGATTGATGTAGGTAAATAAATTCAAGGTTTTTCAAACAAAACATTCAGGTAACAAATTGAAAGAATGGGGTAATAGTAGCTATTCTTTCACGTATGCCTTGTTTAGTTTCACAACAATTTGTCGGTAATAGGTATACAATACATTATGTAACCAGTGCTTTGTAAAATCATAGTTTGCAAGATTATCACGTTTTAGCTATGACCTAGAACTCACGATTTCCACATAAAAAAATGCTATTTCCATAATATTATGAATACTAGAATGAATGAAAAAATTAAGTAGAACAAACTTTTGTTAATATAAATATTTAACAAAGTATTTATATTACAAATTATGTAAAAGAAACGCTCTTTTAGATCGATCCATGTCCCTTGCCATAAGACGCATACATATAAATATATACAGGGTGAGTATCTCTTAGTGTAAAAAAAAAATTCTGTGAAACTAGATCATAAATGCAACAAAATACCGCAGACCTCACCTTTCTATTCAAATCGGTTGCAGACATACGATAAATCAAAGACTTTTTTGAGGAAACCACGTTTTTTATTCTATAAAAGCTGTAATATCTCTATTTTATTTAAATATTCTTCAAATTTTGACCACATTTTCGGATTAACCATTAAATTTTCTATAAAGGTTAGTATCTGTAACCTTGAATTTTACAAATTTGTTATCTAAAGAACAGCTTGATCTTCACCTTATTTGAGGCATTACAATCTCTTACATTACTTCAACGCTCACCGTTTTTGGAAACACTATCCACAAAACGTCAAATCTCACAAAAACTTGCAAATTTAATCAGCTTTCGAATGATATGTTAAACGTAATAATTTTGTTTCAATTTCATAGAGAAATTCACTTTTGAATCCGAAAAAAAAAAAAAAACGTGGTGTTCTCATTTGGGATACAAATCAGTTACTTGTGTAAATAAAACATTATGACAATCCCTTAATGGAAAAATGCATTTTAAACATAATAAACTCTTCATTGGGATAAAAAGCAAAGAAAAATTTTTTGTTTAATAGAAAATAAAGGAAAATTGTCAACAAAGAGACACCACATCAAAGGATCTTATGTAATTACATTTATTATTTATTTCTATAATTTAGGATTTTTTTTTATTGGATTTTCAATTTAAGGTTTAAATTTCAATGATAATTAACATAGACCTCAATTTTGCTATTAGCTTCTGAATGCAGATGACCACCAGACTACCACTTTTTGCGGTGAATTTGTAGATGAGTCTGTTTTTACAGGTGAAGGCATTTCTACCGTTCCATGTGGAGTGTCGTTGGTTTATTCATCTTTGTATTGCTGTTGAATAGTGTTGAAAAATCATAGTTTGCCTAACAGGTTGAATGATGAGATTACTAAAATTTGTTACAAAATATCCTACCACGATTTCATCACGATATTCCACCTAAAGTTCGACAAAATATAATTTTCCAACACCATGGTGCTCCTCCACATTATTCCAAAGCAATAAAAATATAAACTAACGATATACATAGATAGGTAGAAATGCCTTTCCCTGTAAAAACAGACTCATCTGCCCATACAATTCACCTCAAAAAGTAGTATTCTTCTGCACAGTATACAATCTGCATTCAGAAGCTAATGACAAAATTGATATCTATGTTTATTATCATTGGATTTTAAAAATTACATTGAAAATCTTATAAAATAAATCCTAAATAATAATAATAAATAAATAAATGTAATAACATAAGATCCTCTGATCTGGTGTCACTTTATTGACAATTTTCAAATTTACAAATACCAAGTTTGTAAAATTCAAGGTTACAGATACCAACCTTTATATAAAATTTAATGCCTAATCCGAAAATGTGGTCAAAATTTGAAAAATATTTAAACAAAATGGAAATATTACAGCTTTTATAGAAAAAAACGTGGTTTCCTCAAAAAAGTCTTTGATTTATCGTATATCTGAAACGGATTGGAATAGAAAGGTGAGATGTGCGGTATTTTGTTACTGTATAGTAAAAGAATGTTAATGTCCGAAACGGAAAACCCGCCTCGGCCTCTAGAAAATGGACTGTATGGTAAAATATGAAAACGAGGTTTTGCACCTGTGGGGAGATTTTATTTAGAAGGTAGCATAAACAAATAGTACATAAGAAACTTCTTACCTTATTACTGCCGCCGACGGTCTGTCCGGGGACCCCCGGAATCCTTACGGTCTGGCAAATGCTTCTCCTAAGCTGCAATACTTGTCTAGGCTCTCCTCCTTTTGTATCACCACTCATTAAGGGAAGAACTAACTCTTTTTACTGACTAGCACAGGAAATAAGATCACTTTTAAAGGAGGAATAGGGTCCTGGAAGGCTATTTCACCTTGGTCAAAAAAGCGATGGAAGACCATGAGGTCTTGGGCAATTATAATAGGTGCGTACTGGAGCACAGATGCTAGAAGAAGGAGGAATATTCTAGTAGGGATTAAGGCAGATAAGGGCTAGTTGCACCGGAAATTCATAGGGTGCGTCTATATAAACGATATACTAGATCTTTCTCCTTTCCCCCATTCACAAAAGCGCCGATTGGCGCGAACAGTTACATTTATGATCTAGTTTCACCCAATTTTTTTTTTACACTAAGAGATACTCACCCTGTATACATACTGCCAGGAAAAAAATTCTACCCAACTATTTTCATTTTTTCGGCGAAAAGTTTCATTCTTTTTTAGTAGTTTACGTCCCTGTATACATTACCCAGGGCATGTGAGACAAATTAGTTTTATTTTTTTTCCTTTATCGATATTTACAACTGTACACATGTACCATATACCATAAGTGAATTTGACCAAATGATTACAACGGCTTGCCATTAAAATTTAAAGAACCAATCACAGGTAGCACTTCAATAAAAATTCTACATTAGGTTTCTCGGCCATCTTCTTTTCAGGCGACTCGAGAGATTATCGGGAATGGAATGAGAGTTAAGTTGAGAGACTAGTGGATTTGAGTGGTTAGGGAGTTTACTATAAATGGATAGGTATCTGTTTCGTGCCGAATCGGCGACATGTGAGGTATTAAGGTCATTGTGGATCAGTTCATTTGTGGCAAAGTAAGGAGCATTTAGGATTATTCGGAGGATTTTGGATGGGAGTGATTGGATGTGGGAAGAATGAACCCTATGGATATTTTTAAAATATGGGCAGAATTGAAAGTACTTTTACACAGTTAGAATTTAATTTAAATTTAGAACGAATTTTATGATCAGTGCTTACAACTAAACGCCCATAAATCCTATTTTTAAACACAATATCAAAAAGCAAGGATTTAATATTTTGATTAGGCAATAAGTTTATCGATTTCATCTGGTTGGATTTTAATTTCTAACCATAAAATTTTATGGAAGTGTTACAAACCTCGTTTCTGCTACTTATCACTGTACATTTAAGTTATTTTAGTAAACTTTGTCACTGTTGACCTTCCTAGAACTATATTGATGTAGTTGAAATGTTATACAGACGTATTCAATAGTTTTCAGCGTTGTTAACTCTGTTGCAATATGATAACCACATTTCGGTCGATTCTTAAACTTCCCTGGGATTCATATGTTGTACCATATATTTATAGATTTTTTAAATAACAATTTAATTGAAATTAAGTATATTTTATTATGAATTTCTAACTCTATATAACACTGTAACTTTGTAACCTCTCTTAAATGGCGCTCGCCACTTGTTGGTCGATTTTCAACTTAATTGCTCACCACATATTTATTGCTTTTTAATAACAATTTAATTGAATCTGTAAATTTTACTATTGCCAAACTTTCCTCGAACTATGAAGATTGTGTCGTTAAAATTTGGTACAGATTGGTTCAGTAGTTTTCGCGGCAAATGATCACGAACGAAAAATGGCTTGCCCTTTCATATAATAGCATAGATATATATTATTTTTTATTTTGTTTATTTATTTTTATGAAAATTAATTATAATATAATTGTGTTGTTGAACGTTGCATACTTGGGGTAGTGCAATCCGGAGCGCTGAGACCTGCTTGAGGGGCGGTGCATCTTGTGCTGGGGGAGGGACCTCTTTGACTGGACCTCTTGGGGGATGTGTGCCTACGGTCAAGTCCCCGGCCATCTTCTCAGCCAGGTCCCCCGTATCCTTCCTCTCTTCAACTTTTTTTTCTCCGTCCTGCAACAGGAATTACATAGATTAATTTTAAAATTTCGTTTAAAGAAAGTAACTTAATTTTAATGCGATAATATAATATAAAGTAAAAAAAAAAAAAAAAAATCTTCAAAACTGACTGTTTGATGAAAACAAATTATCTCTTTATATCGCGTTAGCCTAGAACAGAATACGCATAGGAAACTAATAATGTATAAAATCAGAATATTTATAAAAACAAGATAGGTATTAAAAACTGAAAAAAAAGCAACTTACAACAAAATCGTATGATTTTTATTATAAGAAAATTTCAGTTTTTTAATTAGGTAATGCCTTAATATCTAGAAGCAAAAACTTACAAATTGGAATTTTTTTTTGTATGTTTATTTCTTGTACATCGAGAAATCAGTAAGCAAAGAAAAAATGAAGAATATATTCTTTATTTTTTATTTCTATCTCAGTTACTGGACCAGGATTATAAGTGTTTTTAATGATACAATATACTCTTAACATAAAACTCCCCACAGAGTACTCAACTGCTATGTATACCATATAGTCCCCACTAATGTATGCTGGTCATTATATAATTGATTATTTATATTATTATTGTTGTTTTGTATTTAATTATTGATTGTATTTAATTATTGATTGTATTTAATTCTTATTTTATGTATTTTTTATATTGTGTAAATATTTGTTTCTTCCTTTACTTTTTTTTTTTTTTTTTTCTTTCTTTTTTTTTTTATGTGGGTTTTTTTCCTTATTTTTCCCACTTTTCACAGATAATTTTTAAAGTGGTATTTAGTTTTAAAGTATAAAACTATTTTAATTATGTAGAGGACTTTAGACCGGCACATGTATACTAAATAAATTTGTAAATGCGATTGTATATATGTCAATAAAGCATTATTATATTATATGAATGATACATTTTTTTTTTTATATATATCATAAAAAAAATTATTTTATTGTTTCTACTTCTAATATTTATAAATATTTTATTCCATAACATGATTATGTATTTGTAAAAAAAAATCCATTTTTTTTTTTTTTTTTTTAAATTTAATTTAATTTAATTTTTATTTTTATAAACCAATAAAATAAAAATAAATGTGTTATAAAATGTCACCCATAGTTGTACTCGTGATGAATGACAAAGGTGGCTTTTGGCTATTTCTTTTCCAATAATATAATAGCTTTTATGAGAAAAGAATTACATATTACGAACTATGTATAAATATTTGATCTATTGTAAAATTACATTTATTATTTTCTAATATATTTCATCCGTAGTTAATATTCAACTACGGAATATACAACTGAAATCATCATTTTTATATTTATTTTTTATTTGTTGTGATAAATAAGACGCAGAGAAGAGTTCAGGATTTTGTCGTAAAGTTAATTCAGAAAATTATTCTTACATGAACGTAAATGTGCGAATGGTACCAATATAATTCAAAAGAGATTTTTTTTAAAAACAAAGTTATAATAATACGACTTTAAAATTAAGTTGTCTTTAATATATAAAAGTTCTCTTTAAGTTACTCGTTGATCCTATTTTGCAGTTCCGTACAAGAGTTAAGGAAACTAATCCTTGTTATATTCGAAATCGAGGAAGTGAAATTGGCGTATATTTGTCTGGTTTTGATAATGGTTCATATTTAATTATATATATTATAAATTATCATATTTATAATTCTATTAAAATTGTTGTTCAAATCTATTTAAATATAGTTCATGTTGATTGGTAGAGTTTAAGATACATTATTTTTTAAAATAGAAT
Organism: Euschistus heros; assembly: GCA_003667255.2. Taxonomy (NCBI): domain Eukaryota; kingdom Metazoa; phylum Arthropoda; class Insecta; order Hemiptera; family Pentatomidae; genus Euschistus; species Euschistus heros. Next base: position 2,005,746 of record RCWM02000062.1, read on the forward strand.
GAGGAAAAAATCGAGCTACTAGTACCGTCTTGGATAAGTAAAACCTGATACATTATTCTTTAAATTACAATTATTGGCGGAAAACTAATTATGTACGAATAACGCATGAGCTGTACAAGGCATAGTCGTCATGAAATGCTATTAAGACAAGCACGAGATGCAATAAAATGTAGTGGGAAACTCCACTGCTTCAATGCTATGGTAAGCACATGAAAAACAGCTGATATCATCTTCTTAAACCAGAAAAAAACAAAAAAAAAAAAAAACAACAAATAAACCAGGCTCAATGCCAACAACTTAAGAAAACGTACAGGAAAAAATTGTTTGGCACAAAATCATTACCTATTTTAAGCAGCTTATCAAATAACCCGAGGACTCATTAGAAACTGTTTCATAAAATATAAAATTTACAATCAAACAAATTCACAGATCTAATGGCCCACATCTCTAATACATAAAAATAGTACACGGAGGCTTAATATTATGAGAAATCTTTTTATACGAAAATTTAAGATCATTATAAGTCAGGATTTTTAATTTTAGTATCCCCAAGATACTATCTTTTTCCTTGCCCTCCCCTACCAGCTTCTTAGCTTCATTGTTTAGCACATCTGCATATTGTATTTGACATGTGTAGAATCAAAAATAAAAACGAAACAAAAATCGTTAGAATTTGTTTCATGGCGTTTTGTTCGTTTGCAGAATGTTTATGTTATTTTTCGTTCAAAATTGCTATTACACAAAACAATCCATCCGAGAGCTAAAATGTAAGCTAAGAATGTAAAAATAATAATTATTCAAGAAATAAATTAGTAAACATGAAATAGCTAAGGATGAAAAAAAGTGGTTTTATCTTACAAATCTTATATAAGAAGATAAACATTCCATAAGTTCTGGGTTTTATTTATTACTTAAAGTATTGCAAATGTTACTAAAACATTTCATTAAACACTGTAGGTGGAATGCACTGATATTTCTCTGAGTTTTGTTTTAATAATGTATTAGAGCTGGAAACCTAACATGAACACGTAATGGTAAAAACGACAAAAAAAATCTTTAGAATTTGTTTCATGGCTTTTCGTTCGTTTGCCGGACTTTTATGTTATTTTTCGTTAAAACATAAAACTTTTCCATAGTTGACCAGTAATGTCTTTTATATTTTGAATGGCACATTTCATTAATTAATGTTTTATAATAATGCTGTTTATATATTTTTTCATTTTATCTATTCTGATTTCACCATAAATATATGATCACTCATAGCCAAAGTTAATCTTAATATTTATTAAATTGTCAATTGGATATTTGGTTAATTACTTTTATAACCATGAATGCTAATCATGAGTAGGAATTCGGTTTTTTGGTTCAAATCCGGCTTTGGCGGGTTGACATTTATTTTGTAGGGACACATGAAATAAATACAGAACCTAGAACTTTAGAATTGGTTAGAATCCAGTATGATTGCGTTCTGCAGTATTCATATTATATGAGAACGTCATACCACTGAAAAAAACAAAAAACAAACATCAATAATTAATGTGTGTAATAATAACAATATATATGAAATAGAACTTTTAAATATATTATATCAAACCTTTTTCCCATTTTATTTTGACATAAATGGGTTATCTAAATCTAATTAATTGTTTTATTGTTTTGAATAGAATAACACCCCAAATGAATTATTATTATTATTAAGATGTAATAAAAAAAAAATATAAATAAATACGTCTGTTGACGTGTGAGGTGGAGAGAAAACTCACTGATATTCTGATGACAGGTTGTGTTTACACGGTTATTATTACTAAGGATACTCAAAGGAACCATGGTCTGTCAACCAATGACCATGTGAATTTTTCCTAAGAATGGTGTGACACCTCCAATTACATTTCAAGGCAGCATAATAAACTATAATGTCAATGATAATGTTTGTTTAAGTGGAAGATCACATTTGAGTTACGAAATCTGAATCAAAATAATTGTTAAGAAGGTAAGTAAAGCTTTTTAAAACAAAAAATATGTGGTGTTCCTTTTAGTCTGAGATAATAATTATAAATGCAAAGTTTTAAGAAAATATATATCCTCAAGATTCAATTTATTTCTTTATGAATAGATAACGAGACAAATGCTTATTGCAAACATATATATACACGAAAATGCTTATAACAATTTTCACTATTGGAAGGAGTTTAAAAACAAGATTATGAATCAATAAACATTTCAGTTAAATATAGCATTTTACTTAACGTTAAATTTTTAAATTATTATAAAAAAAAAAAAAAAAAAAAAAAAAAAACTTAAGGATTTATTATTCTTGAAATCCAACAAATAATGAAGTGTTTACATGATATGGAAACTTTATAACGTCAATTCACGACCTTAACTTTGAATCATTAAATTTATAATATTTTAATATCTTTTTTTTTCTTGAGGAAAATAAAATATGGGAAACGAACAATAGCCTATGTGAATATTAATTTAACAAAGTTGCATCCTTTTACGCTAATGTGAAAAATTAGTATTAATTTATGTTTAATGTTTTACTCAATAGTATGTGCATCCTGGAGTTCGTGAAGTATTTTCTTTCCTTTGAGTACCCTGTGATTTAGGCTATAATACCAGTTTATAACAAATAGTATTCTATTACTACTACAATAATAATAATAATAATAATAATAATAATAATAATCATTGTTATTAGTTGATTTCACAAGTACCATTTATGTTAATAAAATTCTACTGTTGGTAAAAAACTACAGAAATACTAAGCATTGAAAATTATGTTAAATATTCTTTTTCATTTTAGAAATTCATATTTAAGGAGATAAATATTCCAGAAGTTCTTGGTTTCATTTATTACTTAAGGTATCGCAAATGTAACTATGTTTATTAAACACTGGTATTTCTCTGAGTTTTGTTTTAATAGTGTATTAGAACTGGAAACCCAGCATGAACGTGTAATAGTATCAACATTAATCAATAACTCCATAAGAATAACAAAGTATAATAAAATTGTGCTGTCGTCTGCATAATTCGTTAGTCCTACCTCTTTTGTAGGTTATAATTGTAATCTAATTTCTTCATTTTCTAATTGCGAATCCATATCTATAATAATTCTAGGAGCATTATAGATCACATGTATACATGAAAAATCACTATTTCATTGCTTTTTTTTATTATTTTATTATATTGCTTTTTATTTATTTTATTTTTTTAATATTAGGGATGGATGTAAAATAATTATACATTAGATGTCACAAATATTGCCAACGTCATTGGAATAGATAGGTTTCTTGGAATCAATTATGGATCATCGATTCTTGATGCCGATTGTTTTTGTTTTTTTATGAAAACTCTGACTTCTGATCTTTACCTAACTCCTTTCTTTGTAATTTTTTTTATTTTAAATTTCTTTTTTAAATTTAAATTGTTTAATATTTTTGTTTATATAAGTGAAAACCATGTAATTCATTTTATGTATTAATATTCATAATTAAAGTACCTAGACATCGCCATTATATTGTTCCATGTAATTATAGTATGAAGAAATTTCCTCAAAACAAATATTGCTTATACTCATACAACTGTTCATACGTATTACTTCTAAAATAACTTATGCTAGTGCTAAGTTAAAAAACTCCAGAAAAATCGAATTTCCCTGTTTCGAACCCGAATGTACCTTAAACCGAGCATGCATGTCTTTACTAGACAAACCAATTCCTACGGTATCCCCAGTTCAAACAAAGTATCGAACAATGTCTGGTGGTTAATCGAATCGCCTTTTAGAAACCAACATAAATCACTACACCCTTATATTTCTAAAATTTCTCTAAAACGCAGAAAGGAAAATATTAGATCGATGTTTAAACGACTTCCGTCTCAAACAACATTGACGATCTTCCATTATTTCCTCCAAGCAATTTTAAAATCAAATCAAATTATGTTACAAAAATAATAATAAAATAAAAAATTGAATAGACAAAGAAAACAAAAAAACATTCAGATAAACTCTCAGCTAGAGACCATCAACGCTTGATTAAGCAGTAATCAATGAGATCCAAACGCTTCTCTCTCGTCATGACACTGGTTCTTGAGAAAATAGAGGTTGAGTACATTAATTATGTTGTTTTATGCATTAATTTATTTTTTTGTTCTTTCCCCATAAAAAGGTAAAAGCTTTGGAAAGAAACAATTGTTGAGACATTGCTTATAAATCTAAATTTTGATTTTAATTTATAGATTGGTTTGAACATAATTATTATTTCGTTTCGTCTATACCCCCTACTTTTTTTCTTTAATTTCTTTAAATTATTTTTTTAACTCCTAAAACATTGATTTGATAGGTGAATCATACTGCTGACGTTTGTTATTACGCTCTGGACAGGAGCCTAGCCAGCGATTCGGGAGCAGTGCTGCTCAAGCAGAAACTACATCTAAGGTATCAAAGTCCCATTTTTAATGGAATTAATTAACTATTTAAATCATGATATGATAATAAACACGAAAAAAGATCAATTAAAGTGTATTGAATTAGCTAATAAACTAAATTAATTAAACTTAATTAGTTTTGCAATTATTTAAAAATTAATTAAGCAAGCATATATCACATATGTTTTGGTAGTTTGTGAGAGTAGTATGAGTATGAGTGATATTTATTTTGTGGAAATTTCTCCGTTACAATTATTACTGGGATCAATACAACGGCGATATCTAATGATAATACACATTGTAAATATTTAGTGATTTATTTCTATTTTTGTGAAAGGTCAATTGGACAATTTACATTTTTAATTTATATATTATAGCAGTATATATAATTCCTATTCAGTTTTGTAATTAATTGTATTCTTTAATGTTTTATTTATATAGATTGCTTCTTCAATTTTTCTGTTATGTTTTTATCTAGTAATTTAGTATTTTTACATGTTAAAAATTAAAAATATGACCTAACTTTTATATGTGGTCTAATATGTTTGGTTTTTATCTGTCTTACTTATTTTCACCATCTTTTTTATATATACTCGATATATTACTGTACGAATGTTTATATGACTTTATATATAAATATAAATAAACCTCGATGTAATCACATTGTTTAAACTTAAGAATAACGGAGTACTGAGATATATGTATTTATGTATGTCAAGAGGAATTACAGCTCAACTCAACAACAACGTGTTATTCTCCTTACTCTCTCTGTTATCATCAAGCGCTCTTACGAGTATGTTACTGCTGAAGTTTATATAATCTAATTAAATTAATTTTTTTTGTTTTTAGTGTTTTATCATTATTCATATGTCATTTTATTTATGTATTTTTTCATTTATTTTATTTCCCCTTCATATTATACATTACACTCCGGCGCAAGTTAGTTTACCCAAGCTAACTTTTAATTTGATTTTATTTTAAATCTTCCCTCTCGGCGTCTCTAAAGTGAGGCAGATTGGGTGATAAAACAATATTTTAATCTGTTTTATAATATTTTTTTTGCTTAGTTTTGAGTAATTCTGTATATCTTCTCATTCTTTATTTATGTTATTTCATATTTTTAAATTCTTTATATCTAACTTGTAATACAAAATAATAATAAAAAAAAAAATACAAAAATCACAAAAAGTACAGGTACATTATATACGATAAAGTGTTGCATCTACAGGAATAAAAAAAATCCCTTCCAGCAGGGTTACTGCTGGAAGGAAAACACTAAAAAAAAAAAATTATTTTTTAGTTTTATGGTAAAACAAAATTTTTACAATATTTTAACTAAAGAGTTTTGTGATGTTGGAAGTATGTTTTTAAAATGGATATATATATATATATATATATATATATATATATATATATTTTTTTTTTTTTTTTTCATCGTTCATGACATCAAAGGAATTCAATTTGGCCATGAATCAGTTGGAGAACGTACCACTTGTGTTTACGAATTGAGTAAAAAAACAAACATTAATATGTAAATCACGTTAAAACCTTTCTAATTTAACATTTACGATTCTTAGAATGCCGACAAGGAAAAATATGTTTATTCATTGGCGATAGTGTAACGTAGCTCAAGAATATTTCGTTTGATAGTTTTAGATCTTTCATCATTTTAGTTATTGCAGCAAATTAAATCATTCAGATGCTTCATCTGTGCATAGACTTTGGAGTCGAGAGATCCTTTTGGTGCACACCCAGCGTGTATAAACCATAAGGCCAAGGCGTTGGCCTGATAACAGTACCCAAAACCCTTCAAATAATATAACAGTACTAGATGGAAGGATAGTAAATTTATCCAGTAATAATGTTTTATATTTAATATAAATGAGTCATGTTGTAGTGTATCTAGCCCATTATTTTATAAATGAAATAAAAATCATACTGTGTTCTGAGAATCCGCATGATCCAAAAGAGTATGGAAAAGTTATTAGAATGACATTAAATAGAGGATCAGAAAATAGATAAAGAACAATTAATATCCCTGAATATAATTAAAGGAAGAGGTTTCTACCTTAACGTTTGTACAAAAGTCAGGTATATTTTACGTGAATAAATCCATAAATAAATAAATGTTTAAGTAAATAATGGTTATGAACATAAAGTTTTGCACTATTATAGATTCCTACTACCTAAAAAAAATCAGTATTCAAATCCCCGAGTTACAAGTCAAAACGACCCTTTGTTAGTATTACTAGAAATGTTTTTCTTTATGTTTTGTTAAGGTTCAAAATTATAAAATGTTGGTTTCGAAAATTCCCCGATATCTGAGAACCAGCCGTATACTCGGTTAACAGAATAATTTTACAATTTAAGGAATTATTTATATATTTATTTTATTTTCATTTTGATAAGACATCTTTAATGTAGTCCATTATTTATTTATTTAGCTATTACTTATTTCGTGCTCATAATTGGCTGAATGCATAGAATACTTAATAGTTTATGCTAAATAGCATAGCTTAATTACAAAAATATTAACTGAACTTAGGACTAACAAGTCATGGTTATAAAGAACTCCAATGGATATATACAAAGACGGCACTCAAAACACACAGTAGTTTTATGGAGTTGTGAAGAATAATAGAGAGGTGGATCTCCTCCAGAAGGAATGTACAAGGAAAAGGAGGAATTTTTTTATTCATATTTTTAAAATTCAAATTATTTGCAGACATAAATAAGAAAAACGTTAATGACAAGGTATACTTAGTCAGAGCAAATCCGAAAAAAAAAAAAATCGTGATGTCACCTTTTGCAGGAAAAACAAGATTGTTTTCCTCGTGAAAAGAAGGATCTTGCTGACGACCATCCATTTAGGCAGAGCCATTGGTAGTTAGGAAATGATTGTTTTTTAATGCCTTGACACAATCTCAAATTATCCTGTCCTCTTTTGCGAGTTGTTATGAAACGGTGACTAGTCATCGAATTTGGCCTTTTCCTTTGATTTGAATGTGTTCAGAAAATGAGACAAATGCGAAATCACCGAGATAAACGGCAGTAGTCTCTGCCAAGGGGAACATGACAAAATGTGCGTTATCCTTGACAACCTGTTAAACTGATAACCGTCGGCGTTGACAATTAATTCCCTGCTTCAACCCAACAAACCAGGAAAACCCCGAATTCCTTCGAGGGGAGAAATTAATATGCAAAATAAAAGGTCATTGTTGTTTTTGATGGTGGATCCGTTGTACGTACTCAAGAGCCATTATACGATATAGATTAAAGTATAGGATCGTACCTCATTAGCAGCAGCATGATAGTTTCATAGCATTCTTTCTAGATCACTGCCTCGTTCTAGTTTCGATCAGTTTCTGGACGTTTCAGCCTTGTTTGTGGATTTCAAACCGTTTTCTAGAGAAATATTGCAATATCATAAAGAAAAATGTATGGCAGGTCGTAGGTATACGACAGAGGGAATAGGATATTTGATTTTAAGCTTTTGGATTTAATTGAATCCTCTTCAGCACAAAATTCCAATACTATTCTCGAAATGCTTTAGATGAAATTAAAATAATAAGATTCAAGGAATGGATCATTATTTACTGACAATACACATGTGACATCACCACACGGGGTAAAGACTATGCTAGGATAGGTAGGAATGTTACCTGTTGACATTGTGTAGGGAATAGAACCGAGGATAATACATTGAATAACACCGGCAGAGTGGTTAAAGAGAAATGAATACGAAAAAATTGATTTTACTTTTACTATGAAAACTCAATTACTGGAATAGGAACAAATGCCAGGCAGTTTTAAAAGTACTGCCGTTTTTTCATTAATAAAGATTCATTTGGCCTGTACCGTCTTTATTATAATTCTATTTTATATGCAACCTTTTCAAATGTAAACAATATTGTTTACTGTCTTTGAAATAGAGATTACCTATTAATTCTGTCACTGCTAAACTTTCAAAGGAACATATTAGAACGGTGAAATTCAAATTCGGTGGATTTGATTATAGGAATTTAAACTTGGTTTGAAGGCCACCGAGGCCACTTGAAAAATATGTTATTCGTTTATCGAGAAGGTACTCTCTGAGCGTAAAGCTGGAAACTTTTGAAGATGATGCTCGTTCTGGCATTTCAAGTTGCCAACGAACAGGAAATTCGAGAATTAATTGATTCGGAACCACGTCTAACGTGTGCGGAAATAGGTGCGCAATTGAATATTTCACAAGCAACAGCCTGGAGTTACCTACATCAAGTAGGGAAAAATAAAAAAAAAATGATAAATGGGTCCCTTACAAGTTATCAGAAGCAAATAAGAATCCATAAAATGAAAAGTTGACTAGGGATAAATTAATGGAAGTTGGATGGGAAACATTGCCCCACTCAATATATGCTCCTGACCTTTCACCAATGTTTATCACTTTTTCAGATCTCTGGACAGTTATCTCCTGCAGAAATGTTTTGATAACCAGCAAAGCCTAGAACTGGATTTTTTTTTTTTTTTTTTTATGTTTACAACTGTACAAAATAATACTATATAATATACTAATATACTATATAATATATTATACAAAATATATTATTAATAAAGTAAATGTGTTAATAGGGAATAAAATGGAATTCAAATAACTTGTGAAGAACTACTCACTAGTAGCACTTCAATAAAATCTACACTAAAAGGTCTCTAGGCCATCTTCTTTTCAGACGCCTCGGAGGATTATCGGAAATCGAGTGGGGAGCAAGTTGGGAGACAAGTGGATTGTAGAGATTATGGAGCTTACTATGAAAGGATAGGTATCTGGTTTGGGCTAAATCTGCAACTTAAGGAACATATTATCTTATACGTATTACATTATATGTATTATATTATTTTTATTGATAAGTTTATTGATCAAAAAGTATGGAGCATTGAGGATTTTTTGAAGGACTTTGGATTGTAAGGATTGGATACGAGGTGAATTGGATGGTCTAGTGAAGCCCCAAAGCTCAACTCCGTACGTCCAAATAGGTCTAATCACAGTCATGTAAATGAGTCTTTTGTAATAATTAGAAGCTTTGAACGTTTGTCTAGTAAATGATGAAGTAGTCTGTAACGACGAGAATAGCGAGTGAATTGGAATTAAATTAGTTTTCTTACCAACAAAGATCAAATATTTTTAAAAACGGTATTTAGGATCTTTCATCACGGTGGGATAACATGATTAGTTGGAATAGACATTATTTTTATGAAACAAGTTTTTGTATTGTTGTTGGTTCAATGATTTTTATAATTAACCAAAAACGACAGGACTTTTGAAACTACCTAATAATAACGAAGGTAATAAAGATATAACTAGGAATTAAAGGAGATAAAAGAGCAGGACCCGGCTCCAGGTCCGCCTAGACGAAACAAATATCATTATATGATTTCGTTTCATATTTATTTTTTTTTAAATCATTGTTTATTCACTGCAGTATATTTTAGTTGCTGTTTAATTATTCAACAAATTTCTGATAAATAAAAAATAGTAACAGATTATCTTCGCAGATCTACAGTAGCCTCAACTGCTTGGAAGGAGATATAATCGACTTGGCATATTGAGGGAGGTCATTGATTTATGATATCAATGAACTAACAATATAATAGTCTCTTGATTGATGTTAGTTTTTCACTTATTTCAATTGATTTAATTAATTTTCGTAGAGTAGAATGAGTTTGATATTATAAGAAATTTATATATATATATATATATATATATATATATATATATATATATATATATATATAAGTTAAATAAGCTGACGAAAAATAACTTAAAAAAAGAAATAAAAGGGTGAAGAACAACGCAGTATGACTGTTAAAATATAACTGATTTATTGCTCTGAGGCAGCTTTATTTATACAAGTACAGTGTATATTATGACTAGTGATAGGATTAAGGCTAATACTAGCCTGCTTCGGTCCTTGACTTCCCCCCTCCAGTTTATGACCATCTTTCATAAACTCTAATATTGGGTAATAACCAATACGGTATTAAGGAGTCCAGAGACTCATCCCCTCATGGTCAAAGGCCGAAGCAGGTAGCGGTACATAACCACCCCAATCCTATCCCGTCCATACTTCTACCAACTAATTCTATACATATTTTAAATACACTGTCTTAATTCTCTATGATACAAAGTCCACCTGATAATACAACAAAAGAAACTTTACTCTATAATCCTTAACCTGACATAGTACAACAGTAAGACTTTATTTACATCATAAAAACAATACTTAAAACTAACTTACAACTAACCACTTATCCAAAAAAAAAAATAAAATAAAACGTACTCACACACATACACAAATAAAACTAAAATTTCCTATGTACAAAAATAATATATATCTCTTTTCACTTATTTACAATTTCACATTACCTCTACAATATACATAAAATAAAATTAATTTTACATAAACAAACTTTGCTCCAAATCTCAAAAAAAAAAAACATTTTTCTACAAAACGACAAAACACAAAAAAAAATTACAAAGAAAAAATAAAATTCTTCTTCCGTTGCTGGCAACGGACCACTCACAGATCAGGGCATAACCTGTTCCTCAATAGGAATTTTTAATTGCTCCACATGCACGTTTCTCCGCTTCCGCGGCTCTTTGACGCTCTCCAACGTCACCACATTGTGCTCTCTTATACAAATTACCCGGAATGGCCCTTCATACCTACAAACCTCTTTCCCTCGGTTCGTACTCTTTTTTCTATACACGACCATTCCGATTCTGATTTTTCCCGCAACATCCCGTACTCTTACGTTCTCCCTCTCAATCCGTTGCTTCTTCTCCTTGACTATGCGCTCACGCGCTTTTCCCCATAACTTACCGAATGCCCACCCGACGGTTAGCGATGGAATTTACCAGTTCTTCCCCCACTACGGTGTCGCGGAAGTCTCGGCGTCGCTCCCGGAGCCCAAAGATAATTTCCACCGGCGATTATCCCGTCGAGCTGTGGATGGAACCGTTATACGCGGCAACCGCCTTTTCCATCGCGATGTCCGGTTCTAGTCCCTTCTCTACTTGATAGATTCGCAGGTGGTCACTAAGGGTCCCATGAAGCCTCTCAATCCCCCCTCTGCCCTTGGAATGCCCTGGGTATTAATGTGCCATATAATACCCAACTCCTTGGCCTCCGCCCTAACCCGCGCGTTGTCAAATTCAAGACCCCCGTCCGACGTAATGCGATCCGGGATCCCGTACGCCCTAAACCAGGCTCTCAACGCCCCCAATACCGCCTCCGCCGATTTAGCCTGTACGAGATGAGCTAGGGCCAATTTGCTAAACACATCAAAAATGGTGACCCATTGGTATCCCCGCCACTTAAAAGTATCTACTTGGAGATCCGATAAGGGGAACACTACCGTAGGTGTCTCTTCCTGTACCCACCCTGGGGGATGTCGGTCGTATTTCGTGGTGAGGCATACCTCGCACGACCCAATGACCTCTTGGATCGTCCGCTTCATGCCCCACCAGAAATACCTCCGTTTCAATGCTTGGAGAGTCTCCTGTGTCCCACGGTGGTTCGTCTTCCCCTGGTGGTATGATAGGGTTACCTCCTTCTGCCGTTCGACGTCCTGTACCACCTCTACCGACCTCAAGCACCTAATAAAAGTTCGGTCGATCCCGATCTTCTCCTCCTTCCAAAGCCTCTTAACTCTATCCCATATAGTGGTATTCCCGATATAGAGGTGATACGTCTTTCCCACCTTAGTCACCCCGCGCAGTAGTTTCACCATCGACTCCTCCCTAATCCCAGGCTCCGTCCAGATGGTGACGACATTACTTTTTCCATATTTTGAAAAGTCCGCCTTTGGGAGACCCTCAGTCCTGGTTTTCCAGATGATCTGATCTCTCTTATCGTTTACTATTTCATCTACTTCTTCCATGTCTGAGGGCCTCTCATCCGCGGAACTTTCATCTTCTTGGGAATCCTCCCTACCACTGCGCGTCTCATCCTCACCTTCTCCCTCCGGTTTCCACTCCCTAAGGAGCTGACGTATATCCCCCGACGGTCCCGGTTCGTCCTCCTCAACGGCATTTATCATCAGTGCGCGCGATAACCAATCCGCAACCACGTTCTCTTTCCCAGGCTTGTACACTATCTCGAGATTGTACTGGCTGAGGAACTCCTTCCATCGCGTAACTCTTGCGGAAGATTCTTTTAACTTCCCAATCCACTGTAATGGTCTGTGGTCCGTGTGGACCCTAAATTTCCTTCCAAAGATATACGGACGGAAGTGATCCACAGCCCATACAATCCCGAGCAGTTCCCTCTCTAACGCACTATACCGCGTCTCCGCGTCCGTCAACCTTCGGCTCGCATACGCTACCGGCCTCTCCCCTTTCTCGTTCTCTTGCGATAACACCGCCCCCAACGCGTATTCGCTCGCATCCGTAGTTACGGTAAACACCTTATTGAAGTCCGGGAAGGCTAATACCGGCTCTCTCTGCAGCTCCTCCATGCAGCGCCTGACGTTATTTTCCATTTCCGGAGTGATAAAAATTTTCCTGCCCTTCTTCAATAAGTTGTTTAACGGAACTAGGAACCTCGCCATCTCGGGGATAAATCTACGGTAGTAATTCAGGGAACCCAGTAGCCGCCGTATGCCCTTAACGTCCCGCGGAATTGCCATTCTCGCGATTGCCTCCACTTTCCCTCTATCCGGCTTCACACCGTCTTCCGATATCGTATGCCCCAGGAAACTAATTTCGCTTTCCCCCAGCCGCGACTTTTCCACTGAAAGCTTCAGGCCAAATTCCCGAATTCTCCCGAATACCGCCCTGAGATGTGCCAGATGCTCGCCCTCCGATTTACTGAAAACCAAGAGATCATCCATGTAAATCTGGCACATACTTTCATCCAGACCCCTCAGGAGCTCATCCATGATCCTCTGGAAAGTAATGGGCGCGTTCTTAAGCCCAAACGGCTTCCGGGTGAACTCGTAGTGCCCTTGCTCGAAGGTGAAGGCCGTCTTACACTGGTCCCTGGGGTACATTCGGATCTGGTGGTACCCGGCTTTCAAATCCAATGTGCTAAATATCTTAGCCCCACTTAACCTATCTAAGATGTCTTCGAATCTGGGGATAGGGTATTTCTCGTCCCGGGTGTTCTCGTTTAGTTTGCGGTAGTCTATGACAACCCTATATTTCTCCTCCCGGGGGAACTCTTCTTTCTCACGGCCCAGAGCGGACTATTGTAGGGGGGTGCTATCGACGACGATCCCTTGTCGCTTCAGGTCCTCGATCTCCTCCCGGATATGCTTGCGGAGCGCCTGTGGGTATCTCCTTTCTTTAACATATGTAACCCGCTCCTCCTTCAGCGGTATCTCATGCTCCGCCCTACCCGTGACGCCCAACCTATCGCCCTCCTTGAAGAAAATGTCATCGAACTCTCTTAAAATCTTCCCCCTCCAGTCTTCCGCTCTGTCTACCACCCCAATTTGCCCTTTCTCCCCTTTTAATACCGAGCAACACCTGTACTGCTTTTTCCTAATCTTAACGCTCCACCTTCCCTCCTTATTCCTCACTCTGGCCCCTACCCTTTCTAATAGATCGCACCCTATAATGGCATTGTATGAGTTGGACATTTCTCCCATTACATGGCACACTAGTTTTCCCCCTCTGTCCGACCATTTCCCTAAATCCATCTCGATCTCCCCCTCAATGGTACAAGGGCCACCCAGAGTAATTAAGTTACAAGAACATACCCTTACCTGGAGTGCTCCATTGCAGCCACTCAAACGCTCCGCCGCTCGCCGACTCAGGATGTTGCTGGAGCTCCCGGTGTCCACCAGACACCTTACCCCTCGCTCCACTCGGATGATAGGCAGACCGCCGCTTCTCGCCCTCACATTGTTTACCTCTAAGATGCGGTCGCCTCTCCTCTGACACCCTCCTCAGGCCGCCACCCGTCCAGGTTGTGCCGCCCTCCTCCGGCCGCTCCGCTCCCGTCTGCCAGTTCCCTCGTCTCCGCTGCTCCCTAGTCCTGGGTCCTCTCTCTCAGTATCCGACACCTCGGATGTCCCTGATGATCCCGGAGACTCTGGTCGTGGCCTCTGTCTCCTCAAGACCCTGTTGATCTCCATGGGCTCACCTCGTGGATGTTCCTTCCGTTTAAACATGTAGGGGCATTGCCTCGCAATGTGGCCTTCGTTCCCGCATTCAAAGCACTTTGTGCGGGGACATTGTGCGACCAGATGCCCTGGCTTGCCACACCCGTGGCACCGCCGGTCCTCCCTCTTACTACCAGATCTTCTTGGCCCCGGCTTCTTATGATCGGCTCTCCTTGGCTGATCGGTTCTTCTTTCGGCCTCTCTGCTTCTCCACGGTGGGCCTCGAGGTCTTCGATGCACCACCTCGGTCCAGCTCCTTTCCTCCTCCCGTTCCGGCCGGCTTTCTTCTTCGCGGGCACCCATGTCCATTAGTTCCTGGGCGCACTCCACGAATCCCTTGTCTCGGGGGAAGTTATCCTTTTTCCCCGTTTCTCGGGCCAGCTGTACCTTAAGGATGGTTGCGACAAAAGCCATCCTTGCTTCTACCTCCTGGGCGCTCGCTGTCTCCCTCATTTTCTCCGTCACTTTATTAAATTTCATGAGCAGCTCACCTGCATAGCGCCCGCTGCTCTGCCGAGGATGCCTGCTCTCTCTGAAGAGTTGGAAGAGATCCTCTTCCGGCATCCATCTCCCTCCTCCGTAGGCCTTCTTTAACCTCTCCTTGATGATGTCCCAGGGCGTCTCTTCATCCGCCTGGATGTGGTTCTAGACGTTCCTCCTTATGCGGCATACTAAGTCCGCCCTCAGGGATTCCGCGTCGTGCGCGTCCAGGAGTCCTTCGGCTCTTTTCACATCAATTCTGGACATCACGCGGTCTATACTCTTCAAGAAGTGGTTCAGTTCGCCTATTTTCTCCCGTGAACCGCTCGATGTCTGACACCGCCTTCCTGAGATCCTGCGCCGTAGCTGTCCTCACCTTCAGCCAGGCCAGGGTGTTGGCGTGTGCTTCTGCCATGGTTTCACGTGCTATTTCTTGTTCGGGGTTGATTTGAAGCACGGCTGGCTTCAAAATGTTCTCCATAAATACCACTTACTCCTGACCAAAAAGGAAAAAGAAAGGAAAAATTTTTCTACCTTTGGTCCTCTCTCCTCGTCTTCCCGAGTTTCGGCACCAGTTAAATAAGCTGACGAAAAATAACTTAAAAAAAAGAAATAAAAGGGTGAAGAACAACGCAGTATGACTGTTAGAATATAACTGATTTATTGCTCTGAGGCAGCTTTATTTATACAAGTACAGTGTTTATTATGACTAGTGATAGGATTAAGGCTAATACTAGCCTGCTTCGGTCCTTGACTTATATATATATATATATATATATATATATATATATATATATATATTTTTTTTTTTTTTTTTTTTTTTTTTTTTTTTTTTTTTTTTTTTTTTTTTTTTTTTTTTTTTTTTTTTTTGTCAAAACATAAAACCAGTCAAGGAAGTTGTTCCTTGAAATTAGTCTGAAATTAATATTAATGTACTGTGAAGTATTCTTACTGTCCTTAAATTTTTATGTTAGGCGGTATTTAGGAAAAAAAAGAAAAAAATAATGAATTCATTAATCTACCAAAGTATAACATTTATAAATCTTTATTATTTACGGAAAAGTATTAACAGATATACTTACTTTATAATAAAAACAACCTTATGTTCTTTGATTTGAATAATATATCAGCTCTACTTCACTTAATAAAACTTTATTATTAAATTTATTTGTTGAGAATTTATTGTTGGTGCATTTCCACCTATAATTTTCCTCATTTGAGCGAAGTAATCAGGAGAAGTAAATGGATTTATTAAGAGTTACTTCAATAGAAAATGTTTTCAATTATTATTTGAAGGCAAATAATATCATTTGACGGTATGATTGTCGTTGTATAAATAACGCATTATAGTCAGATGTTTTGAGTGTTTAATTATTCTTGGTTTGGACTTTTTAAAGACAATTGTTGTTTAATGGATACCGTCTTAATCACCTTAAAGTATATACAATTATTTTTAATATATCAAATTTTTATTGAGTAATTATTATAATCTACCACAAACGTGGGCAGTAAGTAATATAGATGGCTTTATGATTACATTAAAATATTATGTACAATGAGGAAAAAAATATACCATAAAAACATTACAAAATATTCCATAAAAACACAATAAAATATTCAATATACATACAGATGTAATATATAAATTTAAAAATATGTATATATAAAATGATATAAACAACTGAAGAAGAAATACAAAAAATCAGATTAGGAAGAATAAAGGATGGATTAGAAGTGGATTGCCTCAACTCAAAGATGGCCTGAGGAAAAATAGAAATGGCATTCCAGCTAACAAAGAATGTGCACAAAAAAAAGTCAATATCCATTAACGCTAAAAACAGACACAATAACACCGTGATTAAGCCAGAGTGTATGCATCTGAACATGAACACCAACAATGGAAGCATAGCAAAGAAGGAGAGAAAAATCAAAGGGGGGTACTTGTAGTCTTCAAAATGGGAAAAGATTCTTCTTGTGAAAAGAATGAACGATGAAAGGCTAACATTCATGTTTTTTGCCAAATACATAGTTTCTTGTAACAAATAGAGGCCAGGTGAGATATAAATTTCACCGCTCGCAATGAGGGTTATCAGAAGAGAAAGGATATGAACATAAAAGAAAAACATTGTACAGTTGAGAGAGGCCAAAAAATAAAAAAAAATGAAATAGTAAAATTTAAAAAATAAAAGTAAATAAAAAATAAAACAAAATTAAATTGGACTAGAGATCCCCCTATGTCTCCCCACAATATATACAAATTAGATATATCTATAGGTTTACTTTATATATTAGAGGGGAGTTAATGAGGTAGAAAAGTGTAAGATATCCTAGCCTTCTGGTAGCTTGAACTACTCCAAATACGGTCTCGAATACAGACATGAAGCAGATAAAAATCACCTGATTGGCCCTTAGGCTCCCCTAGCCACTATAAAGTGCCTATTACAAGAAACAGTACTTTCTTATTTCGTACGCATTTTCTTAGTTCGATTACATAATCCAAGAACTTTCATTCCGTCTTAACTGTACTAGTTAGAGTGCACACCAAGATTATTTTTCGCTAAGGGTTTTTAGATTGTTATTTCCTTTTTTGTATTTATTTTATCTTTTTATTGACTTGTTAAGGTAAATGTAAGGAATACACTCACTAGTAAACAGAATTGGGGGGGTACTTCAATAAAAAGTCTCAAGGCCATCTTCTTTTACCTCGGAGGGTTATCGAGAATAGCATAAAACCTAATGGATTGGACTCTATGGATCTTACTATGAACTCAGCAACATGAAAAATTGAGATCTTTATGGACAAGTTGCAAAGTTAAGTATTTTTCGAAAGATTTCGGATTTTAAGGATTTTTGGAATGTTTAGTTTCCGTATTGCTATTTATTAATTTTATTTTTGATCAATTTTTATATTGTATTTTTTTTTTACTTTATGGTTTTTGTTACTGTGTGTAAATTTCTTCTTCTCTTATGTATACGCTGCTTCTAGTTAATTTTCGTTTATATTTCAGCACGCATTCTTGAAAATCTGTTTTAAATGTTTTTTTTTTACTTGTAAGCCTCTTATACTAAATTTATTAATGTCTCTGCTGAAAAGTAATGTAGCCAGACAACAGTAACATGTCTTTGTGCCAAGACAATGTTTAGTCTAAGGTCATCTTTCATTTCATTCCATTTCAATACTTTTTTTTTTTCTGAATACAGTTTTTTAATGTTTGGATAATATGCGTAATTCATATTAATGTGACTAACGCAAAAAAAAAAAAAAAAAAAAAAAAATATTAACTGTCATAAAAGTAAACAGCTGTGGTTAATTTTACTATTTAAATTATATTCCAAGAATCGATCACAGACCCTTTTGTATATTAATACCTAATGTTTCAAGGAAATAAAGGTTTTCTATTTAAAGACTTCGTAGAACGTCAGGAGACCGCTATGCTCTCTCTAAAGTTGCAAAACGAAGGCCAAACGTAAGAGGAATCAAAGATGATTGTAAAAGTCTTCAGTGTTCGTCCTGTAGGTCATGGGGAGATGTGGGATTGGGGTATTTAGGAATCTTAAGGTCAGCGATGGCGTCTTAGCAAATCGACGGGGCCTTAATTCTTTCTCCCATCGCAAGCATTTAAACGAGATAATAAATTTGGATAGGTTTTAGTGTTATTATATTGTTTATTTTTCAACTGAAATTAATCTTACCTTTCCTTTATCCACATACAAGACTAAAACGACAAGAAACTGCTCGTCGTTACAGACTACTTCAACATTTACTAGACAAACGATCAAAGCTTCCAATTAATTATAAAAGACTCATTTACATGACTGTGATTAGACCTAATTGGACGTACGGAGTTGAGCTTCGGGGTTCCATTAAACCATCTAATTCATCTCGTATCCAATCCTTGCAATCCAAAATCCTTCGAAAAATCCTTAATGCTCCTTACTATGTGACCAATAAACTTATCTATAAAGACCTTAATGTTCGTTATGTTACTGATTTAGCCTAAACCAGATACCTATCCTTCCATAGCAAGCTCCATAAAAACTCCAATCCACTAGTCTCCCAACTTGCTTCCCACTCCATTCCCGATAATCCTCCGAGGCGTCTGAAAAGAAGATGGCCTAGAGACCTTTTAGTGTAGATTTAATGAAGTGCTACTAGTGAGTAGTTATTCACAAGTTATTTACTTGCCATTGTATTCACTATCAACACATTTACTTAATGTATATGTTTTTGTACAGTTGTAAATATCAATAAATGAAAAAAGAAAAAAAAAAAGTCTTCTTTAAATAGAGCTTTAGCAGGAAAAACCACCGTAATTAAGTTCTTGAGTAAGGAATAATAATTAATGGGTTGCCTTTTGAGAATCAAAATAAGAGTGTTTCTATGAGCTCTAGCAAAAATATAACAATTAGTAAAAATTGGAACAGGAAGTTGTTGCTACAGCAACAAGAAAGTTGGACGGTAGATTTTCTTATATAATATAAGAACCTAACCTCATAAAAATCAAATCAGGAATATACTTGAATAGGTCCTCGTCTTCATTATAATCCACTACAGATCGCTAAATTCTTTTAATTCGAAGACAGGTTAAAAATCTATTACATAATTATATAATTTACATTCCATTATCTAAAGTATTTTCAAAATACCATTAGGTTTAAATAAACAAAGCATTATCCGTGTTTTTGTTATGGTTCTGCCATTAAGAATCAAAGCGTGACTGTAATTTTCCCAGGAAAAAGCCGAACGGCTGAAGGTTACATTTGCCGGTTGGATCTTTTAATCACCGAAAAATACATCGAGTTTTCTTTATTTCAGGAAAATACATTATGACAAAGTTTTCTAAGATTTAACGAATTTTTGGATATGCAAATAGAATCCTTGGAGCAGAAACTGAAATAGTCGCAAACTAATAACTTTGTAGGCTAAGGGCAATGTAGACTCTAGTGTCCAATAATTGAATGGGAATAAAAAATAAGAATTAAAACTTAAATAATCTAGCAATCAGTTTGACAATTACCAAAACTGTTCCTAGGCTCAACAAGGACACTCGGTTTATTGTTCAACTGAAAGAGATTTCGTATGGAAATGAGCCTGTTCCAAATACTGAAGCTACCTTTGTCGTACGTGACCTTTATTTTTGTGTTCGAATTGAAAAGAGGCCGTAGGAATACTGCTACACCTGGCAAAAACTACTTTTCTATAATAGTACAGATTTCTGTATCTGTTATTAACATAACTTTAGTCAACAGTTAAATTTATGTTACTAATTTGAGTGTTGAAATGTGATTTAAGGTAAACCTACAGGTTCAGTTTTTGATTGGAAAAAAAATTTAATAAAATTTCAAAAAATTTTATTTAATCTATACAAGTCAGGTGGGTTGAAAACTATTTACCTAATTATGTTAAAATACATCTGTATGGTACGAATAAGTAATTTTGATAAGTGCTTTTTTTTTTCCGTAGCCCCTCTTTTTTTTTCTTGTATTAATCTTAAATAACGTTTTTCACATTCTTGTCTTACTGCTTTCTACTATTGCAAGGATAGATAGTTAGATAGATAGATAGTCATAGATGGTTTATCATAATTTTGTTATCAATTAATATATTTAAATTAATATTTAAATGATGTGGCTTATCGTTTATTTATATGTATACGGCTTACACACTAAAATAATTTATATCCATAATTCCAAATTTAAAATAGTTTTTGCCATGGCTTTGGTTCTCCTGGGGTTGAAAATTTGCTGTAAAGAGAATTTGAAATATTTTTTAAAGTATCGAAAAAATTTTCTTTTTTATCTGGCAAAAACTCCTTAATTTTTAAACTTTTGATTCCTCATATATCTTGTTAGTTTGGACTCTTTTCATTGTAGTACCTTGTACAATTTTTCTCATTGTACCATTTTGGAATGATTGAAGTTTGTTGTTTGTACTTTTCCCAAGTGGTTGTTGTTGGAGTGGTTTGCTGACTGTAGGTATGTATAAATAGTAGATATATGAAGGATTAGGCGAGATAGAGAAATAATGTTGGGTAGATAAATTGTGTATTCGTTTTTTGCGATTTGTAGCTGATTATAAACTTGAAATATAATAAATTGAAATAACTTTATAGGTTTTCATAGTAAATAATTGTTGATTTTAAAACATAGTTATTAAAAATGTACATCTTACTTAAACACTTATTCACCTTGAAGAAAAACCTCCACGATTTTTTTTAGTCAATTAACTTATTTTGGTCAAAGTTTGACATAATCTCATATTCACTGGGATGAAAGATATAATAAAGTTATTTTAATTTAATATATTTCAAGTTTATTAGATATACGTAAAACTGAAATATTTGTTTCAAATTTTGGTAGTCTTAAACGGCAAGAAACTGCACGTTATTTTTGACTAGTCCAAAATTTACCTGCAAAAGTTCAAAGCTCCCAATATGTCACAAAAGACTTATTCACATAGATGTTATTAGATCCATTTGAACATAAGTAGTTGAGCTTCGGAACTCCACTAAACTTTCCTATTCTTCTCGTATCCAATCATTACAATCCAACATACTTAGTAAACTTTTCAATGTTCACTAAATGTCACAAATTAATTTTTTTTTTTTTTTTTTTTTTTTTTTTTTTTTTTTAATAACAATTTATTGAAATTTACAACTGTACAAGATATATACATCAAGTAAATGTGCTGTTAACTATAAGAATAACGTGACAAAACATGAAAAGTACTACCCATCAGTAGCACTTAAATAAAAATTCTATACTAGAAGGTCTCTGGGCCATCTTCTTTTCAGACGCCTCGGAGGATTATCAGGAATGGAGTGGGAAGCAAGTTGAGAAACTAACGGATTTGAATGATTATGGAGCTTACTGTGAAAGGATAGGTATCTGGTGTGGGCTAAATCAGCAACATATGGAACATTAAGGTCTTTATGGATAAGTTTATTGGTGACAAAGTAAGGAGCATTGAGGATTTTACGAAGGATTTTGGATTGTAAGGATTGGTTACGAGATGAATTGGATGGTTTAGTGGAGCCCCAAAGCTCAACTCCGTAAGTCCAGATAGGTCTAATCACAGTCATGTAAATTAGTCTTTTGTAATAATTTGGGAGCTTTGAACGTTTGTCTAATAAATGTTGAAGTAATCTGTAACGACGGGCAGTTTCTTGTCTTTTTAGTCTTGTATGTGGATTCCAAGTAAGACGTTTGTCCAAGTGGAGTCCAAGGTAGCGGATCTGTTCAACAGGGATTAGTGGAATATCATTAAAGGATACTGTAGGACAGGAATTCGTGGGCTTACGACGAAGCGTAAAGGTTATTTGGTGAGATTTTTTGGGATTTATTTTGATTCTCCATTTCTGACACCATTCTTGAAGGGTTAGGATATGGGATTGGAGTGTTTGGGAGGCAATGAAGGGATCATTGTTTACTGATAACACAGATGTGTCATCAGCGTAAGTGGTGAGGACAGTGGCAGGATGTGTTGGAATGTCAGCTGTATACACTGTGTAGAGGATGGGGCCTAGGATACTACCTTGAGGAACGCCGGCAGATTGGGTAAAGAGGGGAGAATAGGAATTTTGATGGTTTACTTTGAAAGTTCTATCACTCAGATAGGAACAGATAATTAGGAAGTATGTTGAAAGAAGGAATTTGCGGAGTTTGTAAAGCAGTCCTGGGTGCCAGACTCGGTCAAAGGCTTGTTCCACGTCGAGAAAGGCTCCCGTGCAGTACATTCCGCGCTCCAATGCGGAGGAGACAACGTCCACCACACGATGGCATTGCTGAATGGTGGAGTGTGATGTTCGGAATCCAAACTGGTGATCTGGGATTACATGATGGGAATCTAGGATGGGATACATGCGTTTTAAAATTAGTTTTTCAAGGATTTTGCCCATGATGGCAAAAGGGAAATAGGACGGTATGAGGATGGGAGCTCTGGTGGCTTTTTGGGTTTTGGAATCATCTTAACTATGGATAATTTCCAGGATCCAGGAAAATATGTGGTACGGAGCACAGCATTATATAGGTATGTTAGGAATAGGATGGCTTTCCGAGGAAGGAGTTTTAGGATCTGGGATGTAATTAGGTCGTGTCCGGGGGCTTTGTTTGAAGGTAGTTTATGAATGATGTTTGATATTTCAGAAGGATGGAATGCTTTAGGGGGAGGAGACATTTGGAGTGGAATATTTAGTTCAGCTTTTATATATTTTAAGTGAGTAGTATTAACAATATCAGGATGTGGGTTAAAAGTTTGGAAAAGGTGCTGGCCAAAAATGAGTGATTTTTCTTCATCAGATTTTGACCAGGTTTGGGATTCGGTTAGCAGAGGATGATTGTGATTTTTGAAGTTCAGAAGTTTTTTGGTGGTATTCCATAAAGATTTGTCGGTGGTATTGAGGTTTTCTGTATAGTCTTGTAGTTTTTGAATTTTGTATTTTTTAATTTCTGTCTTAAGTTTGTTTGTTAGTTTAGAGTAATTATTTTTATCTGAAGGGTATCTGGTCCTATGCCACTTTGCTCGCGCTCTACGCTTTTCTCTTAGTAAGTCGCGTATATGGTATGGCAAGTTAGTCTGAAGAGAATTAAAATTTGTTCCGTGTGAGGTGTTATCATTAATGCTGTTGGATATTGATGTGGTAAGTTTATCTATGGCGGTGTCAATGTCATGTTTTGTTTTGAGTGAAATTTTCAAGTCTAATTTGTTTTCTAGATCGTTACGAAATTTGTCCCAGTCTACTCGTCCCGTAATCAGTCTAGGATGAGAGGGTTTAGGGACAGGATTTGAATGCAAGAGAAGCAGAACAGGGCTATGGTCTGATGAAAGGTCATCCAGGGATTTGAGAGAGGTATGAGAGGTGGAAATTTGGGAAGTAATGAATATATCGAGAATATCAGGATGTTTTTTGGGCGATGTAGGCCAATAGGTAGGGTTTAGTGGTGAGAGGACTGAATAACAGTTGGAGGTTGAAATACGGGATAAGATACTGCCACGGGAGTTGGATGTCCGACAACCCCATCGCTGGTGCTTGGCGTTGTAATCTCCTCCTGCAATAAAGCGCGGTCCGAGGGATCGGAATAAGGAATCAAGGAGGTTATGCGATAGGGAATTTCCAGGAGGGCAGTATACAGCTGAAAATGTTAGATGGAAAGGACGAGTTGAAATGGATACAGAGGTGGATTGAATGGCGTCAATTGAAGTAGAAGGGACAAAGGAATGTGGTATTGATTTATGGATAAGGATGCAGGATCCACCATGGGAGGTGTTATCTGGGTGATCAGATCTATAAGTGATGTAGTCACGTATGTAAAAATGTATCTGTTGAGTAAAGTGAGTTTCAGTCAGTAGGGCAATATCGATTTGATTGTCGTGGAGAAATATGTCGAGTTCGTCTCGGTGATTTTTTAGTCCGTTTGCGTTCCATAAAATGACAGAAAGGGTTTTTGCTCATTTTGGGATGTTGAATGGGACTTCAGAAAGGACTCTTGTGAGAAGGAAAATGAGAGGTCTTATAGTTTCTTTAAGTTCTGTCAAGAACGATGAGAGGATGGAATTGATATCACTTGGATTTTGGGTTGGAGTAGGATGTTGAGGATTTGTTGGCCCGGAAGTGTTGGCTGGGGAGGGATCCCATCTTGGGACGTTAGTGGTTGTTTGGTCTTTGGAGGTTGGGTATGTTAGAAAGGACGTTTGGGAAGGAACTGGGTGTTGAGTCTCAGGTGGTAGTTTCACCCGTAGGGGTAGTTGATTATGAGATAGGTGTTGACTTGGAGGTTGGTGGGAAGGGTGTGGTTTGGGAATCAGAGCCTGAGGTTGGGAGATTTGAGGCGTCTGAGTTCGATGTTGTGGTCGATGCTGTTGCTGGTTTGTGGTGACGTTTGAGTACGATGCTCGAGGTTCATTGTGGGGCAGATTGGTGGCTGTTGAAGTTGAGGGTTGATTTTCAGTGAGAAAAATTTGGTTTTCCTCACAGGCGGTTTTCAAGGATTCATGTTGTTGACTATTACGTCTACCACTCTTTTGTGTTTGATGTTTTATGGTCGCATTATGTGTTCTTATTCTCTGGGTGTTTTTATATACTATGCAGCCTTTATAATTTGCGGGGTGATCTTCTTTGCACAATACACATTTGGCAGGTGTGTCACGAGTCTTGGAGCAGGTTTCTGTGGCATGGTCGCCTGCACATTTGACACACCTAGGTGGATGGTAGCAGTATGTCTTTGTGTGCCCAAGGTTTTGGCACTTAGTACATTGTACTATTACTGGTCGCTGTCTTGGCTGCTCGAAACGAACGACTGAGTAAACAAGTCGGTTTATTTGGAAAATTTCTGTATTATTTTTTGCAGGCTCGAGATCTACGAAAAATAGCGGGAGAGGGTACTTTTCTGTAGGATGGAGTACGACTGAAATGTTCCTAACATTATGTCCTATTTCTTCAATATCTCTTTTTATCGCATCTGTTGGAGTTGTGCTGTGTAAACCTCTCAGTACGACTCGGTATGATTTATCTTCTCTTAATTGATAACAATGAAATTCATAGTTATTGGCTGACAAATAGTTAACTAACTTTTTATAGTGTTCTTTTGTCGTTGTGTTAATTTTTATGTCCTTAACCCTCGAATAACATTTAAAGTTGGTTTGACCAATCAAATTGGCGATTTCTTGGCCGAATTTCATAAAATTTTTAATATTGGTCACAAAAATCGGTGGTGGAACAGGGTCCGAAAATCCTTGCGTAGGTTGTGGCTCTGATGGAATTTTGGCTAGATCGGCAAATTTATTGCTTGTTGGAATGTTGACAACAATTTGTGTTTTATTTGTGGTTGCAGTAGCTTTACTGCGAGTTATTGGTGCCTCACCAACAATAATTTGTTTACCTTTATTTTTTTGTTTCTTTTTATTAGGGGAGGTCCCAGCGGAACCGGGTGCAGCATTTCGCTGACGTTTTTTGTAGTTGTCTGCGCTTGAGGTATTGAGAATCTGTCTCACTTATTTCTGACATAGGAGTTTCATCCTCCGATTCCGTGCCTGATGAATTATCTAGGTCCATTGTAAAAATGAATTTTACAATTTAAAACTAGCTTTAATTAATTAGAAAGTAGTGAAAAAAAAATATGAAAAAAAAAAAAAACAACAAAAAAAAAACATACTTATAAACTAGGAAAAATACTTATAAACTAGAGTATTTACAAAACTATATACAATATTTGAATAAAATAAAAATAAAAACTCATTACTAAAGCTAAAAGAAAAAAAAAAAAAAAAAAATTATGTCCTTTAAGAAAAATAAAAATAATAACAAAAACAATCCGAGTTAGACTCGGGTGAATAATCAACAGACCTAGACCTTGAGTGATAGGGAGTATAGGTAACGCCCCACTCGGCTGACTAGGGAACTATTCTCTAGTAACTGTCTTTATTATTAATTGTCTTTAATTAATAATTAACTCACTCACCTCACCCAGTATGTTTGTATAATGAATCCATAGTATAAACTTTCACTGTTTATAAAGTTTGGCTGAAGGATTTTAGTTAATACTATTGATAATATTGTCACAAGCACAGAGCACTTAACTACGTAATGTTAATAGCGGCCATGACACTACAACCTTTACACAAATTAATTTATCTATAATAATCAAAATGTCCCATATTCTTCAGATTTGGCCCAAAAAAGATACTTACCCTTCCGTGGCAAGCTATATACTGACTGAAACTTCTCATTCGATCCACTATAACTTTTTGAGGCGTCTGAAAATAAGATAGACTAAGGACATAGGGACGTGTCTGACAGATCAGAAGTAACGCACATGCAAAAAAAGTTCGTTGCGTTGCCCTTCCATCCTGATAAACCGATGATTGTGTGTTTGAATTCGGTCAGTGGCAGGGAGGAAATAATTTGTAGTGATTAATTCCAAGCCCCACACTCTTGGCCTCCGCGACCCCGTTTTGCTATGATAAATTGACCATTGTTGACTTGAGTTACTCAAATCTAATATGAGAATATTCTAACTTATTTTGATTATGACTACTCTAAAGTGAAATGAAGGAACGATTAAACGAGAGAGAGACGTCCCACTAGAACTCTTATAAAATTCCTTCACCATTTAACATTAGCGATTTTAACCCCAACAGCAATAAAACTCTAATCTATAAACTTAACTTTATAGTCCAGTACTTACACTTCCAGGACAACTAATATAGTTTAAACGAACGTTTATCGACTCTGTAATTTTTACACCCCACGCTGTTTACTTTAGTCCCCCCTAAAACAGAAAGGAAGGATAGCAGGCATATTCATTTGCATAGACATTGATTTCTAATTGGAATCGTGATTATCTGTCACTCTCCCTTACTCTCTTGGATGATTCTCCATCAAGCAGCCACAAATCCTACAAAGGTTATTAAATCCTTTGTTGAAAGTTTATTATGTGAGTAACACAATGTTTGATTATCTTTAATTTTAACTTTAAAATAATTATAGTTTCAAGCTAAATATAAAAAAAGATAAATGAATCAATCTAAGTTTTTTATATATCAGTTTCTTATGACTTGGAGTCTCTGCAGCTGCATCTCCTTATTTCAATCCGGTTCTATTATAAACAATGAAAATTTCTGTTGAACTTGACTTATGTAAGACAATATTGTGAGCTCATTACGTAACGCCTGTTTCTTTGGGAACCATTCTTAAGTTTACTCACATTCAAGACAATAAACTTATTTTTATTTATCATTAAATAATTCTACCCTTCCCCTGACCGGATTCGACCTTAAGACCTTACGTTTATCAGGTTGCATTTTTTTCACAAGTTCGTTACCTCTGAGCTGTGCCCGCCCCTGAGGTTTACTTTTCTTCTAGAAAAGTCCTAAACGAAAATTTGTTTCGTCTTCTTGAAGCTAATAAGTCTTTGAATTTATTTTTATTATTCACATATACCCGATGAATTTGAAAGAAGGTTGTAACAATAGCAACGTACGAATGGTGATTAGTTGTCCAAGAGTGGACTCTGCAACAATGCTCTCAATTGTAAGCAAACGAATTTTAACGTTGACTTATTTTTTAGATCAAACTATATATATCACAATATAGTTTTTTCTCTATATAGTTTTTTTTATTTGTGGCAACACTTTATTCTTCATCAAAATACATTATTTAAACATCAATTTAAAGTTTATGCTCCATTTATGGATATGCCTCCAAGACTAAATGTATCCATTTCTGCAGGAAAAGAATGTGCTCTGAAAATCCAACACTGGTTTTTAATGGAAATAACTTAACATTTGTAGAAAATATACGATTTCTCGGGATGTGGGTAGACAAACGCTTGAGGTGGACTGTCCATTTACAAAGGCTAAGAACGGATTGCCTAAAATTATTAAACATTCTTAAAGTTGTATCAGGAATGAGTTGGGGAGGCGATAGAAAAACACTCCTAATTCTCTATCGAACTCTAATTAGAAGCAAGATAGACTATGGTAGTATAGTATATAATTCCGCTTCAGAAACAACTCTCAAAATAATCGATACAATCCATAACACAGCAATCAGAATATGCACTGGTGCGTTCAGATCTTCACCAGTTGAAAGCCTATATGTAGAATGCGGAGAACCGAGCCTAACTTTAAGAAGATCCTACCTTACACTATCTTACTACTCAACTCTGATTTCCAAACCAGATCATCCAAATCATAACATTTTTCATAACCTTAATAGTAACATAGGAAACAATCTGGTGGGCATTGCAAGTAGAACCCAAAATCTCCTCCAACTTTTAGACATAAAACCGAATACAGTACTAACCATAGATGATCCATTGTTTTTTCGATGGGACAATACTTACATCAAGGTTGACACATCCCTCAAGGAAAAGATTGAAGACGACAACCCCATCATTAAAAAGAGACTTTTTGCAGAATTAAGGCAAAAGTATCCAAACCACGAAACAATTTTTACTGATGCATCGAAAACTGATGGAGAAGTCGGTTGTGCAGTGGTTTTTAACAATAGCGTACTAAAATTTAACCTACCGTCACTAAATAGTGTTTTTACAGGAGAACTATTTGCAATCTACCAAGGTCTTCTATTAATACAATCTACAAATACAAAACATGCTCTTTTAGTAACAGACTCTCTAAGTTCAATATTGGCAATAGCTGAAGACAATTCTGAAAATGCCCTAATACGCAAGATTAATAACTGCCTGTGGGAGATGCACGAGTCGATGGGTGGAGGGACTGTGCTAATGTGGGTACCCTCACATTGTGGCATCTCCGGAAATGAGGCTGCAGACAGTGCAGCAAATCTTGCGAGACTGAACCAAACAGGAACCATTATTACAGACATTACAACAACTTCTGACTTAAAAACATCCTGTAGAAAAAAATTGCTCAATCACTGGAAAACAAAATGGAACCAAATACGCAGCAAACTTCAAGAAATTAAACAAGACACACGACCCTGGACAACATCTTGTAGAAAATCAAGAATAGAGGAAATAATCTTGACGAGACTAAGAATAGGACATTCAGCTTTCACCCACGGTTACCTGATGAGAAGCCTAGAACCACCGATTAGTACAACATGCATGACAACACTGACATTGAAACACATTGTAACAACATGTACACTATACTCTGACGCCAGAACAAAGTACAATATACCCTCAGAAATAGATAAAGCACTGGAAGACACAGAGGAAAAAATCAAAAACATTTTTGAATTTCTAAAATTTTGTAAACTGTTCGACAAAATCTAATATGTATATTGAGCCGCTAATGACTCATGTGAGTAGATGCGGAATGTAATAAAAATAAAATAAAAAAAAAGTTTATGCTTTTGTGCTATTGATGAAAGCTAGACAAAATGTTTAAGATTGAAATGTTTAAAAAATCTGATTTTCCTTAACAGTACCGTCTATTAATGGCACAGCAAGTCTTTATTAGAACCCGTTTTACCTGATGAATGCTAATATTATATAAATAAATATGTTATGTTGTATAAAATTTGTCGCTAGGACCTTCCGTTTAGGGTCTATATTGGTTTAGATAACCACAATTCACATTGTGACATTTTTCAAAATATGTAACTTTTTTCCCACTCAAAAATGTAACATTTTTACACGATATAGTTCTGTTGGGGTTGCTCGGATTAAATATTTGCCGACAATTTCTTGACCAGAAATGTAATGAAGTTTATCATTTCTTAAAAAAAATTTGCATTACAACCAACCGTTTAGGAGATATATTGTTTTGAATAGAAAAAAGTCACGTTTGCCTACATTTTTTAAGTTTTTGGCCTATTTTGACGCTCTCTAGCTCTGTTGGTTTTGCTCAGATCGAACATTTGCTGATATGTTGTTATCAGAAATTTAATACAAAATATTTTATGTTATATACTTTTTGCCGCTAAAAACTAGTGTTTAGGAGCTATATTGGTTAGAATAAAGAAAAGTCACATTTTAAACAGCTATTTTCACTCAACTTTGTTTATTTCAAATAATCATTAATTGTTAATTTAATTTAATTATTAATTTAAGTAATTTTATCCTTTTAATTCTGAAATAAAGATTGATCAAACGAAGGAAAAAGTTGCGAACGATTTTGAAATGTAATCGGCAGTTGATTTGGATGTGATACAAACACTGATGAGTTCAAAAGTCCAGCAGACGAAACTATTTGGTATATATAAATAGTCACAGTTTTGATCTATTGTGTTTCCAGCAAGGGTTAAATAATAAATAAATAAATTCTTTACGAACCCGAAAGTTCGATGCTGACACCACCAACCGTTGACACACCACTTCCCTCCAACCTAATCCCCCAAAATCCAAATCTCTCAGGTCGGCCTTGACGCAGTCCTCCCATATATTTCTTGTTTTAACCTTCGGTCGTTTGTTCGACGGCTCAAAACTGGTCAATTTGTTCGGAATTCAATTATTACTAAACCCAACGACTTTATAAGCCCATATTAACCAGTAAGGGTTACGTTATTTATTTTTTTAGAACGAAACTAATAAAATCTAAATCTTATGGTCTAAGAATGGCTGTGGTTCTGCTTAGGGGGCTTAAGAGCAGTGTGTTAGGCAGTCCGTCCTGTTCAGGCTGGGCAGTGAAAGTCTTTTTGAATCAGCAAAGGAACTATTGCAATGGAGCTAGTTTTGAGTTAGTTTTTGGTACTGAATTTTGGGTTTTTGAATTACAGTTTCAAAAAAAATTATGTGTATTTACATTTGTATACATAAAAAAAAAAAAAATCTATTTTTAAAGGATAAAAATGTAAGCTGCGATGAAATAATAATATATATTGCAGTGAACAAATAAAATTCCTTCATTTTATTTTTATGTACTACAAAGTCGAACGACATGAACGTTTAAGGATTAAAAACAAAGTTGGAACGAATAGTTCAATTAGTTAAAGTTACCTTGTACCTTGAATTAACGTGGTTTGATATACTTTTACTATTCTGTTTCCTCGTTTTATATAATAAGAAAAAAATATGTTTAATGCTAGTAAACTACTCATTATTCATAAAAATAACGGTACCATCATAACAAGTCTATTGCGGTATTCACACGCTATTTAAGCAGCTTGTATCATACAGCTAACCTATAAGGTGGGAGTGGTACTGACCTTGCTGTTGTGTTTTTTTAATGATTATTCAGGTTCTGGTACTAACAAGAACAAAGAGATTAATGAATATCTTTGCAGGCTGTTTATCTCAGATCGAAATTTCATGATTTTTATTTAAATATATCTTTCGTAAATTAAAACAGAGACAGAGTGTGAAATAGTCGGAAGATGGTTTTAAAAATCTGAATTTTGTTAAAGAAATTTAAAATTTATATAGTAGAAGAGCTATGTTGAATGACTGGATGAATATATTGAATATGATAAGAAGACGGTTAACCCCCCACTTCTCCCTTTAACCCATTGCTGTTCGCTAGCCTCAGTTCTCTTCATGTCAGGGTATCATTATGTTAAATTAACTTTTTTTAGTTTAGTATTTTTTTTCTTTATCAATTTCCTATCTGCCCAAATTGCCATCAATGGTTTGGCAGTTAAAATAAAACATTTTTTTTTTTAATTATCAAACACTGCATATATTTTGATTTGCATATACTTTTTTTAAATCTCGATTAACCGAGGATTTGAATATGAGAGCCTGTCTCGGTCCAAACACCGGTTAATCGAGTCCCAAGTGTATTTCGACCTCTTGTTATATAAAACAACCTGCTGACTGTGCTTGTTTAGGACCCAGGTTGTTCACTCGGTTGTTTTAGCCGATATTATTCTAAATCGTTTCAATATATTCTCCAAACATTCCAAGATTTCATTTGCAAATGAGACCTTTTACCGCTTTGTACAATGTTTTAAATGAGACTATCACATGTTTCCGTTTACTAAACCTCTCATTTTCTGTACTATTTACTACTTATTTTTCCATGAGTGAAAAGTTTCCTAATTAGCATAAAATGGAAAAATATTTTATAAATATAAATATACATTCGTTTATTAGAGAAATAAACCAGAAACAGTTTATGTATATGTATCTAACCTATCTATATCTATAATCACTGGCGCAACCGAGGGGGGAGCTTAGGGGCTGAGCCCCCCCCCCCCGCCAGACGACCGAAACGACTAATTTTTGTTAGTCAATAACTACAGCCTTGGCCAAAAGTATTAGGCACCAATAATTTTCTCACCAAAAGTTTCTCCAAGAGTATTAACTAGCAAGGATTGGAGAATAACCCATTAAAAGTAACTATTTTGTTCCT
Organism: Euschistus heros; assembly: GCA_003667255.2. Lineage (NCBI taxonomy): Eukaryota > Metazoa > Arthropoda > Insecta > Hemiptera > Pentatomidae > Euschistus > Euschistus heros. The sequence continues at coordinate 2,038,576 of RCWM02000062.1, forward strand.
TTTAATGGATTATTCCTCAATCCTTGCTAATTAACAGTCTTAGAGAAACTTTTGGTGAAAAAATTGCTGGTGCCTAATACTTTTGACCAAGGCTGTATGGTTTTCATTTATATAGTCTCGATCGCCACCCATTCCTTGTTTTAGTTTAACTAGAACATTTAAAAATATCTTCTCTCTCTCTCTCATGTATATATATATATATATATATATATATATATATATATATATATATATATATATATATATATATATATATAAACCCAGCCCCCCCCCCCCCCCCAGATAGTAATCCTGGTTGCGCCACTGTCTACAATCCATCTTCTTCTTTTAGCTCAACAGACGCATTTAGCAGCTCCTGGCTTTTCAACTTCTGCCTTCCATCTCTCTCTCTCTATCCATCGCACACAAACCATTCATTTTCATAGGTGTCTTGGAGTACACTGTCTATTCAGCGGCCCTCTCCATCTCTTTCCACCTGGTGTGCCTTCATAGATTTTCCTTGGCATCCAAACCAATTTTATATATATATATATATATATATATATATATATATATATATATATATATATATATATATATATATATAACGATTACAATACCATGTAACAACTTGAAGAGGATTGGATACGAGATGAATTGGATGGTTTAATAGAGCCCCAAAGCTCAACTCCGTACGTCCAAATAGGTCTAATAACAGTCATGTTAATAAGTCTTTTGTAATGAATTGGGAGGTTTGATCGTTTTTCTAGTAAATGTTGAAGTAGTCTGTAACGACGAGCAGTTTCTTGTCGCTTTAGTCTTGTATGTGGATCCCAAGTAAGGCGTCAAACCAATTTTATCTCAGGATTCTGATGCTATTTGTATTTGTTGTACAGATCCTTATTTTTCCTCCTCTATCATATTCCATGTTGGCGTACAGATCCCAGGATATTTCTAAATATTCTTCTCTGAAACCGGTCCAGTAAATCGCTTGTCTTTTTATTCATGGCCCAGGTTTCGTTGGCATTGGTTACCACAGGTTTAATCAGTGTTTTATATAGCATTGACTTGGCGGTATTACTGATCAGTCTACTCCTCAGAATTTTATTCATGTCGAAGTATGCTCTATTCTCCACCACAATCCTTTTCTTTACTTATTCCTCATCATTCATTGTGGAAGTACTTCGAGTCAGTGGTTTCCTATTATGTAGTACTTTTGGGGGGTGGACTTGCTTCGTATTTTTAAGGCCTATTATCTTGGTTTCCTTATAATTTATTTTTACTCGCTTCATTCTCAAGCATCTTTTTTCGACAGCATCTTGTATTGATGTTAGTGACCTCCCCAAAATAGCTACTTCATCGGCATGCAAGAAGCTGTGTGGTTTTATTAAATATTGTTCCATCTTTATCTAATTCACATCTGTTTGTGGTTACATGGAGGACTATATAGAGAGGAGAAGGGCAGTGTACCTCTCTGCCTAAGCCCAATCCCAACATCAAAATGATCCGAGATATTTCCACAGCACTTCTCTCTCCACTTCATATTGGACAGTGAGAATCTTGGTAGTCCTATTAGTTTGGAGGGAATTCCCATTTCAGGCATTCCCTTTTAAAGTTCACTTCGTATGACAGTGCCATACACTGCCTTAAAATGGATGAATAATATCCAGATAGTTTGATTGAATTCATTAATTTTCTCGCATGCTAATCTGTGTGAGAAGATCTTGTCTATTGTGGAGCTATTGCCCCGGCAGTGTTTTGTTGTACAATACAATTGAGAATACCTTATAGACCGTGTTCAGCGGGGATATGCCACGGTAGTTGTCAATTGTCAACTTATTTTTAGTTAACTGATCATAATTTGGAAAAGACAAATATTATATTTTGTATCATTCAATTACTCAGCCAAGAACAAAAAAAACAAGAAAAAAACAACGAATGTAGCTTCTACCACTTCCTAAATTACTTTCCAGAAATTTACCACCACGAACTGAAAAGTGATCAATTTATAGAGGAACGTGTCAACTCGGAAGCAACAGAGGAATTGATTTCGATAAGTTTCACTTAGTTCTAGCTCGTTTAATTTTCGAAAAGTTTTCTTGGTAGGCCAAATAACTATATATATATATATATATATATATATATATATATATATATATATATATATATATATATATATATATAAATGATTCGATATACCCACTTTTTCAATTATTTCGACTGCTAAATCAATAGGGAAAGGAGAAAATGATATTTGGTAATTGAAAAAAGCTATCTAATTTTGAATGTTTTTCTAATATAGCTATACTGTCGTTATAGGTGTGAATTTAAATAGATTTAAACATTTATAAAATCCTAGTAAGGAACAAATATCTATACATATTATATGTATCCACTGAAAGAGAGAGATAAGAACTTTAAACCTGACTACATGAAACAGGCCTGTTACTCAGAGCATCCGGTTGATCCGAGACCTCGGAACCGGTTTTTTTTAATAAACATTAGTGTTGGATCATTTATTTGAAAAAAAATTAAGAGACATCCCGATCATGTTTTTGTTTTTACAATAAATTCACTTAACTAATCTCTAAGAAATTACTATTTCGAGTTAAAGTCCCAGTCATGCAGCAATTACAACTGAATCATCAACATTGAGCATGATATTTCAGTTATTTTCATATAATAAAAAATACGTTATAATAAAAAACCTGAAAAAAGTTATTATATAAAAAAAATTTAACCCTGCTAATTATTTACTGGTACTAGAAAAAAAAAAAATTAAGATAAATATTTGAGAAATCATCAAATCAAATATAATTAAATCACCAGTTCAATAAATTACTTAAAAACGAACAACCGCTAATACAAATTGCCGTGGGTATTCTTTTTTGTGGGTATTTTTTTTTTTTTTTTTACAACGAATTATTCAATCATAAGGAAACATGATTTTTAAAAAATAAATATCCACTATTACTATAAAGTAGCAGATTTAACTATTTTCCGAACTATTATATCTGATCCTGACGTTTTTTATGCTGAAATCTATCAACCTCTAGGTTATGATTGAATTAAACCTGCTTATACACTATAGTTTTCCTCAATTATACTTCTATTCATCGGATAAGATGTTTCCAACATCTAACCTTATGATTATGAACGGAGAAATCTATTAGTAAGTTATTTTCCTAATAGTTATAAAAATCATCGCAAACCTCAAAACGTATTTCATTATTTCCCCACCTGCAATAAAGAAAAGATCATGGAAAATGTTCTCACGGGATTTTTTTTATTAAATTATATCTCTTTGGAATCTATATATATAATTTTATAATGGTGATTATATATTATTATTATTTTTTTAAAAGTGTTCATAAGGAAATGGAGGTGCGGTAGCTCAGTGGGTAAGGCGCTTGCATACCATGCTCCTGGGCCCAAGTTCGAGTACGACTGAAGGCAGAAATTTATATATATATATATATATATATATATATATATATATATATATATATATATATATATATATATATATATATATAGATTCCAAAGAGATATAATTTAATAAAAAATGCCGTGAGAACATTTTGCATGATCTTTTCAAGTGGGTACCCTTAACTGGGGAAAAAAACTGGCGGTTGAGCGTGAATTCTGGCCAAATCTCCTTCTTTCACAACTGTTGGCTCAGAAACAGTACAGCCTTGCCTAAGTACTGAACCCAAGACCTTCATGGGTTGTAAGTGGTACAGTGTTTTTTTTTGTTTTTTTTTCTTTCAGGTACATAAGAAAATCTGATAAAGACAAACTTTTAATTTGGGCTATTATCTTATCGGTGTTATTAAATCACGGGTCACTTGAATTCGTATACTGACAAAGTGGAATTGACTATTAGAATTCAATATTATTTTAAGATGTGAGGGTTCGGGATGTAGCACACTTTCCTAGCTGAATAACATTGTCGAAAAAATCGCTCCGATGCGCTCTGCTCCGTTCCATCAATACCATGGGTTCGCCTTAAATGAAAAACGAAAAAAAGCCAATCCTAACTTTAGAACTATATATTAAAAGCTTATTTTGTAATTTTTTATCACAAGAGTGAAATAATTATCTGGTTTGACAATATATTTAGCTATCGCAACTTTTATCTTACATGGAGCCATGATAAAAATATAGATATCTAAACTGACTTGAAAATTAAGTTTTTAAGATTTCTCGTTTGGTGTTGAAAAACGTCTTGATTTATATTGATTAATGATTACAAAAAAATAATTATAAAATACCTTATTAGGCCGATCTTGGTTAATAATAGAACATTACATTTATTCTAAATTTTCACAATTTATTTTCCAGGGCTGTTGTTTTTAAAATTATTTTTCAAGGCCTTTTTGAAATTCCTTAAACAAAATTTCTCGAACCGATCATATTCATTTTCTTCTTTCAACTGACTTAATGGACTGACCTCGTCTTCCAACCAGGAATAAAATGCTTCTACCGCGAATCGCGTTCATAAAACGTATAAATAAATTATGACGATTCATTTAGCTTTCCTTTTTCTTTATTTCCTCCTTTCGTGGCTCTACCGTCCACGAGGTATCAAGGACTCTTGAAGTTCGCCAGTCATCCAGAACTATTGCATGTATCTTCCATTTGCGGATTGGATTTCACTGAGTTAGAGTTATATTTTTATTTAATAGATACGTCAATTAAGATATAAATTATGTTAATTATTAAACATAATTTGATGATCGCTACTACTGATTTGGGCTATCACTAATCCATTATAAATGACATTGTACCAACCTTATCAAGATAGACAATATCACTAAGAACAATAGCAACCTCAAAGGCTAAGCGCTCTAGTTTTATGCGCTATTGTTAGCAGTCTAATTATTGATATCGTAAAATATAGGCTGCGAGACCTTCCGCATCATTGAGACATGAACACCTGTAGGGATCGGCTCTTGTTGAATGTTACAGGGTAACTCTGTGGTTATTTATCATTTTCCGATTATTAAATCTTTATGTGTAGTAAGAAATGAGTGAGTACATAAATTGTTATGACATTAGAAGAATCTTGCTTAACCTTTTTATCTGACTAATGCTTACAGCGGAAATAATGTAATAAAAAGCATTTTTCTTCAACGTTATTCACAACGCTCTGTTACTCTACCCTTTGAATTGTATTCTTGATAGATGTCTTTGATACAAGTTGTATTATGCGTTTTATTATAGTTAATTTCTGATTAAATAACAGTGCATACGATATGGCACTCCCATGCTTCCCATATCTATTCCGAATAAAATTAGCTTTATGGATAAGAAGATGATCAGGGATGCAGTCAAAGAGGAACACCACGTCAGAAGAAATACTTTAATACGTGCCAACGTTTCTTCTCCATTCATCATACCAGTCAACTATTCTTTTATCATTATAAATTAGTTTTATCCCACTTTAAGGAGACTATATTTCATATATTTACAATATAATACAGTTCTGATATCAATTCAAGCAAATATATATGTCTTTCTAACTTATATATCCTACCCCATAGAACTTTATTCCATCGCTCCTTTCCCTTCCGCTCAACCTACGGAATCCTCTGTAATTCTATTCCTCCTCATATCAGACAAGCAACTTCCCTTGAATCATTTAAATATCTTTTTTATCAGTATCTCATTATATTCCAAGGTGACACTTGGTACCTACCTTCTCAATTAAATGATACCATGTTCTTGCATTTATGTTATCCATTCTATAACTATTCTGTATAATTTAGATTCCACTGAATTTTGATACTTTTATTGTATGTTTTGCACTACACTAGACATTGTACCGTAAAAATGTATTAATTATTTCATTAATGGAGAGTTCACCAAATTTTCTCTATATATCTTTAGTTTGCATTTATGTATATATTATATATTTTTAATGATAATTATTACTTTTTCTTTATTTTTTTCATTTTAATATTTCTCCGATAAGATGTAATTGTATATATTTCAGTACTTTTTTGTTATTCTTTAGGGACTATGTACCAGAGTAAAATTGCTTTTCTGATCTATCATAATCTATTCTACATTAATAAGACACAGAATCCCAACGTCGTCATCCATTCAAAGGAAAATCACCGCAAATTTAACAATGACTCGGGAGTAAATCACGTAGAAATTTGTTTTCCTTTCATCCGAATATTTAGCTGACTTCTTTTTCCTTTTTTTCTATTACATCAATGTTTACTCAAGGAACCACTATGTAATAGCTTAAAAAGGTTTGCTTTACCTCTTGAGGTGATTATCAACATGCCTGAGTTTTGTCTTATATTTTTGTATGTTTTTTGGAATATTCTTTTGTATGTTTAAATATAATTAATCTGATAAAAGTAGCAAATTATTCAATATTCCGTTTGATACTTGTATATCATAATGCTTCACTTTAACTGAAAACGTAACTTTACAAAAACTTACTTACTTGATATATACAAATCTGTATAGAATAGAGTATTGTTGTTATACTATAGATTAAAACTATAGGAGATAAATCAAATAAACTACAAATCATTTTGAATATAATCAATTAATAATAATTGAATATAATTGAATTAATAATAATTAATCTTGCTGCTTTAGGATCCATAACTTGTAATAAATATTTGAAATCAATATATGTCTTTTACTAGTAAATTTATGTTCTCGTCATCCTCCACACACACACACCCACATATATATATATATATATATATATATATATATATATATATATATATATATATATATATATATATATATATATATATATATAATTATGTAGTAGATCCGGTGCATTGGGGTGATTCTGTTCAGGTTTGAAAAATCCTTGAAGAAAGCAACAAAAGCTGTCCTCGACTCGCACCTACGATGACTGATGTGCTCTCTGTAGACTTGAGCTGTTAAGTAAATACTGAGTATTCAAAGAGGAACCAATGAGGCTACACAAAGAATTCTAAAAGGCAAAGCTAACTTCGCCATCATTATATCCTTTGCAATTTACCTCTTCAAAACCGGTTTTAAACTCTGAGAGCAGCAGTTAAACATTAGAAGAATTCTGTTCCTGCTCTCATGGACACAGCTATACATTAAACGCAATTTGTAGCAAGCAACATCATAAACTTCGTAGAATAATTTACTTAATATTTACAAATATCGGTTGTCTCAGAGGATGAGTTGGTAAGTCCGAAATAGCTGCTTTTCAGGGAAGAACTTTCTTTAGTTACTTGATTGTTCATCAGAGCTTGCAAGTTTATTCACTGGAATCAGCTAAGTTTATTCCTGTCTACCACATTATCAACCATGTTACTATTTTGTATGGTTAGATTGGTACTATTTTTTTTGTATTTTTTTTACTACTAAGATTTTTTAAATGTAGATCCATAAGAAATGCATATAGTTACTTGAGGTAGGTACAGCTAGCTGCTAAAAACTGTTCGATGAAAATCGAAAATAAAAATATTACTTTAGAAGATATAGTTATTGTTTAGAGGAAAAGTAATAAAATAAAAAGTAAAGTGTTTTATTACAATGCTTTTTGATTTTTATTTTTTCATATCATTTTAACAATGGTTTGCAGAACGTATATTAAAAAATTAAACGTTATTTTCGTCGAATTCCATCAGATCAGAAGTAAATAGGCCTTAGAGTTTGCATTTTAATCAAAGGGTGCAGGAGACCTAGGATTATCACAATGCACTTAAATCAGTATGGCCATTTTTCTACTTAGCAACTTATTTCATATGACCATCAATATGTACTTTTTCTTAATTTTTAAACTAGTTATATTTCCTGATAATGTAAATGACAAGAAAAAGTATATAACTAACATAAGCTAATTTTCCAAATTCTAAAGTTTAGACAAAAATAATTATGCCAAAATCCATTTTACAGGACCACCACAAAGTGAATATTACTGATATCGGTGGGGAATCGAGTCCACGCCTTGCTGTACCTAGGGCAACGGGATATTAGCACCAAGTTCAGTCACCATGGTCTGTACACTACCTTAGGCAGTGGAAATATAGGAAATATTATTGTTTAAATTTCATCTTTATTTCATTAAAAGTCCGAAAAACAAACAAAAGCAATAAAAAAAATTCACTATATATGTATATATATATATATATATATATATATATATATATATATATATATATATATATATATATATATATATATAATGTAATTAATACTAGTTTTGTCAAACCTCTGTAATACTTATTGAAGATTTATTTAGTAAAAATATTTATTTTATGCCTGGTATGAAATGTATTCTTCCAATAATGTTTTTAAATACAGATGACCTCTAAAATAATGACAATAAAAAATATATAAATAAAATGTATCTATCACAGTAGAAAGGCAATCACTGAGTAGTGGGTCAACAAAACAAAATTAAATTACAAACGTAAATTCTACGAAACTTAAAAATGATTTCAAGGTTTCATGTTGAATATCATGTTTCTCCTAAATATTGGACCAATAACTGTAAAACCTTAAGCATTTCTTCTAACAATACCTTGGCGAACAGTAAACAATAAACAAGTCAGACAAAGGTGAACAGTATCTGTAGAATCAGGTTGTTGTCAAGATAAACTGGGAGGGAATGTTTCAGTCGGATAGTAAACTTATGTGTTCTGATTTGTCATAATTATTTCGGATTCACTAGAGATTACGCGTCATACACTTCAGATTGATACATTTTTTTTCTCTTTCCCCTAAAAAATAAATTATTATTACAGTGGTACTAGACGATATTATCATAATGAATTAAAATATTACAAATGTTTAGATTATGCTATATCCTGACTCATTCTAGTACCTTTTTCACCACGTCTACTTATAAAACATGTAACCGTGTCATTACTAAAACAATAAATTCATTCCATACCAAACACACCAGTCCTTTTACCATCTTCATAAACCTACAGACTACTTTCCTACAGAACCCTTTTATGATATTCCATTAATCCCTAATGAACAGATCCACTACCTAGGACCCCATTTGGACAAATGTCTTACTTGAAATCCAATTAAATAACTAAATAACGACTAGAAACTGTTCACCGCTAAAGACTACTTCAACATTCAATTGATAAACATTCAAAGCTTCCAATCAATTACAAAAGACTCATTTACATGGCAGTAATTTGACTAATTTGGACATACGGAGTTGATCTTTAGGGCTCCAGTAAACCTTCTAATTCTTCTAACATCCATTCTTGACTATCCAAAAACCTTTGGATGCTTATAATTTTGTCATATTCGAATCCCGATTATCTTCCGAGGCTTTTGAATAGAAGATGGCCAAATGATCTTCTAATGTTGGACTGTTATAAAAGTGCTACTAATGGGTAGTTTATTTTTAAGTTATGATTGTAATAATTGCCCCATACATTTACTTGTTGTAAATATTGTGTGTAGTTAAATATCAATAAATAAAAAAAAAATATATATGGTAAACAATTAAAAACATAATATATAAAAAGTTAGTAGACGTATGGACTTAAAAAAATAATAATAATAATGCACCACTGCATTTCTGGAAATTTTCTTTTTTATTTTTTTACTATCGGTTTTTATTTACAGAAATCATTCGACAGTAGATGTATATTTCTATGTCTATTTTTGTGCATGGTTTCTTCAAAATACTCTTTGCTATCTATTTAGCGTTTTTCATGACTTTCACCTAAATGTTGGTGATGAGTAATAAATTGATCAGGAAATGAGGAGAAAGGAGTACTGTCTCTTGTAAGTGAATCATGTCAGCATTCATTACTTTAGCTAAATCAGGGCCAACATGTTTTGTTTATGAATGATTTAATGAAGAGAAAATGCTATTAGATGATGAATTTTCAGTGAGTCAACGATGTTGTGATTTGATCTGTGATAAAGCTCCAAAGCAAAAGTAAAGCTCCAATTAAATTCCACAATATCGTTTATCATTACTTTAAATGGTTGAAAAAACTATGACATTAACAGGAATTATTTTGAAATTCAAAACCTAAAAAAAAAAAAAAAAAAAAAAAAAAAAAAAATGGAACGGTATAATTCTTAGAATATAATTCAAGGATTAGATCCATGCAACGTCTAGGAAGGCATTTAACCAAGGCTTACGCTCTTAGTTTTTATATATCCTTGACTAGTCAGAGAGCAGGCTCATTTACACTTAGCGTCTACATACAATATCTTGAAATTATTGATATTCTTGTGTATATGTCTTAAAACTGTCAATAAAAATTTAGATGGCATAAATGAAAATACTAAATTGTTCTTATTTTTTTTATTAAGAAGTTAAAAAGGCAGCAGGATTGTCTAAAGGAGAGATAATGTTCTCTGTATCAGAACTTGAAGTAATTTTGATTCTTAAAGTATAAACGTATATATTGACTGCATATTATATTTATATGTCAAGACTGTTTTTATTTTTTTTTTTTGTTAATGGATACTTAAAGATTAAACAGGAAAATTATAAAAATGCCTAAACTTCACAAATTTTGGTAAAACACTAAAAAAAAAAAAAAAAAAAAAATAAATAAAATATTAAGGATTGTAAATAAACTGAAATACTTTACAATTTAAAAAAAACAACATAATAATAATGGTGAAAAGAGTTGGTTGAGGGATATCCTTGGATTAAATTTATGTTTGACCTAGGAGTATCGGTAGTAGAGGGTAAGTGTAAGTAGAGGAGGATCTCTCCTCTCTTATGTCAGTTATACACAACAAAACAACAAGTATATGTAAATATGTGTATAGATATGGATATATTTCTTGACTGTTACTTAAGATAATAAGGTTCTCGAGGTTCAATCAATAAATAGAAACAACTATTTTGGCGACGTTTCGAAACTATATTGTTTTCATAATAATGCCCTACAGTGAAAAAACAGGTTGCAATAAAATTACATAATTTATACAGGATATTTTAAATCATAAAGTTAGCTACAATACAAATTATATAAAAACATGCGTTAGAATAATTAACTACATATATGGTATTACAAGATATTGAGGAGTAGGAAACTACTTACAATGTTACAAGTAGGTACGCTATTGGTATGTACTATTACATTATGACAATTCTAGTACACAACTGGACTGGAGAATTTTTGAAAAAAAGGTAAGAGTTGAGAGGGTTGGTATTTCCAATCTAGTAGGACCTGTATTCTCAGATACAGGTAGAAGGGATTTCCGTATTCTTTCGTAGTATATGTATGGATAAATGATTTATATGATGTATATTAATGTAAATGTATATTATTAATCTAAATGTATTAAATTGGAATAAAATGTGTTGAGATTTAGGACGTCTGATTTTTCGTTTATTGCGCGTTTTTTAATATTTTTATATGCTTATAATTTCTTTAATATTACGTTTAAAATTATTTTGTTCATAATGAATAATTTTGGGGGAATCGAATGTAAAAGTATGTCTTTTTCACCTGAAATATATGGTGAAAGCTTTTTGGTCTGGTTCATTCGGGTTTCTAGTTATAGACGTGTAACTATATTAATGTTGATACATAAATATAAGTAAATAAATATATATTTATATGACACATCTCTAACCTTATAAGCAGCTAAATTAATAGTGAAAGGAGAAAAACGTAGTTCCTATTTAATAATTGACAATCTTGAATAGGATTTTCTTACGTAAGTGACTTTCGTAATAGATGTGGAATCGAATGGAATTCACCACCAGAAGAATCTAGTAGGACCCCAACATCTGTTACTATAGTATTTTTAAGCTAAGGCACAATTTTCAGGAGTTTATTCATACATCAGTTATTAATAATTAAATATCTACAAAAGTCACCAATCATTCCGATGAACCATTGCCATCAATCCCACTAAAATTTATTTATTTGTTTGTTAAAGCTTAACGTCCTTATGTACTCCAAATAGGGCTGGAAGGACCGGTTACCCTACAGATTACCAACCTATTCTAGCCAGGGTGGGAAGGTCAAGATTCATTTAGTGGTTTCGAATTTCAACCTGCCCAGGTGGGATTTAAAGCAATAGCCTTCTGTATCCGGCACGCTGAGACCCTCGTCCTAACGTGCTCTGACATAGAGGTCCACTAAGAAAAATAGTTTCATAACTTTTAGTTAGCATTACTGTAAGTTTTGGTTCATGGGTTCAAAATGATTCACTTTAGCATAACTGGAAGCATTATTCATTAAAAAGGAAATAACAGATACAGCTATTTTTTTTAAATAAATAACTGCATAAGCATATTCGATTAAATCTCTAGATTGACTTATTAATGGAATAATATGCCAATGACTCGTAAAGCAATAACTGTAGCACACTTAAAAAAAGTTATATAGTAAAAGACCCAGAGGTCATCTATTTAAACGTCTCGGAAGTTTATCAGAAATCAAATAAGAAGGACGTTAAGAAACTTGTGGGTTTCAGTAGAGGAGAAATGCATTAGGGAAGTAAATGTATCTGATTAGAAATACTGTACTGTACACTGTACAAATTCAGTAACATATGAAACATTAAGATAGTTACGGATGTGTTTATTAGTTAACATTGCTAAGAGTATTGAGGATTTTAAATTATAGAAATCGGATAAGAGTACTAATTTTTTTAATGGACCCTAAAGCAAATAGGCCTAATTATAGTCGTGTAAATGAGTCTATTACAATTAATCGATTGGAATGCTAGAGAATTTTTGTAGTAAGAACTGAAATAGTCGAAAGCACATAGAATTCTTTGGAAAAAAAAAAAACTAGGTTTGTTTAAACGGAAACCTTGGTGAAATGTGATGATCTCAGTGAATCTGTCAACATGGAAACCCGCCAAAACCAGATTCATTGTCACAAGATTGGACTCTGCTGGACTCAAAGTAGACTCTCGCGGTACTCAGCTAAGACGTAGAGAGACGATTCAAATGTGTCCGTACTAGGCCGGACTAGTGCGTACTGGGCTTTAGTGAAATACTATTTAATAATACTTGATAAAGTCACAGATTTTATGAAGGTGAATTCAATAAGACTATAAATTCAATAAGAATACAAGACCTTGCTACTATTTTGTATTTAATTATGTAATTAACTTCAGATATTCTTCTAATTATGTAAGCGACTATTAATTCTTTGGTAAAGTAGTTTATTGTTAAATGTTTTTATTTTTTTGTTTCATCTTGGTCAGATCTAATTTTTGTTATTTTAGCCCTGAAGAAGGCTTGCAAGGCAGGTCGAAACGTCGCACACTGGGGCCATCTCCTCACTAACACCGCTCAAAACTCGATTTTTGATTTTTGGGTATTTCTACTTTTTTTTGTGGCTAAAATAATCTACATAATATGGCAAATCAATTAGTAAACAACACTCACTTCTGTTTGTTTCCTTTCTATGTTTTAATCCGTTTTATGTCGCGGATTATCAGAGAGCATAATTCAGTCGATTGTAAAGTGCAAACCATTTCAATACGCTAATTTTTTTTTCTTTTAAAGTTTTATATTTCAAGTCATACTATGTGGTGTTCAAGTGAAGGTATATCATATAAAATATTAATAAATAAAATATTAACGATGAAATTCAAAATTTAAATTCTTAAAACTTAAATTTGATTAATTCAATTTTGCGCAAGGGAATTGCAAAACTGTCATTGTGATATGATAATAGAAGCCTTTGTAAATATAGATGTGAAGGCAAAAGTGCAATTCCCTTGCGCAAAATTAAAATATTGAAAATTTTGAATTTAATGAAAGGCCCACAACAAAGATTTTAAGGCTTACAGGAAAAAAATTAGTAGAAAAACTTCTAGAATTAAACAGGTATGTACTATAAAACACTAATAAATAAAATCTTATGAACGAAATTGAAAATAAATATTTAAATTTTAAAATTTGAAGCCTAAATCTTTGAATTTGATTAATTCAATTTAGCGCTAGGGAATTGCAAAACTGTCATTATAATATGATAATAGAAGCTCTTGTATACATAAATGTGAAAGCGAAAGGGTAATTCCTTCGCGCAACATCAAGATATTGAAAATTTTGAATTTAGTGAAAGGCCCGTAACAAAGGCTTATGGTGAACAATTTACTAGGAAGACTTCTAGACTTCATAAAATTAATGACGGTTTTAATCGGCTGCTATTATCTAATAACTAGTCTAATCTAATATCTGATAATTGATAACTAACCTCAAAAAAATGCCAACATAAAAAACAAAATTAATTAATATTAATTCGACCCCGATGTTTGTGGCATGTTAACAATTGGACCATCTAGCTTAAAAAACATTGCATGTCACATTACATCTAGCTATATATTATGGATTCCGATAATTCTGATTAGACCCATAATAAACTTTTTTTAGGGCATCAGGTAAAACTAACATTGATTCAATATTAAAATTTGAAATGATTCTTCAAAATTTACGTGAATATTAAATAGGTAACTAATTTAAAGACATCATGTAAAAAAACATTACATAGTTATTCATTAATTATAATCCTAAAAATATGATTGATACTTAAAATATGTTAAATACTATTTGTTTATAAACATATTTCATTGTTTTATCTGTAGATATTGTGCGAACTATTTGTACCTACAACATTTTATTATTTTTATACTATAGGTACATATTATGTAAATGTTATTACTTTTATGTTTTATTAAATTGTTCAATTTGTAGTTCTACACATTTTGTTTATCATTAAGATAATTCTGCCAAAGAAAGTTTTATATTAAATTTATAATATAAGTACATTATTAAAAGTAATGCATTTTATTAAATTAAAACCTATCATTAATAAAAAAATATGCCTTTTTTAATTCAATTATAACTTTATCTTTTATTTTATTATTTAAAATAAATTTATAAAACGAAAAAACCGCATTTTGGAGTTTTGAGCGCGAGCACCCTATATATGGCCCCAGTGTGCGTCGGCGCTGCAAATATAAAGTTTTCTTTATTTTAAAATTGGACGTGTTTATTATACTTAGCTCCATTTCTACTATTACATCCTACAGTCAACTATAGAATCCTTATCATGAATTCAAGATTCGTTTCAAGTTATTTCGTATGATGTTGACAACATTCTTGAACTTTCGTAGTGTTTAAGTGGGACGCATTTTTGACTGACATCATTTATTTTTCAAATTCAATATTTGATGTATAAACTATGCGTCATGATGTAAGTTGTAACACATATAAAATTAATGTCATACTTATATTTGAAAAATAGGAGCTGAAACTGAACTAAAAAAAGTAACCTAATGAATGACGTTAACAACTAATTATTCTTGATCATCGTTTACAGTTTTAGAATTAATATAATTTTTAAAAATGTCTATACTGAATGTTGAGGAGATGTAGACCTTTCTGCTTGCTATCACTCCAGCTTATAAAAGATTCTTATAATAATATATATAGCCAGATAACTGCAACCTACATTTATACACACGGAGTTCTGAATGTTAGATATATGAGTTTCGCACAATTACGAAGAAATTTCTGGGCTCTGAAATCAAGGGAAATCGTGAGTGAGCTAGACGTAGATGTGAAGATTTGCATGACCGATAAAGTTACAGTAAAAAGGATAAAAGCACGTTTCCAGCACTGCGATACGATCGAGAAATCCGTTAGAGTTGAAAACGTAAACATGCGTTGCACTACCGCGAAGATAGGGCGGGCAGCTGCACGAGTACTTGTTCTCATCAAAGTTCAGTGGATGATTGAGTTCACAACAGCGTTTTACTATATCGGAATGATTTCAGGGTTACCACTTGTTACGGATCCCATTTCTCGTAATCCTCCCTCCTCCGTCACGGACACTTGCAATTCATCCAGACTTCCTGATCGATACGATTACGCTAACCTTGCCCGGTGATTGGAAGATGCTACTTGAAGTAGATTTCAATGAAATTATTTCCACCGAGTAACCGTTATGAACCCATAACGTCAGTTACGTGAATCGTGATGTAGCAGGTAATTGGTTAAATACCCTGGATGTGGTTATCTAACTTAAAAGTATTATTAATTGGAATCGATTGAATAATTAAAAAAATCTAGTTAATTAAAACAATTGAATAAGTAGGTGAGTAACTAAATGAAAAATTGATATGTCCGAAATTCCATAAAACGTGATTTCTTACTAGTATGATATTTAATTGTAAACATGCGTTATTAGTCAGAAAATGTAGCTACATACAAGGGAACCCGTTAAAAACAAAATACAGATATGCACAGAAAGCAACATGCACGTTTTATCCTTGAATCTAAATAATGCTATCAAGTTTCACATACGGTGCTAGATTACTTTTATTTTATTACTATGGTAGCTTTTTTAGTTTTAGTAGATAAAACGTACTTAAGTTAATTGATATATTTATTTTTAAAAAACAACAAACAATGCTTAAAACGACTGTAAAACCGTTTCGGGACAATAGAAATAATTTGAAACAATTAAGTACAGAATTGTAAACATGTTTCTTGGAATAAAAAAAAAAAGACTTTACTCTTATGTTTCGAATTATTCATACGTAATCATACTCAAATAGCTGTCAATAATAGCACCGTAAGTTCAGATTTATAAAAGTGTACTAGATAGATTTTATACACACACCTCCCTGCATCCCATCCTATAAAAACTCCAACCCACGACATTGGCCAGGGGATCATTCTATTTTGGTCCGAAATTTCTACACAATACTTAATTTTTGAATACTGTAAGGTGGCGTTAACGTTAGCAGTAGCGTTTCTTATTCGAAAAGAACTATAATTAGAGTAGTAGACTTTTAAATCCTTATTTTCATATTTCTGGATAATAGAGGCAAAATAAATAGTTTCGTGACTGAGGAATTACTATTATATCTGTCTCTAAACCTTACATTTATATCCTCCTAAATTTATTTTTTTCCTATATTTTAAAACCAGTAATTGATCAGTGTATTCAAACATGTATGTGTATCAGTGTAATCATGGTGTATGATCAGTGATGGGCAAAATTATATCATAGCTATTGGACTACTAATTTTCTGAACTCAATCAATTTAATAATTATCAAAATATTTCAGTCGATTTTTTAGTGAACTAATGATTATTTGGTTGTAATATTTAATCATTATTAAATCAGATGATTGATTCCAGGAAACTAGTAATCAAAATGGTATGATTAAATTCTAATTAATCTTTAGCTATGATTAAATTTTGCCCAATTCCGTCTCTGATATATCGCTGAAATTATCACTTTTCCAACATTTTGTTTCATAAGTTGTATTTAATTTAATAATTTCCGCACCTTCATTCAAATATTTTATCACCTTTCTTATCCGAAGGAGGAATATTATTATTAATCTAGAACGTTACTCAAATTTTTCAAATTAAAAAGTACCGATTCGGACATATTCCGGACATGACAGTTGTTTCTGGATTTGCCAATTTCTTCGGAATTTCGTGCATTCCTAGAACTTATAATACGATGAAAATAAAATTAAAAATTTTCTTATAATATCATATGTATTATATCACAAAAGTTAAGTAATGTATAAGTATGATTCATCGTCGAATACACCATGATTGCATATTGAAAGGTAATTGTGTAGTAAGTTATTGAAACTGCTTTCACTTATTTCCTTATCTCTGACGATTAAACTCCTGTTACAATCTTGATTTTCTTTCTCAGCTTTCTTATCATTTATCTAGCTCTAGAGAATAGATTAAGACTTTTTACAGATACATAAAATAATCGCGTTAAATGCCTGTCGATATCTCACGTTGTCAGATAGAGTTTGCCAAAAATTTGTCTTAATCTCCTTCCCCAGTTTCGAAGATTTCGTGCAGTTTTTCTTCAACAATAGTTTTAAGCTTAATCCAGTTTGGAATATTCACTGGAATTATTATAATTACTGGAGTTTATTATTTTATTTAAATTTGATTGTAGTTTAATATATTACAGGAATTATTGTTATTACTGGATTTATTATTATTACTGCAGTTTATCTTCAATAATAATTTTAAGTTTATTCCAGGTTGGACGAGTTACAGGCCTTGCAGATTACTAGATTTAAGTTCCTTGGATGCCCGTTGAAGATTGTCTAAAACCGTATATCTTGGCTCCAATACTTGTGATTAATGGAGATTTCAATAGTCGAATATAGAATAAAATAGATTTATTAATATTAGCTAAAAAAAAAAAAAAAAAAAAAAAAAAAAAAAAAAAAAAAAAAAAAAAAAAAAAAAAAAAAAAAAAGCACTACCAAATATTTATTATTTTATGAAAAATATTTATGATTACTTACTTATAATTCTTTGCGTTAGATATTTTATTATAAATATTTAACTGTTATCCTTCTACAATAATTAGTGCCCAAAACACAAAATGTTGTGCTATTGTTTTATTGACATGATTAGAAGTCTTTTTTTTTTTTTATTTACTTATTTTTCATTTGCTGCAGCTGTCTTGTATTAAAGTATTTCATTTTATTTCTGCTCATTTACTTTTTATCTTGAGGACGTGGTAGCCATGTTGAAGTATCAGTAGTTCAGTATTCTCATAACCTCTACACCTCCGGTTCTCGTGCGTGTTGACGTTTATTTCGCAGTGGATAAACAGAACGAATCCCGACTTTTTGCTAGAATAAGTTGAAAACCCGTTGGATAACCTTCATGTTACTATATAGCTTGAGAACATAAGAACGACTATAACTATAATTTTGTATATACTTTATATGATATTACATAATTAACTGAAAAGATTTGTGTATCCTTTGTTTATTACATACAAGTTACTATATTATTAATTTTAAATTTATTGTACTTGTAAGATGGTTTCTCTAGCTATGTTGCAGCCCAGAGCACCTTAAAATGCTACAAATGAATATTTTTCTTACTTCTTTACTTTTATTCCCTTAGAAGGTATATTCCTTTTCATTACTGTTTCTTTTTTATTTTCCTGGTAATATGCAACTACATCTTTCAATATATAAGATAACCTGTACTAATACATAACTATTAGAACCAGTTATTAAGTAAACATTTTTTTCCGGATAAATATCATGCGGTTCCACATTGTAGAACGCTAAAGTAAATTATGTAAATTTAACTAGAAAGTTATCATTATCTACTTTTGTTTGCTTGCCTTCTGGTTTCATATTTATTAATACTTATTGTCTCCGTTTCTATTTTTATCTATTTATTTCTCATTTTCTATAATTTTACTTACTTCCTTTTCAGACCTGTTCTGGGATGGCGAATTCGTTATTAAACGTTCATCAATCTTTGTTTTCCTAGTGGACTTTTTTCTGGTGGCAACATTTGGTTCGACTTCATATCGAGTAAATTTCTTTTCATTAGTAGATGGACTATTATTACTTTTTGTAGTAAGGATATTCTTCTTCATAATATTACATTTTAAGAAGACGAATATTCATGTTAACAGTTAAACTGTTTTATTTTTATAAGTACACGGTTCTTTAGGAGACAAAATACTTGTTGAGTACAGACTGTTAATAGCAGTGCTGTAGGGAATATCTGGTTTTGGTTACATACAAGATACCTGTGAGGCCACAGAACAGACTTTCCTTGCCCTGCTGGGTGAATTCTGATAATAAAACCACCCTCATTTAATTCTTTAACATTTCTTATTTTTTTTTTTTAATTATAAATTTTGTCTCTTATACTTCCTTAGTTAAATAATATTGTTGACTATTTAACATAATTTTTTCAGCATATGTTCTTTATATTTCTCAATCACATGATATTTTTTTTTATATTTTTCTTCCTGGTTACAATAATCATCTATAGTTTGTGGCTCTTTAATAAAACTACGACTAATAACAGTTACAGGTTTATTTTGAAAAGTTTTGTCGTTTGTGTACTTCTAGTATCCTTTTTTGGACCTAATATCATAAGCCATAGATTATTTTCCAAAACATTAAAGCATTGTTCTTTCTCTTAACATCTAATTGTTTGACAAACTTCTAATTTATACGTTTCAGGACAATAGGCACGAGCTCAGTTCCCAAACACAAAAAATAAAATAAAAAACACAAGTCTAATTTTAGAGCCGTTATTCTTTGTAAGCAGGATTTATGAATTGTATGCGATTTTTCATTTTGCTATGCTTTGTTTTTTGTATTTAAAATATTCATGAGATGATTCAATTTTCTCTTTTCATCACCTAGTTCCATTGGGTTTATATGTTTTCTTTTTTTTTTTTATTTCAGAACCAGTTAAATAGATTAACATTCATTGCCAGCAGAATGAAGCCTTCTCACTCACCTTGTCGAAAAATATTTTTTTGCCTACTGAAATCTCCACTATAGAAGACAACATCTTAAAATAGTACAGACAAAATATGATCGAAGCTCTGAGCCCACTGATAGGTGAATTTATCTCACGAGAGTGATATAAAACATATATAAAATCATCATTAAATTTTCTTGGTGTATAACTCTTATACCATTTCAAGGGTTAGATTAAACAGTAAGATGTTAAAAGGATCTATAATTTTTCATTTATTATTTATTTACTTTTTCTATAATCATAATCTAAGAATTATTTTTAATGTTAAAAAAAAAAAAAAAAAAAAAATTAACTGTGGGTCAGAAACAAACTTGTGTATGAATTAAAAGTGTATTTTTGTAATTTGTAAATACCTATATGTAAATATAAAAGCGTGTATTTGTAAATACATATCTTACTATCTTTATTTTGACTGTGCAGATACCTCCTTTTCTGACGTCTGTTTTAATTTAAAAGATTCAGATAACTACTCATTATTTGTGGATGCCTTAGTTAAAATTACTTAGAGGAAATAGATCCGTAATGATCTATCATAGAAAATTTGCATTCACCGATTGGATATGCTGCTTTAAGATCAATTTTAATAATAGCTCAATCACTAAGAATCTTGGATTCACCACTTGAGAAGGTAGTACTTATAATATCAAAAGGTTATTTAAGGAGGTGATGTGTGTCAGCATCTATACTTAACCGTCAGGTTTTCCCTCAACCCAATAAAGGCTCTCAGAATCGATTCACAGAATTTTATAAATTAATTTCTGATCAAAATAACATTATACCTCAGAAGAATAAGGAGTTTGCAGAACTCGCGATATCTGGGTGGCAATGCATAATTTAGTCGGACATTAAAACTTCGTTAATGGTTCATGTTGGAATTCACACTTGAAAACAGTTTTCATTATGTTTGATAAGAAAAAGCAAGAAATTTGAATAAAATGATTAATTCGAATTAGTTCTATTACACTGTTCTGCATCAAAATACTCCCTTCAACGAAAATGTTATTTTATTATGCTCTGAAGTGTGTTAAACACAAATCCGAAGTCTGAAAATCTCAATCAGACACCATTTTTTGTCAAATTTGTGTTTTAGGTAAAAAAATGTGGTATTTTTCGACATTTCAGGTAATTAAAAATTTGATTTTAAATCTTTTATAATGTATTACAAATGAAAAAAAATCGGAGAGAATAGGTATTAGGCTTTTTTGCATAAATGCAATTGTAGGAGATTTTTTTTTTTTTTTATTTTATAAGGCCATGGATTGCAGCATCTCCTAAAAAATTAATTTTTGGCATTCCCGTTTGAATTTCTTCCCTCCCAACTTGGGAGCAGTTTTAGATGAACACGGAGACTATTTTATTAAGAAATAACCCAAATGGAAAAAAGGTACAGCGGTGAATACTTGCCGACTACTGTTGGGCACTACACTACGAAACAGGTGGTGTAGAGTAGAAAAGAAAAAAATATACTCATCAATTACGCTCATTATTAAATATTATTATTTTATATATTTCTGTTTTACACCGAAAAAAGTGTTACAAAAATATATGGAAAAAGTGCTTTTTCAGTTGGTTTTTTTTTAAACAACCTCCAATCTCTAAAAATAGTGCTTGGCTGAATTTGTTTTGCTATTGATTCGAATTCAGCACACATGTATATAATCATACTATATAAGTCACAAAAAATGTTTACAGGAGTGAAAAAAATAAATGAAATTCAATCAAAAATTAAAAATACCCCATTTCAGGTTTTTTGGAAATAAAGTCTAATTTCTAAAAAAAGATTCTAGATAGAATTTTTTGCCTTTGGATTCAAATAAAATAAATATCAGGAACAATTTCTAAAGGCAGCGATTTTTTTTTTTAATTTAATTAATTTTTTTTTTAAGTTCTGTGTTATAACTATATGAATATTCACCTTGAGAATAAAACTCCGGATTCAGAGTAGTATTTCTCCATACTTTGAGGATACGAATGATTAAAAAAAGGAGAAAATACTCATACAAAGGAATTAGCGAGTATTTGCGTTTAAATATTCTCTTGATGAACACAAACGGAGATGGTCCGGATATGTTTGCACGACGAGCAATCCTACCAAGTTTAACTATTAAATAAAATAACACGAAACACCAATAATTTCAAACAAGGAGTATATTCTCAAGTTTGACAAAACTGCTACTATAGACTGAGGCTCTTTCACACCGAAATAAAAAATAATGAGGATGGGGGAGTGTAATAATTTTTAGCATGATTATAGATTTTTTGAATTTCAATAAAGCTAAAATTTTCTGAAAAAAAAAAACTAAAATTGAAAACGTGAATAGAAAATAAATCACTGATGATATTGATAAGTAGAAGGGCAAAAAGACGTCAGCAGGAAGATCTTTCAACCTTTCCCTGTGCTATCGTAATTACATCAAGTTCCCTGAAGGTAAAGATTAAACCAAGTTGACAATGACCCAAATAAACAAGCCCATAAAAAATGTAGAGATTACTTAGACATTCATAGTTTTGTTTTAAAAGCCATTTCCTACTTAGGATACATATTAAAATGAAAATTTTCTTTTAAATTCTAATGTTTCATATCTGACATATTTACACCATTTGTTTTGCCGTATAAAATTCTGTAGTTCATAGTAAATTTTGTTTAGTTTTTAAAAGATTAATTTTTCTACTTTTCTCATTTATTGATTCAGAAAATTAAAAATATCTCATTGTTATTTTTAAGAATAGTAGCCATTATAGTTCCATGATTTTTAAGAGAGAGGAAATAAATATCTAAAATATTTATTTAAAAATGTTTATTTAAAGATATAATGTAAAGTAGACTCCTTCGTGAATCGAATATAGAATGGAATAGAAAAATAATTTTACTCAGGGACAAAGTTCCTTAAGAATAACAAATAAGTACAGAAATATATACAGATACATTTGGTCAAAGGCAAATTAAAATGAAAAAAATAACAATAATACTAATTATAAACATAAAAAATACAAAAAAAAAAAACAAAAAACAAAAACAAAAATCAAACTAGCTAAACTACCTCCAGGTAGTTTATCATTATTGCATAATGCTCAGTTATGTCATGTACGTAATGTATGTAATGTTATGTAATTATTTTTCTCTGTGAATTCGATCCAAAATAAAAGTTAAGTAAACGGAATACCATTAAAATCATTCCTGAAATTAATCATTTCATTTCAGTTGCCGATATGAATATAAAAATATTTTAAAAAAGATTAGTTAGATAATACCACAACACATTAAATAAAGTAAGCATTAACAATTAAGTGAGGAGATAAGGAGAAAGTGGGACATTCAGAAGAGCAAGTAGAAACTTTCAGCTTTCTTCAGCTCCGGAGATTGTGCTCCATCTTCAAAATTGAAATATCGAATTTAAAAATTTTATGTAATCAATTTAAATAATCAAGGCGATAGAAAAAAAAAATATTATTATATAGATTCGGACTGCTGAAATTTATGTGGGAACAATAAATGATATGATGAGGAAAAATTATCAAAACAAAATATATAAAGAGTGTGTTTACACAAAAGAACCTTGAAGTCAAAATACTATACGAGGAGGCACCTTGCCTACATTTTTTTGTTTTTCATATTATTTATAAAGAGTCGTTTATTTAAAAAATAAAAGAAATCATTTTAAAAAATAAACATACAATTAAATAAATACATAAAAAGTACTGTCAATGATCGCAATGCTCTATAAACTTATTTTTTATGCTCAACCCTTTGAACAAAGTTTTGCAATTCAGAAAGATGGTTTTTGAACAGTTTAGGTTCTGAGATAGGCCATTTTTTCCGAGGTCATATTATATATTTCATTAAATAAAATCTGTCCTTGTCAAAAATTGGCCAGTTATATAATATATGATAAAATTGTTTTGTCTGACCGTCTCAGTGGCATGCTTCATTGTCCAAGAAATGTAAGCATGAATGTATAAAAACTTATATTTCACAATAATGTAAATAATAATAATAATAATTATAATAATGTATAATATTATTTGGTAGGTCAATGCTCTGTCAAAAATTGTGTCAGTTGGTAGCGTGTAATTTTCAGTTTATTGTAGTTTCTGGATTAACGTTTAGGATAAATTTGTGAACTGGTCGTCCTTTATTTTTTTTTTTTTTTTTTTTTTTTTTTTTGCCAGTTCATTTTCAGTGTCGTAACTTAAATTTTTCTTGATTATAAGCTTTAATAAGAAATAGGAACTATACTGTTACTATCCCAAAGATTGTGAAAGAAGAAGATTAGGCAGAAATCACTGGCCCAAAAGAAAGCCATTTTTTTTTTTTTTTTTTTACCAAATAAGTATACCCTCTGTAAAGAGGCTGAATATGCTACAAAAGGGTCACCTCATCTCGAGTATATCCACGGCGGAAATACCATGTATTTTATAAAAGAAAATAAATTAAAAAATAATCTTTATTTTGGGACACCCCGAAGAATATCAAAAGTGTAATGAGATGGTACAATTGTCTGATTGCTTTAATTTTAGATAATGATAAATCAAGAGATGTATATTCATAGAAAGTAGTGATTATATTTTCGAGGATTTTAACATATAAAAATATATTTGAGGATGTATACAAATAAAAGGGAAACAAAAAACAATAGCAATATGCTTGAGATTGAATGATAAATAAATGATATAATAATAATGGGTACGAGCATATATATAAAACACAAGAGAAAAAAATAATCAAAATATTTCATTTTGGTTTCAAACATTTAAACCTACGATATCCTACAGTATCCTTTAATAATATCCCACTGATCCCTGTTGAACAGGTCCCCTATCTAGGAAGGACTCCAACTGGACAAACGTTTAACTTGGAATCCACATACAAGACTAAAATGACAGGAAACAGCTTGTCGTTTTCGACTTCTTCAACATTTACTAGGCAAACGTTCAAACCTACCGAATAATTACAAAAGGCTCATTTACATAACAGTTATCAGATCTATTTGGACATATGGAGTTGAGGTTTGGGGGTTCACTAAACCATCTAGTTCATCTCGTATC
Source organism: Euschistus heros (assembly GCA_003667255.2). Taxonomy (NCBI): domain Eukaryota; kingdom Metazoa; phylum Arthropoda; class Insecta; order Hemiptera; family Pentatomidae; genus Euschistus; species Euschistus heros. The sequence continues at coordinate 2,063,891 of RCWM02000062.1, forward strand.
CAATCCTTGCAATCCAGAATCCTTAATGCTCCTTACTATGTCACAAATAAACTTATCCATAAAGATCTTAATGTCCCATATGTTGCTGATTTAGCCCAAACCAGATACCTATCCTTTCATAGTAAACTCCATAACCATACAAATCCACTAGTCTCTCAACTTGCTTCCCATTTCATTTCCGATAACCCTCCGAGGCGTCTGAAAAGAATATGGCCTAGAGACTTTCTAGTGTAGAATTTTTATTGAAGTGCTACTTATGAGTAGTTATTTTCAAGTTTGACATGCTATTGCAATCATCATATCAACACATCTACTAGATTTATATATTTTATACAGTTGTAAATTTCAATAAATGGATAACAAATAAAAAAACATAAACTATATAAGCACACACTAAAAGTGTTGACCATTATAACATCTTCCTTTAGTATTGTATTGTTCTTACGGATATTCTAATATAAACATTGAGTATACAATATTATTACAGTATAGTATATAATATCATTATTATTATATTATTTTTCCTTTCATTTATTTTTATTAAGTATAAAATATGGATATTTAATTGTTCCTAAATTTTAATCATGTAACTCACACTTCGTTGTAATAGCTTCTAATTCCCATTTACAATTTCGATGAGGATAAGATGTTCTCTGCTAACCCAGAAAATTTTCCCTAGTTAGCAGGATACGTCTAGGTGATAAAGGTGAAAATGGTTTATGCATACTAAGCAATAAATACTAGAACAGGGTAATAAGATTTGTCAGTGATAGTAACAAATTCAGTAATTTCGAAATACTGCATGTATAACAGAAAATAGGCTAATTATAAATATAACAACATAAATAAATAAGTGATTGTTTTAATTTAAGATACAATGTTTTTGTTAAGAATATTTTTGACATGAATATGTCTTTTGGCTGGGGTTTGTACATTTTTGCTGTAACGTTTTTTTCACATTCAAAAATGTAATATTTTGACATGCTCTAGCTCGGTTGGCGTTGCTCGGATTGAAAATTTAACAATTGCTTTTTTGTCAGAAATACTTTTTGTAACTAACATTTGTCAGTAGGACCTACTGTTAAGCACCTATATTGGTTTGAATGAAAAAAGTCAAGTTTTGCCTAAATTTTTTTAGTATTGAGGCTTTTTTGACAAGCTTCAGCTCGGTTTAACTCGTATCGAAAATTTGAAGACAGTTTCGTTGAAAGAAGCTGTAGATTATACATAGACATATCCCTGATCTATAGTTTTTCCCAGTCAGGGAGGAATTGAGTTTTTATGATGCTAGTAAAGAATTAAGAGTAAGGGATTTATCGTAAAGTTTTAAATTCTAGACTATAACAGGAATTTATAAGATAAAATAACATATGCTGACAATGACCTAATTATAAAATGTACTAACGGTGTAACAAAATATAATGATTAACATGTTTTGGACTCAACGAAATTTTCTAACAGTTTGAAATATAATCCACATTCTCAGAAGAAATATCACTTCCATGGAACTCATGAATTTTAAATAGGAATCTATAGAACAGTCTTTAAGGTCATTTTTTAATCAATTTTTTTCTTGAAAAAGTAGTTTAGAAATAAAAAAAAGTGGAAGTCTGATGGCGAGAAATCTGAAAGGTCGATTAGAAGGAACTAGTCTACCTTTTAAGTTTATCAAAAACCAAAACTATTTGATTTATATATTTTGTTAATGTCAGATCCTATTTTGATACATTTCATTTCTGTCGATCCGCTGACGGAAGCATCACTTCCAGTATTTTCTTAAATTAAAATTATTTTGTATATTTTTTCTATTAATAGCTTATATTTCACTCACGAATTATTTCTTTACTCCGAGGAGTATAATCTCTTGTTATTTTTCAGGTCCTACGCTCCCGTAGAGACCGGTTTTGAATGGCGGAAAATCAAACAAAAATCCCAATAGGGTGTCTTGATATACGCAGATGTTGAGAGACAGCTAAAAATTACTGCGGTAAATATAAATTATTATTATTGTTGACAAATGAAAAGATTCGCCAAACTCAATACTTAACTAATATAAAAGGAACTTGGGAAAATCTAAAACGATAATTTCCTTTTTGGACAACCATATAAATAATCTAAATTATATGCAAATATATATATTTTTTTAATACGTACAAATATTTGCACATACATAAATTTTAAATATTTATAAATACTTTTTACTAAAAATCAAGTTACGTAATTATAACAATACGAACAGGTTAACTTTTACCACAAAACAAGTATTAAATTATTTACTTTTTTTAAAATAAAAACAGATCAATAATTAATTATTATAATATTTAATTAACATTAAAAAAAAAATGGCTATAAATGAGCTACTCACATTGGCTGGACCCAGTTGCCATGGTGTAGGTCGTGCTGCCCGGCACTGACTGATTCCTTCAGCGGTTGCCCCACCATCTCTGTTCCCTTTCGCAGGAGGCTGGATCTGCAACCTTCCTCAATGTCAGTCGATTCGAGTAGGTATATCACTTAATTATATTATATAATTATATTAAATAATAATTTGTTTATGTTATATTATTCCAGCTGACCCGGCGCACTTCGTACCGTCAGTCAATGAATGTGACGTTAACTAAACTTAATTTAGTTCCTGTTTATTTTTATATCCTTACGGTCATTTTCTTATCCGATGAATTAATCCCTAGCTGGATTGTTTACATTGTTTATAATATGTCAACAACCTTTCCTACAAATTAAAACCGCTCTCAGTTAACATTAATTAGGTCAGTATTGTGGTTGCTATTGCACTACGAACATGGAAAAAAATATTGCTCGGCATATTTTGCTGTATTATTTGAAAAAGGGTAACCGTACTGCAGAAGCCTATAAAACAATTAGCAGTATTTACGAGGATGATTCCTTAACCGAACGCACGTGTCAAAATTGGTTTGCCGAATTTCCTTCAGGAAATTTTGACATCAATAACGCTCTCCGGTCTGATCGCTCACAATAAATTGAAACGAGGTATTGCCATCAGGACAAACAGTTTTACCCCATCTTCTGTATTCACCAGGCCTACTAGCTCCAAGTGGCTACCACTTATTCCGTTTTCTGCAGAACTCCATGAATGAAAAGCAATTCCAAAACGTACAGGGCATCAAAAACCGCTTGGATCCGTTTTTTGACAATACACCTCAGACGTTCTATGAACGTGGCACTATGCAATTGGACGAAAGAAGAGAAAAAGCTATATTAAATAATGGTGAATATATTGTAGATTAATCTAAATTTTATGTCCATTATTCACCGAGTTTTATTTCACCCTCAAAAACCGAACGTACTTATTTGCAAACCGAATATTACTGTCGTTATATAACTGAAAAGTCTGGCATTTCAAATTTTCGATTGAAAGCAATTTATTAAAGGGCGTTTGAGACACAATATGTTTTCTTTTTCCTTCTGTTGCGTTCAAAAATTATTCAGAAGGTTTTTCCGACACGTGAGCAGACCACATTCAACTGTCCATGTTAGAAGAAAGGGTTTTCCAAATCCAGTCCGCACAATTGTAGCGATGATCCTTGTGATTTGTTGATGGTCATTGTAGAGGGGAATCGCATCGGAAACTGCAAACGAATGAATCCGAATGGCATATCTGCTGGATTCATGAGGATGTGTGGCAACTGTAAATGTTTGCCTTTAAATTTTCCGAAACTGTTTCATTTGTTCTGATGTAGCGTTCTAGTTCATATTGATTAATATTATCGATAGATCCAGTTGTGTTTTCACACAAAAAACTGCCATATCGCTTCCTTTGTTGATATATTTGCAAATTTACTTGATTGATTTTACCGAATCGCAAAATTCGACAATGGGTGTGTTTTTGAATGTCTTCGAGTGTCTGCTGTAGGAATAGAAGCATATCTATTGCCTAAACTAATTACCTTGGAGGAGCGCGTCATCTATAGGAACATAGTTGGTTGAAGTATAAGGAGACGTAAAAAAATGTTAAAGGGAATGGTAGTTTCTGAAGAAATCTTTTTTTCCATTCTATCGACTGTCCTGATGATTTCTTGCCAAATGAAAAGGAGTCATACTTGATATCACCATAGCTAAATACAAATACATCAAATGTAAATTATCAAAACATTAGATTCTTCATTAGTTTTTAGAATGTTTTGTCTTTTAACCAACAGTTATGTAATTGGTCCAAAATAAAGAAGTCTTCGGAAATCGTACGATCACTATTTTAATAATTTGTATTGTTTTATTTATTAATTCTTCTATAACTTTCTTTTCAACCTGATAGATTTTTGTAATGATAATCGAGTATTCATTATATATAAAAACTTATTTTATTTTCGATCTCGTCTTGATGTTCCAAGAAGATATTGCTCCATACCTCTGACCGTTACTCTCAACTTGTGGCTAGAATTCTTGTCTATTATCTATGTTTCGCAACCATAGGTCTTGACAGGAAGTAGTATATGTGAGTGATATGTGTCTAAGAAACATTAAATAATTATTAATTATTTTGATATAAATATGTCTTTTGACATAGTTTGATTTTGACAGTTTTCCACTCATAAAATTGTTGCATTTTAATACGCTCTAGCTCCGTTGGTGTTGCTCGGATTGAAAATAGGCCAAGTTCCTCATCAGAAATTCAATGGAGATTATTTTTCGTTATAAGACATTTCTCGCTAGGACCTAGATTGGTTTGAATAAAAACAGTCAAGACAACTTTTCCCAACTTTGTTTATTTCGAAAAATTATTAATTATTAATTCTAATTATTAATTTGATCCTTTAGATTCTAAAATGTAAATTTAGAAATGCAGTAGATTATAGATCGACGCATTCATGATTTTTTATTTTTCCGTCAGGGAGAAATTTTTTTTTTTCTTTGGTCTCACTGAAATAACTTAATTTACACGTTTTAAGGCTGCTGGTATATGTTTTTATTATCGTAAACATTTTTATGATCAAACATTACAATCTGCCTCTTACAAGGCCTATCCGTAATAAAGATAAATCTCCCATTCGTAGATAATTTATAGAAAAAAATAAATAACAAATGTTAAATGATATTTTCACTTCGCCTGTATAACTTCTAATAAAGATCTACTTAATTTAAAAAAACTATTATGGGAACTATAAAAACATACAAAAATAAAATAATAATAAAATTTCAAAATTATTTTTCTTATTATTAAAGAAAGAGTAAATAAAGTAAGAAATAAATAATAATTACTAGGTGGCTCCCACTATTTGGTCAGCATAAAACCATGAATATAAAAACAGTGAAACTCAATTAAAAAAAACAAAATTAACTAGAAAACCCTCAGCCATTAGCAGATTTCGTACTCATATAAATAGAAATATATATATATATATATATATATATATATATATATATATATATATATATATATATATATGATTATATTTGTATATATATTTATACATACAGAGACTTCATACTGGAAATACCAATAAAAATTGTATGTATGTTTGTATGTAATGTATGTAATGTGAAGGTAAAAATTAATAATAACAATTGGTCAAAGTTATGGTTTTCCGTGTAGTAGTTATTATTTATTTTCTAAAACAATGATGTTTATAAGTAATGACAAATAAATAACCTTTATTAATAATAAATATTTTTTTTATTATCCTTTAAATAAAATAATTTAGTTATTATTCACAGAGTGTCTATTTTGAAATACTACACCATGTAAATATATATATATATATAAATATAAATTATAATATGTTTGTAAAAATATAATAATAATTGGATAAAGTTATTGTTTTAAAAATGAAGTTTTTTTTTTTTAGAAAAATATATTTATCTAGATAGCTAAAAGATTATTTATATTGTAGGCATTATATTTATATGGTTAAAGATAATTAAAATTCCAATCGTACAATCGAAATTTAAATTATTGTAGATCAAGCTTGAAATACACACTGAATTGAGCGTGTTTAAGTAACAATTATATTTGTTTGCGTAAGGTATTTAATGAAAATATTAAATAATAATTTTAATTAAATTATTTAAAATTGTTTTAATACTTACCAATATATAAATATAGTAGATCGTAAGCTGTTTTCCTGATAGAGGTTTTCCGTATTTCTTTCACTTTTCGTTTTTACGACTGATGAAACCAATCTGAACACCATGCCCTCTCATATCAGTTGCACTAAAAGAAATTTAAGTATGTTAAAGTACATTTAGCACAAATTTGATGAGGCATTCAAGAAATGAATACTACTGCACTGAACTGTTAAGCCGTCACGGAATGACTGAGATACGACTAATCCGTCCATTGATGGTAAAATTATGTAAATAGATATATTTATTTACTAATGGACGAGCAAATATTTTATTTTAAATAATACATTGACTTTAAGGCGCACTTTTTGGAATTTGTATTTTATATGACTTTTCAGGCAAGCATTTTAAATATTGTTGACACCCATATACTATCAATATTTTTTTAAAATTCTATTTATTGATATTTACAAATGTATAAATAAAAATCCATCAAGAAAATGAGACAATTTATTGACGATGTGATCGCTAGTAAAGCAACTGATTCGTAGTATTAGGATTGATGGAATATTTGCCTTTTCTATTGTAATTGTTTTACTTGAACACTAGTTTCGAGTGTTCAACATTCATCGTCAGTTCTGAAAAAAAACATTAAAAAAACGTTCGAAACATAAGCCTCTTGCTACATAAATTATATTTATTATTGTTATTATTATGTTTTTTTAATTTAGGCAAGAAATAAAACATGCTGATACTAATCATATATCATAAAGCGAAATGATAAGAGCTTCTGAAAAATACAGGGCCTAGAACAGACTGAGTTTAAAGAGACGAAAGGCTCAGGTTGAGCATCAAAATGTTTCATTTCTTGTCTTCTTTTTTTTTTTTCAAAGATTTAATAAACATAATCTACGCAGCATAGTGCTGACGTTTCGAAAGTATTTGTATGTTTTTGAAAAAAAAATTAAATCTAAGTAAAAAAATCTAATAGAAGTGGCCATTAATTTTAATTGTATTGATCCTTCTAGAACATCAGGCATACCTAGGTACTATCAGGCGTAGGTAGTACTTAAATTAATTTTCTATAACTAAATATTCCGAGACCATCGTCTTTTAAGAAGTGTCGAAGGATTTTCAGGAATCTAGTAAGTTGATGGAATAACAGGTTTGACTGGGTGTTGAGTTTGTTAAAAAAATATAGATGTGTGGCTTAGGCCAAATCAGCAATTTTTGGGACATGTATAAGTTTATTTTTATCATAGAGGAGGGGGATAAGAGATATTTTAGGATTAAAATCCATTATCTTGCCGCATAAATACGGCGTCATATGTGTTTTAACAGTTTATAGAAATTGCTTCTTTTACCATGTTTTTACTGATATCCGAATATAACTTTGCATTCCCTTAACATAAAAAATTGTTTTTATATTAATTTTTGTCTCTCAATTTTTATTATTTCATTTTATTTGATGGACTTAAGTAATTATTAGTTTTTTTTTTATCATGATTATTAGTTTTATTATTATCTCTTATTACTATTAATTGTGTGTGTATGAGAACTTGTATATATGGTACAAATGAATTCTCTTTAGCACTGTTACTTATTTACCTTAACTGAGGCAGATTTTACATATATTTCAATAGAAGTTGAAAAAAAAAACAAAAGATAAATAAAAATAAAGAACTTGTGGAAATACAATACATAAGAATATGAGTGCTTTCTCTTCATTGAATAGATCTGAATAAATGTAGTCTGGTCGAATGATGAAAGTACAATTGTAAATAAGCTTTTTGCAATATTATCACGACAAATAATAAATTTCCTTAATGAATGGCGTATGATGACAAAATATTTTTTATAAAGGGAAATCTAAATAGTTTTATGTTATCTTCAGCAGCAGACAAAATTTTGCAGAGCCGTAAACATTATAAATATTATTCATTATGACGAATGCAGACAGTTTGATAAAAAAAATTTACTATGGTCTTTATATATTCAAACATTTTTTTTTTTTATTATCAGTGTCATCAACAGTACATAAAATAGATTCGCAGCATGCAAAGAAAATTTAACCTAGTTTTAGACTTATCCTAATATACGTTTTGTCCTTTACTTAATTTCAGTCAAACTTCATCAAAACATTTCTAATCATCCTAATAATTTAGCTGAATCCTTATCCAAGTTACATACATTCCTGTAATCTTCAGAGGTTAAAACTGCAGTGGTCTATATTATTTTGTATAATTTGAAATAGGATTGTGGTTATGGCCAGCTTTTCCACTCGTTTCTGGAATGTTTGAGGCTCGATTGCTCTCACTCATCCTCCACTGGTCTCCTGGTATCATATTTTTGTCTTACACATTTTTCTCAGCATAAATGAAAATAATTATTTTTATTCTTTTTTGATTATCTTTTTTTTTTTTGTTCTGTCCATTATTTTTTTTGTATCTTAACTTTATATTATTTTATTTATTTGGTTATTTTGTACATAAGGCATAAATGTGCACTTTATGTAACGAAGTTTTTTCAGTAAAAAAAAATTAAAAAGGTTAGAATTGTTTTATAATGTTATTATTTTCGCTGCTTGAACATTTGTTTTAAATTTTATTTAATATAATTAAATGACGAGGGCTCGATAGCATCGATACTGAAGGTCGTTGGTTCGAATCCCACCTGGGCGGATTAAAATTTATTTTGTAGCGAACCCACGAATAAATCTTGACCTCCCCATCCTAGCTAGAATAACAATTAAATAGAATTCTCGGGCCCAAAAAAAAAAATAAATAAATTCAAAATAATTAGATGACAATAATATAAGCCCTAATTTTTTTTTTATCATTTTATTTTATATATTTTTATCACTATATTTCTTTTATCCACACCTGTCGCTTAAAATGTGACAATAAGAGGATATGATATAAAAAAATTATGTAAAATTGGGATGTCAGGAATGAGGGAGTTCAGCACCCTTCAGTACCTACTCCAGTCTTTGTTTAAATTTATCTCAGGATATCTCTTAATCAGCTCCTCTTCAGCCTTCTTAGGATTGACTTAGGCATATCCAAAGTCGCCATGTTTTGAAATAGTCTGTAGTAGTGCTCTTGAAGTTTGTCATAAACCTTTAACCCTAATTTATTTAAATAAAAATATTTAGGATTATTGAGAAATCATTTCAGAGAATGATAAAGAAGGAATTAATATCGTGTTGTTTTTGTAAGCCTGTTTCAGGAGAAATTGATCAAAATTATATTGTGTAGCTTAATTTATAAATCAGTTTGTAACATTTAAAATTAGTTTCATTGTAAACTAAATAACACAGAAGCGCCAAATTATCTATCAATTCCTAATTATTACTTTACAGAACAGATTAGCTATCTGAAAACAAGACAATAAATAAAGATAAGTAGAATATCAGCAAACTAGAGTGAGTTGATTTATAAATTCAACTTTTACTAAATTGCATTAGTATTCTATATAGTACCAAAGTTGTAATGATTCCTCCATTACATGGAAGAAAATATTGAATCCGTCGCTGACAGATAATTGAAGAGTTTGGTGGATGATACCATCTAGTTTATTGCATGAAGAATTTATGTGCAGCAGTGTCAGGTACCCAAATCTGAATATTCCATAACTGTTCGATAAATAGATATGAAGAAGATGAAGGGGCTATTGCGTTTTCTCTTGAAAAAAAAAAAAAAAAAAAAAAAAAAAAAAAAAAAAAAAAAAAAAAACTTTATAAATAAATAAATAACTCAAAATTCTGTTGTTTTTTTTTTTTTTTTTTTACATAACTCCTTCATCCACTAAACACTTTATTTAGTAATTAAAGGAAAGGTGCCGCAAATGTATGTTATGAAAAACCGTTATTAAAAATTTAGGCCTAATCTGGATTTTTGGATTTTTTTTCAGCGAACTGAAACGACATTTAGAAGTGGCGATTTTTTGAGCTCTACATTTGTTACAATATACCAATATTTCAATACATGGTTTACCTCAAATAGTATTTTAGCATCCCACCCTAAATCGAATCATTTTTCAATCTTGCCGTAAAAAGTACCGTCTATTAGAATTTTGGAAGCATAGCTTTCTTATCGCGGGTTACGCACAGAGCGCTGGATCGCTGAGAGGTGTGAGATAAAAAAAAACCACAGCAAACGGTCGGAACATATATCCGTTATTTGACACGCTCTGGCTCAGTTTGTGTTGGTCGGATCGAAAATTTTACAGCATCTTACTTGTCAGAAATTTAATGGAAAAATTTTGCCTTCTTATAACATTTGTCGCTAAAACCTGCCGTTTAGGAGCTATATTGGTTTGAATGACAAAATTCACCTTTACGATTTCTATTTTTAAGCGTAGGCACTTTTTTGACAACCTTTTAGCTCTGTTGGTGTTGCTCGGATATAAAAAAATGTTGAAAATTGAGTTATCAGAAAATGAATAGAAAACAGTTTTTGTTATTTAACATTTGTCGCTGGTACCTACCGTTTAGGAGCTATATTGGTTTGAATAAAAAAAGTCACGTTTCACACCGCTGTTTTTTCTCAACTTTGTTCATTTCGAATATTTTCACAGGTAAGCAGAAAAAAATAAAGAACTTGAGGGCATATAACTAAAACAAACGTGATCTTACTTATTATTTACTTTTCCTTAATATCAATAAATTTACATTATGTGATGCTCTTTAAAAAAAATCAATTTAATATATATTACTTAAATGAACAAAACAAAAAATATTATTTTTAAAAATAATTTAAATAATGTTTCCTATAGTCATTTGTTTTAACAACTTTCAGCATTAATAACATTATATTACATAAATTCTTCAATGAAGGACTTACTTTTATTGATCAATAATAGTATAATAAACAGCATTTAAACTCCTCTTTATTAAAAGTATAAACTAGTGACATGTTTCAGGAAACAAGGTCCCATCATCAGACTGAAAACAGTATTTAACAATTTATTATAATCACACTATATTTTCAACATCTAAACAATACTATTCATATTTCTATCTATCACAATGTATATATTATAAATTACCTTTAAAATGATTTCTTGGTGTTAACACACCGTGTCTGTTTCTCTTTTACATAGTCAATAGAATAATTCATCTACCTTATGGGTACAAGGGTCAATCCTAATTTCTACTGTTGTTTTTAGTACTAAGTTGGCCAATCTTATATTATTAATTCATTAATTATACTAGCATATATGGATCCTATTTTATCTGTGTCTGTTTTGTAGTTTGTTGCATTATTTATTGTTTTATTAAAGTATATCGCTTCTTTTATTTTTCTATTATGTGTTTTGGTTTCGTGTTGTAAGATTTTAACATTATCAAAATTGAATTTGTGGTTCAGCTTTTGTACGTGTTCTAAAAGGGCTGTTTTATTGCTGTTTGATTTGCTAATTTTTTTAGTGTCGTATTTATGCTGATTAACTCTTTTATATAAATTCTTCTTAGTTTCTCCAATATAATGTTTTTTGCAATCCAAGCAGTCAATCTTATATATGACATCTTTTTTATTCATATGTTCTATTTCATTCTTTGTTATTATATTTTTTATTTTATTCGTGTTATATAGTGCAACATCAATTTTAAAATTTTCATTTTTCAATTTCTTGACTACTTTTTGAGTTAATTTTGGTATATATTGTAATCTATTATATTTCTTAATGTATATTGCAATGTTTGTATTATGTGTTATTTTTTCATTATTTTTAACCCTTTGACCTATTTCTTTTATTTTATTTTCATTATTCATTGAATTATCAAAATATTCGGTTATTTTCTTTTGTTCCATTACTCTATTGTTTTTATTATTATTTGTCTTTGGTTTCAGTATATTATCATTCTTTATTTCATTTCTTAATATTTGTTTATTATTATTTCCATTAGTTTCATTATTTTTTTCTTTATTAATTATTATATTCCTATGCCACATTTTATTAATTATTTTAGTGGGCACCATATTGTCTCCCAAATCCTTAATAATCTCTCTTTTTATTTCGTTAGTGTAAATTCCATCTGTTAATATTATAGCTGTTTTTTATATAGTTTTCTATGGTATTAAGTTTTTGGTGGAGGGGGTGGTGGCTATAAAAATTTAATAATCTATTACTCGATTCTTCCTTCTTTATCCATTTAGTGTTTATTTTATCTTTGTTTTTTACATAATGTTTGTTGGGTCAACTCGTAATTCACGGTTGGTTTTCACGGGTGCTACCCGTTTTTTTCCCCTCAAAATAGAGAATTTCACAAGAAGGGAAAATTTTAAAAAAATTTAATTTTTTCCTGTAATTTTCTTAAATTGATTTAAAAAAAAAATTAACCCTCTAAATAAAGTTTGACCCCAGTGCGACTCACAACTGTATAATTCCAACTCTTTTTAAGTCGGTTATTCTTTGCTTCTCAATTTCACTTATACCTCATCATTGCATATTTTAAAATATCAACACTGGTGTATAAAAGGAAATTGATAACAAATATAAAATGAAGCCTTGAGTTTATATTTATTCACTGCGTAAATAAGTTTGTTTTTTTTACATTTTTTGTTACGTTTAGTTTATTAAGTGAAACCATGATTCCTAAATGATTCCTGGGAAGCTATACATTGTTTTACAAGATTGTCACATGGAAAACCAAAAGTCAAAGAAAAAAAAATTATAATTATTAAAAAAACAAGCAAAGGTTTGTTTCCCCTCAGATCTTTTTATCTTTAATTGCTGTCGGAAGGAGGCTAGGACAAAGCGAAGCATGTTTAATTGTCAAAAAGAATTGTTCTCAGAATTTTTTAAAACTATTATGTAAATGTTATGTAATATTTTCGATTTAATAATTATGTCAAAGAAATATTCATTCATAGTTCATATATATCCTATTTCATTTAGGCATAAATAAAAAAAAAAAAAAAAAAAAAAAAAAAAAATAGGCAATGCTTATGACATATCCTTGGCTGAGTATCTATGGGCCTTTTCCCAATTTCCAACTGCCATGTTTAATTTTTATTTCTAAGAATTTAATATTAAGATAATACACATACCATATTTTATATTATCAAAAAATTAACCTACTATGATTTATTTTGTTTTTCTTGTTATCGTTACTTGCAATTTCGAAATAAAAAAGTCTGTAATATCATGGGTTAACAATAATAACAAATTTAGATTATTAATAAAATAAATAAATAAAAATTAAAAAAAGCATACTACACATTTCAATTATAAATTCAAGTACATAACAAGCGTCTATATTATGAGTAAGTTCTAAGGAGTTTATCACTTTCTTTAAAGCAAAGTTCTTGTAAACACTAAATATAATCATAATAATACTAAAGCAAGATATTGTAATGCACAATAAAAAATAATTATTCACCTAAAATGTATTCTGAATAAAAGTTATTAACAAAACATTTGTGTGTATATAAAATATAATACTACTAAAGAAGCTTCGCTTAGAAATGAATCAACCTTCCACCGGCCGCGCCAATTTCCGTTACACGGGCTGTCACGCTTCTACAGAGTACAACACCCAATTTTTTATCCGTTTTGGCTCAAATTTTATATTAAATCTATTAAATCAAACATTTTGACTTTTCTAAATTTGAAATAGAATAAATGTAGAGTGCATTACCTGAGAGAATAATATTTTGAACGTAAATAAACATATGTTTATGATTGAAAACAGTAAAAAACAAATTTATGACGAGATAAATTTTTATTTACAATATTATATTTTAATATTATTATTTGCAAGCGTGAAATGATTGTTTTATGAACGATTAATACAAATGTTTTTAAAAAAAATAATTTTTACAAATAAAATGTGGAAATTCCTAGGCTCTTTCTCCGCAACGTCATATAAACCACTGCCCTCAACATCTGGTTCTAAACCATGATCTAGAATTTTTTCTATTTCCTTTTCACTCAAATTTAAATATTGATCTGATTGCCCCGCACTTATTTCTTCCTCGTCAAGCTCTTGCATAATTCGAGGAATATCTGCCAATTTCATAGTTGCCACCTAATGAAAACCTTCCAAATAATTAAAACTTCACTCACTAAAATAAACAAAAGTGAAAATGCAAAAGAAACCTATTTAAATTACATAAAATCCAGCTGATTGCCGAGAAAGAGACGAGAAAAATCAAAACGATAGCGGTCGCTTGTTGTACTTTGGGCAACACTGAAGACTAAATATTTTCCAATCAGGAAGCTATCACTCCTATCACAGTCGAAAATTACTGGTGTTAAATAAAGGAGTATCTCGAGGAATAGCTCAAGCCAATTTCCAGAGAAGTTAACTAAAGTGAGAGAGAGACACCAGCGCGACCGATGGAAGACTGTAACTTCTAGGCCAGCGCTATATAACTCAGAATCTAACATAGAAAAAAATAAACAATAAAAGAATTTTTCTGTACTATCAATAACTGCAACAAATATTTTTCACCTTTGGCATGAAAATATCCATTGCCCAACCCCCCCCCCCCCAAAAAAAAAAAAATAATGTTCCCTAATTTTTGTGTTTTTACTTTTCCTTGTGAAATCTTGTTGTTTTACTGTATTTTCAATTAAATATCTATGCAAATGTTTAGTTTAAAAAAAAATTAATTTATAAGTATAATCAACTTCTAAAGTACAGTTAAAGTAAGTGGTTATAAAGAAGTTAAAGTTAATGATGATTATTGGTTTTGTGGGAATAGTACAGTAATGAAGACATTGTAAGTGATGGTACATATAATAGTAGTGTAGGTACATGTAATTTCTTCTCTTCAAATTCAGTGTGAAAACCTTATCCATTTAGCCAATTCAACAATCCTCAATTGTTTATAATTTTACTGTAAAAAATGTATATATATACTTATATTGCAAAATTTGTTAGTATCTCAAATTTAGGAACTGCTGAGGCCCCAAACTAGGGAGGGGCAGAGGGGGCACGTGCCCCGGGCGGCAGATTTTAGGGGGTGGCAAAATTTGAGAAGTTAATAAGAAAAGTAAGTTATTAATAACCTTTTCAAAACAATTGATACTGTATAATTTTATTTTACTTTTTTCTTCATAATTTATAAACTTCATTATACTGCACTACGGAGGTATTGCATTTTAATGGTGTAGGAGGGTGGTGGGAGGGGGCGGCTAACTGATCTTTGCCCTCTCTGACACATCTCCTAGTTCCGGCCCTGGAACTGCTAAACAGTTATAATTACCACAAACTTTCTAAATTAAATTATTCAATTTAACTGTTTATTCTCTTCTAAAATCAAAACATAAGAAAATGTCGCATTACTAAATAATAGTATAAAGAGATATAGCAATGTGAGAAAAACTAGGAAAGAAGAAATTACCTTCAATCTCTTTGAATGGCACTAAAGGTAGTGAAGTAAATAGATTGAATGGACCCAAATGGGTCCGGGATCATTAGAATATGATCACATTTTTTTATTATCTTGTTTTAATTTTTTTCTTGTAAAGATACTAAATATTATACATTTTTTATTTTTAAATTGTTGTTCAGTAGTCTGAAAGTTGGGTCACTCTGCTCCAGAACATCCGAGATTCTTAAAATCTTGCTGATGTAGAAGGAAGATGTTTAAATTGACTATTAATGATGCTTTTGTGGCTTTCAGAGGATTTACTATGTAACATTAAAGGATCTACATGGTATGCTGGTGGTGTTAGTTTCCTAAGATAAGGAAGTCAGCTTTGATATTATACACTACAAGATTTTAGATCAATAATCCTGATCAGAGGACCAGGATCAATCTAACCTCATGATGCCATCTTCCTGTTGTGGATATACTGTCATGAATAGCCCTGTCCATTTACCCATTCTGCCCAGCTTTGCACATAGGGGGTAACTTACAGTGTTGATTGTTGATTCATGTTATATACAGGTTAACTGTCTTGGTAAATAGTACAAAATATGCAGTTATGACTATCAAAATACATTTACAACTATTATACATCTTCAAATTACAATGTATCAAAATCACAATGCTACCAAAATTGTCTCCTGTGGTTATGGTACTTTAAGCTAGAGACTATTCAATATTGAGATCTCAAGTATCCAAGTTATGAATGATTCTGATAATTAGCTCCACATTCAATTAGCAAACAAAGGTTTTTTATAATTTAATTATGGTATTGGATTTCCAGATTTAAAAAAAATAATGTTGTGTTACTTGTTTCTATTTTAAGTAAATTATATTAATAGAATGGGAACCAGTTTTGCATAAATTTCCTATTTAAAAAAAATAAATATGTAAGTAATAAAGAATGAAAAAGTTAAACCCCCCTCTCCCAACAGTAGTCACCTTAGCTCAGGCCCCCCCAAGAACCAGGGCCGCGGCAATTTTGCCCCCCTATCCCCCCCTGTAAGTGATCCTGGTGACAGTTGAGAACTCTTCTGCACTTTTAGTGAATTGCTATAGAAACATAGATAATGAAACAAGCAGCTCATTTCGACTGCTTAAACATTGTATTTTGAATGCATAAATGTCGTTTTACTGCTTCTGAAAGTATTAGTGAAGAAAATAAACTATAATAAAACTTTTAAAATGGGCTTATTTCTTAGGAAGACTATTCCTCACTGTAGATAATTAACAAATATTTCTGTTATAGAATAAAAAAAAAAAATGTTTTCTTTTCTTTTCCTTATTTCCAGTTTTTTTAGAAGTAAAAAAAAAAAAAAAATACTTTACCTCAAAGCCTTAATAATTAAGTCACTAAAATGTTATTAGAGCGAGAGGAATAAAAAATACTTAATTTGGTACAACACATATTTATTTATTATAAACCTGAACTACATCTCATATAATTTTTCTACTCTACTTATATGTTAAAAAAATATTCTGTCATAGAATAGCATCGATTGATGTGCTCACTGATTTACTTAAAGAATTAACTCATACTAATGAATAATATTTTAAGCTAACAAAATACATTCACTTCAGCTGTAACTATACACTTATCTAGAATACAACTAGTTATTTACATTTGTGTGATATTACATTGATGGTAGGATATTTTTAGGTAACAGAAAAAAAACATTTTAGATGCACATTGCTTTCTACTTATTTATAGTGTATTAATCAAATAAGAAATGGAATGGTTCCATCACATCAAATAATTTTAATTCATAAAAGATGTTCTGTAAGAATTACTGATATTTATTATCCATTACTAAATTTAATAAAACAAAAGGTGAATGTTAAAACATTCATTAGGGTTTTGAATTATATTTACTTAATAAATCAGGAATATAGTGTATACTGATAAACTTTTAAGTAATTTGATGTCAAATCAAAATTTCATCTTTATCCTTTCAAAAAGCCTGTTTTCCAAAATATATATATATATATATATTTTTTTTTTTAATGCAAACAAAAAAAATATGCTAATTTGTCAATTTTTGGCTTCTGTGTGAAAAAGTGTCCAATCAAGTTATTATGAAACTATAACAGAAATGACATTTTCTACATGTGTGCATTAATGTGAGATGTGTTGAACTGGATCTAACCACTTTCTATTTGCAGTCCTTTTGATCATAGTTTAAAAGATAAATATATATATATATATATATATATATACGGAGTTCATTTTTATATTAGGTTGGTTGTGTATATATACACACACACACACACACCCAAATTCATAAATGAATTTCCTAAAAGTTATTTCTTCAATAATTCAAGGATAGTAAAAATTAATGACAATAACAATAGTTCATTAGGCCCTACATACAATTTCACATGCTATATACTGTAATATGCACTAGTGAATTAGTTATTTAAAAAAAAAAAAACCTTTAAAACATTTTTTTTTCATCGTGTTCAAGTTTTTCAAGGGAAAAAAGTTGAAATTCAGCACACCAAAAAACATAAAAATTAACTAATGAAAAAATTATATTTCTTCTTTGACAAATTACCAGTTTTATGGAACGTAAAAGTGATATTTCTGGTAACTAAAAAAAAAAAAAAAAAAAAAAAAAAAAAAAAAAAAAAAAAAAAAAAAAAAAAAAAAAAAAAAAAAATTGATTTGGAATTAATAAATGATTGTTAGTTGGACTACCTATAAAGTTTAACATTAATATGAAAAACGTTACTACAATAGGCATAAGAAAATTGTGATGTGACCACCATTCCATGATATGATTTTGATGATTAAAATTGTGCAAATCAAACCTTATTTTCTGTGTTAAATTACTAAATAAAAAATAAGATTTTTTTTTCTAAAGACAGGTTTTATATACCATGATTGATTTTAACAAATAACAAATTGTGAACAGGAGTGCTTTTCAAATACAAACATATTTGACTATATAACTAATTTATGTACAGTTACTATTTTGTCATACAAGGGGTTCCATTAATTTTAACAAGTGTATTCTTGAAACTATTTTTCAAATACATTTGCTTATAGACAACAAATTTGTAAGCCTACTTAAAAATAGTTACAATCTAACAATTTTGATTGAGGATGTGCAAGCATCTATTACAATCCATTTTTTATCAGATGTAACTCACAAGGATGGTTTTCCTTCCTCTATTAAATACACAATTAATAAATTCATAATAAATAAATACATAAATATGTTTAATAAAATAGTAAGCTATAAACTATAGTTAAATTAAAATTATGGTACAAATTATTAATTTGTGTTTTCCACTTTTTTTTTTGTTCTTTTCCATCACAAAAACTTAATTACTTTAATTAGGAATAATATATGATTATATAAACAACATTTACTTATTGTACAGATAAAAAGGTTTATTTATTTACGTACAAATATTTTTTTTACTATTTAACTGCTTCACTGTGTCTTGAAATCTTTTAAATTATAATTTCCTTAGAATTCAGTATTCTTTTAAGCTTTTATGATGTGATATCAGATTGATCTTATATTATTAAAAAGAATGAAACTCATACATAGTGTTCCTTAAATAATTACTATTTTATTTGCTATATTTTTATTGATATGTAAAGATGGATATGATGGTTTTAAAATACCCTATTCTGCTTTAGTAATAATCTTCGCTAAATATTTTGTCCATTGGTTAATAAAAATTGGATGAACTCTGGTTTACTCTTAAGGTTGGATTGTCAAATAACACATTTCTTAAATTGGAATAAATAAATATATGGTTAGATTTTTTTTAGAATAAATGCTAAATTTCTCTTTGATATATTTCTTTTTGACATATATCTGTAATGTCAGTATTTTTAATAATTATAAAATGTTTGATAATATCATTAATTGAATTAATTTTAAGGTATTATTCTAATAATAAGTCTCAACATATATTTTAAATTAAATCTAATAGTTGTTTGGTAATGGAAGAATTTAACCAAAATATGTTATAATGAAAAAATAATGTTAAATAGAAATTGAAACTCATCTCTAGGATTTATAATATCCATAATATTGAAAGAAAAAAGTAAAAAAAAAAAAGAAGTTTTTTTGGATAGAAATGTTTGAACACTGTAAACATCAGTTGAGCTTTAAGTTATTTAAACCAGTTACAAGTTTAATTATGTTATAATTAAAGAAGTTTCTATATAAAGCTTATTCAAATTTTGAGTTGTTTATAACTAATATCACTAAATTTAGTTGCTTTGAACAGTAATGATATGATATTCTGATATTAGAACATTTCAATATTTGCATGATGGAATCAAAAATAATGAAAATACAGTACCTATTACAAGAAAACATGAAAAATAAATGTCAATTAGATCTATTGCAATATATTGAACAAGAATTAAATTTGACTAGAAAAAAGTTCATGAAGTTACATATTTATTCTACTGGTAAGACATTTGAAGATGAGAGATATTCAAACTTTTTGTCTGTTTTTAAACTTATTTAATGAAAGAACTGGCTGCAGATACTTATGAAAATGAAATTCATTCTTTCATATAATGCTTTCCAAAAGAATAAAGTTAAGAAATAAATCAAGCATTTTACCAAAGAAATCTTGTTTAATTATTTAATATCTTCAATTATATGCTCATTTAGACATTTGTTAACTTAGAATATTGATTAATTATTTACAGTTTTTCCTGTTGAGGGCTATATAAGTTCTGGTCTTAGGTTTTTTTTTTATTTTTCAGAAATATTAATTAAAATTTTTGATAGTGCTCTAGGTTCAAATTGATAACAACACTTAAATGCCTAAGTGACCTAAATAAATTGTGAAAGTTTTAAATATTATGGTTGATATTGCTACATGAAAGAATCAAAGGCAATAGCTTATGAGACAGCTAGGATAAAGTCAAAATTAATGCTAGATCGCTCAGGGCAATATAACTTAATCAACAAAAAAGTTGAATTCTATAAACTGACAAGAAAGGGAACATTGTGTTGAATTATAGAATAAACAAGACAATCTGATCGATTTATTAAATAATTAAATAATTCTTTTTCATTGATTTCACTATAAATGATTCGAAATCTAGTGCTGGGAGGTACATCATTATGGTATATAAAGTAAAAAAAATTAATCTGGTAAATTATGATACACGTTTTTAAATAATGGACATGCTGTGATATTTTAAGTGAATATGAAGCACTCATATAATATATTTATTTTGCACAGAAATATAATAGTAATAATCATAATTTACCTAATATAAAAATACTTCCATTCATAGATATTTTAAAGTGCTAGTAAACCTCTTATACTTTGGGACTTCCAAAGTACGAATTTTTTAGGTGTGCTAAAAATGAAAACATAAATTAACAGTAATAGTTTACATTGATTAAAAATACATTTTAATAACATTTTTAGGACACACTCTGCAAAACAGTTAAAAGTAGGAGGTTTAAGATTATTAAGGAAAACATTTTTTTTGTTTAATTAAGCATGATTGTAAACTAATTTTCAGAAAAAAAATCTTTAAGTTATTACTGTTGTCAATGCCCCGAGTTTTATTCCTTCAACAACCACATATATGGCTAATCTCTTTGATGATTAAGCAATACAATGTCTGGTTTATTACTTTTCTAAATTATTTATACTTTGTGTCAACTATGAATTAATTTTGGTGAGTTGAAATAAAAATCTAACTATTATGTACAAAAATATTGCACAAATATAATAAACACTGTTAATACCAACTTCCAGGATTGTACTATATATAAGAGAAATTGTTCTCTTTTCTTTACTATAAAGTTTTGGAGGATAAAATGGATGAACTGCTAGTGGACACATTTAAGTAAATTTTCATTTTTTTTTTTTTTTATTCAATCTAGGCTTCTTAGATAATTAATATTATACAAATAGTATCAACTGCATGCACCAGCTATTTCCATTTAAATTCATGGCATCATTGAAAGTTAGTTTACGGTCAGTTATATTTTTTCCTAAATATTTAACTAACAGCGGACCCATGAAAACTTATGAAATTCGTAAAATGCTTCAATATAATTTTTATTATCCTGACTGATCACTCCAAATATAAATAATTGTAACTAACTCATTAATGAAGTTTAGCATTTGAAATCAATAACTTCCATGCCATAAGTATTCCAATTAACCACAGGTGATTCTCATAGCAACATAAGATAGCTGAATTTCCATTAACTGATTATATGATGCTAGTCACACATATTATATGTTTAAAGCTGTTTCAAAGCCTAGCTGCCTCATTATAAAAGTTAACTTATCAAAGTGTCCACTGCTAGAATAGTGCCCGCTATTTGTATGTTTTCCTTATTTAAATTTTTTTTTTTTTTTTTTTTTTTTTTTTTTTTTTAATTTTTTTAACTTAACATATCTTCCCTTCTGATCCTCATAATGGATCACACTCAGCTCCAATCCACATATTTCAACTTTTTCATCTGAAAGGTGAAAAGTAGACATCTAGGTTGCGAAGTGACAATTACAGGTTAAGCTCTTGACAGTAATGCTATGTTTGAAAATACTTTAAACTGTGTTGGGGAGGGGCCTCCAGTCAAGGCTGTCGACACTTGTAGTTTCTGACAATAATCGGCTAGCTGATCTTCTTCTCCTGTTCTTGCGAGTGTACACACTTAAAACCTAAAACATTTTTTTTTTTTTTTTATTTATCCAACAAATATTTAAAAGTAAATTTTACAAATAGATTTGAAATGATAGAAGCTACACTTAGTGACAGGCATTTTCTTCATACACTACACTTTTATTCACTGCACTCTTTACTTTTTCCTTTTTTAATAATATATATTTAATGTTATATATTAACTAAAAGATGTAATAGGGACTGCTAATTATTGAGTAAATAAAATAATTTATTTATTCAAGGGTATTAGTAAGATAAAGAAGAAATTAGAAAATTGTTTGCAAACTCCAAATAAAACTGAAAATCCTGAAAATCTTCTGGGATCGATGCCAAAGTGGCTTTATAAGATAATAGAATAAGATGATACCAAACAAAATTATAGATTTTATATTTAATTGTTAAAATGATGAATTATTAAACCATATGAAAATGAAAGCCTTATGAGTTAAATACATGATTATTTGATTGTTTCTTATATAATATATTAACAGAAATTTATTGTTGACATATAATAATTTTTTTGTTTAAATGTGGGTATGTTTTTTCCCTAATATTTCAAAATAAATTTTGTTGGTGAAAAAAAAAAATCATTGTACTAAAGTGTACGAATATGACTGTCACTTACTGTATATTCTATGGGATCAAAAAACTATTTTAGTCACCAATAGAACAAGAGAGAAAAGGTAACCAACTGATTTAGTTAGGTCGCAATTTATTTTGTTGAAAATCCTCTATATCTGCTTCTAGTTTGAGCATTCTATATTGTATACAAAGGAGATGAATTTGTCAGGGGTGCAGACAAGGTTGAATAAACACAGCCAGTTTTTAAAAAAAATGATGTCAGCAATATTATTTCTTATCACCTGACACACCCGCCCTCTCAACCTTCTACCCTTTCTCCTCAGTTCTTCGAAGATCTATCTTTTATCCGATCCTTTTTAAAATCTAACGATCAGATTATTGTCACAATAGCAGATAAAGGTAACAAAACTGTGATCATGAACCGAACTGATTACAACGAAAAAATGTCAGAACTCCTCTCTGACCCCACTACCTATCTCCCCACCAAACGTGATCCTACTCCTTTCCTAATCACTAAATTCAACCAACACATTAAATCCCTTTTAGAATCTAAACAGATAAACTATCCTACTTACAGAAACCTTATCTCCTATAATTCCGTAGCTCCTCGTTTTTATGGTCTTCCAAAAATCCACAAAACCGATACCCCTCTTTGTCCTATTACTTCCAATATCAATTCACCCTCCCTTAAGCTTAGCAAATTCCTTCTTCCATTTCTTCAAATCCTTAGCCATGATAACCCAAACGATATCCACAGTTCCTTCCACCTACGAGAACTACTACTATCCTTCCTTAATATTCCCGACGATTTCATTCTAGTATCCTTTGACATTGAAAGTTTATTTACCAATATTCCCATTGACAATGCTCTCCTTATTATAAACAATAATTGGACATCCATACAACCTCACACCCCACTTAACCGTTCCTCATACCTAAAATCCCTAGAACTCTGTTGCAAATCAGGTTACCTTTCATAATAAGTTTTATCACCAAATCTCCGGGCTTGACATGGGCAATCCACTCGCACCAGACCTATCCAACATCGTCCTTAATGGTCTACTGAACTCCATTCTACCATCATTTCCTAAAGACATTCTTTTTATTAAACAGTATGTCGATGACCTTTTTCTTGTCCTTAATCCCAAAAATATTCCTTCTATCCTTTCAGCCTTTAACTCTTACCACCCTTGACTCCGTTTTACTGTCGAACGTGAAGTTAATAATTCCCTCCCTTTCCTTGATCTCCTAATCACTAGAAATCCTGACCACTCTGTATCCACTGATTGGTACACAAAACCTACCTACTCTGGCAGACTGTTAAATTTTCATTCTCAACACCCTTATCATCAAAAAATCAATGTCGCCAAGAACCTCATCCATCGCTGCCCCTCCCTATCTGATCCCCAATACCACACGACTAACATATTACGTATTAAACAAATTCTCCAATCTAACAGTTTCCCACTTAACACCATCGATAAACTACTTTCAAATTACCTCAATCATCCTACCCCCCAACCTTCCTTCTTCTAATTCCCCCGCACCTCCACCCTCTGTATTCTTATACAGATCCCTACCTTATATCCCCTTCCTCTCTGATAACATTCAAAAGTCTCTTCGCTCAACCTTCCCTAACCTACGTCTAGGCCTTAAATCACAGAATAAACTTCAAAACATCTACACCAACCTAAAAGATCCTATTCCTCTCTAACTGAAATCAAATGTTGTTTACCGTATCCCATGTAAACTCTAAAACCCCTAATTGCCATTCATCATATATTGGTGAAACCAAAAATCACCTTAAAACCCGTATCTCCCAACACAAACTTTCCATCTCTTCCAAAAATCCCTCCGCCTCCAAACTTTCAGAACATTCCTTATCATTAAATCATACCTTTGATTTCGAAAAATCATCTATCCTTGCCGCTGTCCCCAACCATAGTATACGTTTATTATCAGAATCCATTTACATCCATTTAGAACCTAATCCTGTAAACCATAAAATTGATAAACAATACATTTCTCTCACTTATTCCCAAGTATTAAATCTTATTAAAAAACTATAACCTTTCCATCACTATTAATTATTTTTTATTTAATTTATTTATTTATTTATTTTATTTTTTATTTTTTATTTTTTATTTATTTTGCACGCGAAAAGGCCCTGAGGACCACGCGAATATCATTGAGCTTAGTGTTTCTTTCCCTCTTTCTTTCTCTTCCTCTCATTCCATACTTCCCTCATGCGGTCACCGTGGTTCCTCTTCCTGTCCTCCGACCACGCTCCTCCTCTTGGCTTCCTACTATCCACAAGGACCTTCACCCCTTTCAATGATTTTCTGTATTCGTCTCTGCCTAGACAGTCCTGGTCCGCTAATCCCAGTTGCTTCATGTCGTTTTTGATCTGATTGAAGTATCCAGTAGGAGTTTTGTATGACTTTATTTTCTGGAAAATTTTTTGATTTAGTCTTTCGGCCTTCATTCTCATCATGTGTCCGTAAAATCTTAATCTTCTTATTCTGATATCAGTCTGTATGTCTGTTGTTTCTTTGTAAATGTCTTCATTTGAATGCAGTCTGTATCCTTCTGACGTTCTTCTGGGTCCATATATTTTCCTGAGGATTTTTCTCTCTATTTTCAAGAGTTTCTCTAAGCTGGGGAGGCATGAGGTTTCAGTGGCATACAGGATTACCGGTTTGATAACTTATAATAAAAATTGATATTTTTTATTTTTTAATTTTTTAATTTTTATTTATTTTTTTTATTTATTTTTTTTTAATTTAATTTAATTTTAATTTATTTTATTTTTTTTATTTTTTATTTTTTTATTTTTTATTTATTTTTTTATTTTTTATTTATTTAAAACAATTTTTTTTTTTGCTGTTGGTGATAGCGAAATGCTTAAATTCCTATTTAACATCTTCCACGCCTTTTAAATAAAAATTTAAAAAATGTAGTTCGGTTTTTATCCACCATGCGCCCCCTTTCATATGTTATATTAGCCACTGCCACCCTTAATTACTTACTGCAAGTCATTATCCCCCCCCTTTTCCCTGATTTTATTTTTTAACAGTCATTGTTAGTCAAGCCTTCATCTAGACTACTTCAGTAAGTCCATTTATTTTAATTTCTCATATTTTCCCAACCCCTTCCTTCGTTTATTGTTATGCCAACTTTATTATTTTGCTTACCTTTCTATCTTACCATTTCCCTTTTCATATAGATCCCTTATACATTTTTTAATTCCTAATAAAAAACTTCTGTTAATAAAATTGTTACATTACTTTGTATTGTTTACAAAATTTTAAATTTATATTATTCAATTAAAATTATTTAATTACTCTATTACAACTTTATCTTCGACTAGACTTAACTACTATTTTGTATTCAATTATCTAATTAACTGCAGATTTTTTTCTTGTTTCTTTTTCATTTTTAAATTATTTTTATTATTTATTTATTTATTTTTTTAATGTTAGTATCATCTTGGTCACATCCAATTTTTGTTATTTTAGCCCTGATGAAGACCTGCAAGGCAGGTCGAAACGTTGGCACGCCAAAATAAAAGGTTTTCATTTAAAAACTGACTGTGTTTATTCAGCCTTGACTGCACCCCTGACAAATTCATTTCCTTAGTAAAAACTCATAGTCAACAATACAACTATCATTATATTGTATACAATATAATTTTAAACCATGCTTTTCTCTCCTACCTTATTTTCTCTGTTGAGAGAATTTAGTGTATCTGTCTAGCTTTTGATCATTGTTTGTTAACCCTCCAAGGTCAAGCAAATTTTTTTTCTTTTAAAATAAGGTTTTTTTATAATTTTCTTTGTGGACATGCTGAAATAAGGAATATTGTTTTTAAAAAAATGAGACTTACTGTTTGTGCATAATTGGTCGTGTTCATATGATCATGCTAAGCCTTACCGAAAATGATTTATTCAGTACACAAAGGATGTTTTAAATTTTGGAATTTCATAATAGGAACGCTTTTATTAACAAAATATATTTTTATTTTAACTAATGTACATTAAATTATAGAATTGATTTTTTTTTATGAAACCCCATCTGACATCTAATAGCGGCCGTTACCTGGACCATCAGTAAAAGGACATCACTATTGCTACCTGTCAACAGTAACATTGCTACGTGAAAGGGTAGATAGGTAAGAAGAGAATGACATGAAATTTGAGAAATGAACGGTTATTACAACTTTTAGATTTTGCTAATAATGAATAATATTGTGGGAGAATGTTATAATTGTAAAGCAGGAAAAGGTTTTAATTTGTCAAGTATACGGGTTATCTAAAAGTAAAAAAATTATTATAAATGGATATTTATTTACTGCCTTTTTTCAATAAAGATTACAATTTTGTTAGATCAACAATTAAAAAAAAAATTGTCGTGGGGAAGGACGAGCATGATCATAGGATCACAGTCATAATAACGGCTATTTTAAAACCTTCAGGTTTATTATTTTTTAATGAAAATCATACTTGAGCATGATACAATTATATAGAGTCTAACTTCATAATCTTATCAATTGAAAACAAGTATTAACAAAATTATGACACTTAACATTGGTGAGTATCGCTTTTCAAAATTTCACAAATTTTAAAATTTTTTTTCTAATGAGAGAAGTGCTTCATTCGTCACAGTTTTGGTCACAAATCAACCCTAACAGCTCTCGGAGAGGAGCTGCAGAGGTATAAAGGAATAAAATAAGGGTGGAGGAGCAGGATATACTTTTAAGTGGGGTAAGTTTGGTGTGATCATATGGTTATGCCAATCCTTGGAGGGTTAAACATTTAAATAGATCCTCATCCTGTTATATTTCCTCACTCCATCTTATACAAATTAATGAATACAAATATTGTTTTGTATGCTATTATTTATTTGTTTTACTTTGTATTTCTAAAAGTTATAAGTCTTAATACGTACTTGTGAATTGCAAGTAGCTGACAGTGCCATAAGAACACCCTGAATCGCATGAAGTACGTTGTAAGCAACCCAGAAAAAGTAAGCATTGGTTGCCATGTGAAGTGCTCCGCAAATATCCAAAACAGTCAGAAGAGCAACAAATCTAGCATAAAGTGAAAGCTCCAGTCTTCCAGATGTTGACATTCTGTAATGATAGATTGGTAAGTATTATTTTTAATATAAGAAAAATAATTTTTTCTGATACGTTTTTGTCATAAGATTTTAATTACTAGATTGTTTCAAAAGTCCTTGTGTATTGATATAACCCTTAACTCTAACTCTAATAATAAATGTTATAAGCATATTTTGGTTCTGACTATTTTTGTCAATGTTTACTTTCACTAATCCTTAAATCTTTATGACTTGAGTTTTCTTTGTGGGGTCATTTAAGTTTTTAAAACATTCATACAATGTCTGAAAAAAAAAACTGTTATTCCAGGAAGAGAGTGTGATAAGCATTGTGCTCCATAAAATTCATCCCTTGAGCGATGTATGATACTTGCTAAACCATGAACTAATATATATGATCATGGTGAAACCTAACAATTTCTGTTAGGTAGAAAATTAAATGGCAAAGATTAGGTACTCTCTCTGTAAACTTCTTCTTCATTGATAAAATAGTTTACCTTTTACTTAACAAATAACGGTAGCTAATATTTAATGTGCTATTTGTATGATAGCAAGGGGAACTTTATACTAAATAATGTTTATTTATTTGTGTTTTCTGACTCAACAGAGTTGCAATTTTGCCCAACACTCTTGGCAACCTATTTTAAAGTTATGTATGGATTGTTATTTACTGGAATACCAGTTTAACAAATCAATTTCAATCAATAATAAAAATTTTTAAGAATAATATTATGAGATTGTGTTAAATATTGAAAAACAATTATACCATCTGAGTTGAAATTATTTTACAAAAATGATTATTTATATTGTATACCTTGTTCTAGACTTTACATCAGCCTCCATTCGCAGCCTATACTCAAGTGAAACTCTTGACCTGATCAATGCACAAGCGGATCCTGAGAGCAAGGATAGAGCAGGGAAACTATACGTCAGTAGATAAATTTTATTTTCTGAAAACCTGAAAATAATACATTTTTATTAATATTTGATAAATTTATACATAATGTATTGGTGATGCAAAATATAGTTAGCAAAAAATAAATCAAGTATAATAAAGAAATAAATTAATTATTAAATCTTATACATTGGCATTCTCTTTATGAATCAACTATAATATTTCTTATTTATTAGTCTTGTGAAATAAGTAAAAAATAAATCTTTGACCTTTACTTTTAATTCTTTTAATAGGTACTAAAATAATCATAAAAATGTTTATTTCTTTTCCCTGTAATCAACAGCATAATAATTAATAATTATCATAGGTAATTGTTGAATAATTAGTGTAGTATTTGTTTCAGCAATTTTATGTCAAGTAGAGACAAACTTCTAAAATAAAGAATCGTTTTCGATACTTCAGAATATAATTGACATTATCATGTGCAAAACTTGTAAAAAAAAAAAAACATTTTTCTCTATAATTGGTTGAAATAAAATATAAATAAAATGACCAAAATTGAATATTTTTGAGGTATTTTGAAAAACCAATGTAAGCCTGAAGAAATGAATTATTTGTAAAAATAATGTATCTTCTATAGCAGATATAAAGTACTTCCAGAGAGAATGATAGAAAACAAATATTTCAATGTTTTTTATCTATAGGGATAGGTATGGTGTTTAGAAATAATGATTTTTTTACATAGAAAAGAAATAATAATAAAAATAAAATAAAAATTGCAGTATGCCTATAGCTTGTTGATCAGTGATAAATGATGGGAAATAAATCTTTTCATGATATTTTGGATTGATCTTTCTTTCTTTTATTTATTTTATAATAGTCGTTTTTATTGCAGATTCATTTGAATGTATTTTAATTAAATTAATTCAACTCTTTTTAACCTCTCCTTAATAAAACCTTTGAGAAGATAAATGATAAAGTATTATGGATTTCTACTTCTGAGTTAGTTGTTCTGAAACCATTTTCATCCATAAATTTTATTATCTGAAAAATATAGGGAGTTTGTAGCTTATGTGAAAGTAAATTCATGGAAGTGCCAAGTATTTAGCATATGTATCATTTTCCCTCTCCCCCTCACTTCCTATCAGCAACGGACAGCTGTTATAAGCCGGAGTTCTGACTTTGAGATGGAGCCTAAGACTTAATATTTACATTCTATTTAATTTCTGGAACTACTTCTCAACTTAAAGTGAAACTTTACAAACTAGGTCAGTTTCTGTTCGTTCTACTTTCTGCTCTATAACATTCTAATCACTCATCTTCTTTACATGTTATCACCTTCATCGATCTGAGCCTCATGATAAAAAACTTTTGTTTGATTAAAATTACAGGTTCTGCAAAACCCACATACATCTATAAAATACAAACAGTAAAAGCGATTCAGAATTATACAACAGAATTATACACACACCATGGTACATTTAAAATTATAGTACACACAATGATTTAAAGATACAATTTGTATAATACTACATAAAAATGAAATACAAAAACTTTCACATTTCTATTTAACAACATCCTAATCCACTTGTACAATTTCTTCATCTTTGTTACCCAGACTTTATGTCTTTCTTCTGACCCTTTACTCTGGCTTGAATGTACTTGGCTGAGAGATCTCTTGTTGGATTAACTTTTATTCTACTTCTGGTTTTATTCTCTTCTTTTTATTGCCTTTTTTTTTTTTTTTTTTTTTTTTTATCAATTGAATTGTAAAACCTGAGACTGAAAGCCAAATTAATGAAAAATATCTCTTTCACTAGATGTAGAAAAGACACTACATTTGTGAATGAAATTAACCAATAAATACAATGAAATAATATATACTTGTGTGTTTTTTGTTTTTTTTAATATCTACAAATAAAGAAAACATAGATGTTGTTTTATACACAATCGTTAATAATCATTTTTTTAAAATATCATAACATTTATGATATTCTGGGGTTAAAAAAAAAAAAAAAAAAAAAAAAAAAAAAAAGTTTTGGGTTTGGAATTCAGTAACAAAGAGAGAATTGTCAAATGATCTACCTCATTTTCTAAAATTTTAATAAAATCTTATTGTTTTTTTAAATATATATATATTAATTCCTTTTATTTAATAAATATTACTATCTACCTCATTCAGGGGCTATAAGTAGTATGGATGGTAGCGAGTCCCTTTATACTATTTGTTCAATAAAAATAAATTATGAACCTCAAACTATACAAGATATTAAATATAATAATGAATTAAAAACAAAATAATCTATTGAATAATAATAATGTATACAAATGGTTTTATGATGTGCATGCATAAAAATTATTTTCAGAGAATAAACCTCTCTGTACTACTTCCTCTACTATATTAGCTCTGTCAGGGACCTGGTTAGGTTTGCTTTGATAATGAAAACCATACAAGAATGTAATATGGCATTATCCTCTCTAAAACATCAGGTTCCCTCACTAACGCAATTGGCTTCAACCAATTTTATAAGTGCTAGATTTGCCCCAGTAGTTATTGACCCTAGAGTAGATCACTGCTGAAATAAGGAAATATTTTCTACTATTGCAGATTCCATTATTGGCTTTAGACATTTGAGTTCAGTTCTTCAATCAGTGGGCTATCTAGAAGTTCGATATATGAAGAAACCACTGCCATAAGCAATCCACAATAACTATTAAAAAAAATCCATTATAATTATTTTTTCTTCTTAATTATGACTCATATGGTTGGTAATAAATAAATCTAAACTTATGAGAGTTTCATGTAGGTTGCTTTCCAAGTTAAAACAAATAGCAGCCATCTTGGTGTGATTGTTTTTTGAGGAAGGGAAAAAGTTCTTTGATTCTCTTGACCAATACTTCCATACTTCCAGGATATTCAGAGCAAGGATATTGGTGTAACTCCTTAAAAAGTCATAACATTTACTATGATTCTTTTTACTTTTTTTTCTACTTTAATTTAATTAGTGCATTTAACTATGTTTGTTGAGGGTTTTGATTCTTCACTTTTTAAGACTCAGTTTTCTGTTATTTCATTGCGTTTATGTTATATGTTTTTACATGTAATATTGCTGGTACTAATAGTTATGATATACTTTTATCTATTTAGAAGCAGGGTTGCTCAGTGCATAATGCACATATAGAAATGGATATCGGTATTGGATATCGGTATTATATATATAATATATATATATATATATATATATATATATATATATATATATATATATATATATATAAAACATCGATATTTTTCTTTGATAGTCCGATATTCTTAAATCGATGTTTTTTCTTTCTATTTGTCATATCGATACGAACGTTACGATACATTATTTTCTATATATTATAAAAATAAAACATTCAACTATATTCATTAAAAAAAGTAACAAAACCTTATAAAATTGTTTTAAATAATGGAAAGTTTTTAATGTTAAATAGAAAACTTTTGGGAAAAATACTTTTCCTACAATCTATTAATTACTATATGTGTGACTTAAATTGTTGACATCATGGTATTGATATCTGACAGTTTATGTACTTATTTACTGCACTGTCTGCCTTTAAAATTGAGTCTTCTTTAATTTTAACCCTAACCCTTCAAATTATCCAATTTAACCCCTAAATAATGTTGATTGAGTTTTTTTTTTTTTTTTTTTTTTTTTTTTTTTTTTTTTTTTTTTTTTTTTTTTTTTTTTTTTTTTTTTTTTTTTTTTTTTTTTTTTTTATTTTGAGTCGAAAATCCGTTAAAAAAAATTCACTTTTCAGCAAAATGCTTCAGCGAATCCGCCAATTGTGTGTACTTCATCACTAGATTTGTTGATGAAACACGAATAATAAAATCACAAATATTTGTAGTAATGTTGATAGCTGTTATAATAATATAGCTCTTAAATTAACAACTTACAAACTATCTACTGACATAAACTTGATTTAGATTTCAAGGAACATTGGTCCTTACCAAACAAAACATACAAGGATGCTAGTGAATTGAGCCCGCCAGAATGATTTTTGTTTAAAATCGGGTTTGTCAAATGTAGCTCAAAATGTTCAAAGTAGCCTCCGTCACGGTAACATTTCATAAAAATAAATAAATCACGATATATTGGTGTTTTTCTCACCAATACATCGGATATCGATATTCAGAACTCGAAAAATTTGTCTAAAGAGGGGAAATTTACCTCACTCCACTGGGGAAAATATTTTTTGTCACCAGGCAACACTAGT
The DNA here is from genome assembly GCA_003667255.2 of Euschistus heros. Taxonomy (NCBI): domain Eukaryota; kingdom Metazoa; phylum Arthropoda; class Insecta; order Hemiptera; family Pentatomidae; genus Euschistus; species Euschistus heros. The sequence goes on from RCWM02000062.1 coordinate 2,096,835, forward strand.
TCATATCCTTGTTATGTCAGAGAATAGGCATTTAGTTTGCAGGATCATTTAAAATTAAAATGAATACTCTGTGAGAAAATATCTAAAAAATAATATTTCACTCTTAGAAGTTATTTATTAATGAAAAGATAATTTCGGAGATGGTCTTTAGGTTGACTTAAAAGGGAGGGGAACTTTGGCCTTTCTATTTTTTAGTTGCTTAAGCTATAGAAAATTTATTGCTGGAAAGGTTACTTCTACTGAATAATATATACCTCGTCCTTCCCTGTTCGGATTATTAATGGATTGCATTATCGGACAAAGAAAAAGCTGTTTGAAGGGCTATAAAATGTTTAATTCACATTTAGGTACGTTCTATTGAGGATGTACAGCTGGAAGAGAAACGGTATTACTTGGATTCTTTAGAATTGATTGTCTTGATTGTCTTATATTATTAATTAAATATATTATATACTAATGAAATTAAGTTCTCCAATAAAATATCGGTGATTTAACAATTTTGTGATTTAAATGATGAAGGAAATACAAAATAAATCGCTGTAGAACATTTATAAAATATAATAAATATAATTACAATATTTATAAATCACTCATGCTAAAAAGCAAAGTAGAAAATACATTCGTGTAAACCTTAAAGTATGGAATATAAAAAACTGGTTTCCGCTTGGTTAAAATACGCAGCATACAGACTACAAAGGAGTCGTGTTGATCAATAACAATTTTTTTTTTTTTAAAGTGAATCTATTTTTATAATTAAAGGGTTTGGCGGATGAAGGGGTTATGTAACAAAACACAATTTTGAGTAATTTATGTTTAAAAGTTTTTTATTTTCCTTTTGCAGGAAAGTGTTACATAGCCCTTATCATCTTCTTTACATATCTTTTTCTAGTTTTTTTGAAATATTCAGAATTTTCCACCTAACACTTCTGCACATGTATCCTAGATTCAGTAAATTAGTTGCTATTTTTTTTCTGTTATTATTGATTTTAAAATTACTGATATGTTCATTTGATATTGATTCCACTAGTTCTGATTATTTGTATTCTTAAAGAAAAATATGACCTAGAACAAAGTTTATTTTTCATTTCATATTTTTCTTTTCATATATTTATATTTCATAGTTTATTTTTCTCTTGAAAATTCACACCGTTCCTTAAGGACATGAGATATTAGAACAATATTTTTTCATATTTCATTCTTGATATTCGACCCTTATATATATTAACTTTTATATTTAACTATGCTGTAATTAATATCCGAACAATAAAGGAAAAAAAAATCCTTTAAAGGAAACAAGAGAGAAATGCGTTTTATTCGATTCTATAAAACAATAACAAGCTGAAGCTTGGTGATCGTAGTTAAACTATTGTTGTTTGTTGAGACTTAACTCCTTTTTTATTCTACTAGGGCAGGAAGGTCCGGTTATCCAACAGGTTACTTATCTATTCTAGCCAGTACAGGAAAGCAGGGAATGATTTCACGGGCCCACCATGAAATAATTATAAACCAAACCAATTGGGAATCGAATCCACGACCTTCTGTTCCAAGTGCTTTGAGACGTTCGCTTCTATGCTCTCGACCATTATAGTCCTATTAAAACTACTATATTGTCATAATTATTAATACTTTTTTTTTTTTTTTCTTTAGGACTATCTATGGATCACGGTACCTGTGTTTTAGATATTTCTTGATGTCATCGTCGTTGCTTGTCACGATTGGTGTTCAAAGTGGTGGGCTCGGCAGCTTCTTTCTTGTTGGTACCTCGAGCTTTTCTGATGGCCCAGTAGTCCTTCATTTTCCGGCTAAATTCAATCTTACGTTCCTCAGGCCAGTTCCTGGTTTCGCCTTTCGGTCTGTGGGTAACTTCTGTGAGGGATGTTATGAAGGATTTAGTTTTAAGAGTTTTATGATAGTTAATCCGGTCGGTTATGTCATTTTGATTTATATGGAGTTCCAAAAGATCCTTCTCCACTTGCTTCATCTACAAGAATCCAGTAGCTTTGCCCTTGTTAGCAGCCTTGAAGATTTTATGGGATAGACTCTTTGAGTCCATTCTGGATAAATGTCCGTAAAAAGCCAGTCGCCTTCTTCTGATGGCATCAATGAGATTTTCTTGGTGTTTATATAGCTCACGATTTGGTTGATACCATCGGCTTCCATCTGTTAGAATTCTTGGTCCTACTATCCGTCTTTCTTTCTTGTACCTCGAGGACTCTTATTTAGATATAAGCACTCTGTTGCATAGAGGACTAAAGGTCTGACTACTGCATTGTAGTGTCTTAGTTTGACATTCATCGACAATTTTTTTGAAGCATACAGTTTTCTACAGGCATGGTAAGCCTTATCTAGTTTGAGTCTTCTGTGTTCAAGGGCCATTGTTTCGCTTAGGCCCTCTGAAAACCATTCCCCTAGGTACTTAATACTTTTGACTCTCTTGATGTAGATATTATCACTGACTCTCATCATTCTAGGGGTATCTTTAATGTTAGTAACGAACTCGGTCTTTCCTATGTTGATCAAAAGGCCCGTTTTAGCCACTATTGAGTACAGTGTTTGGAGCTGAGTGGTAGCCTCCTCTATGTCATTTGCCAGTAATGTCAGATCGCCTGCAAAGGCTAGGCATGGTATGCTTAGGTTGTCGGCTTTAATCCCCATCCGCAATCCAGGGTTCCCTGGCAGGATTCTCGTCCACTCTCTATTATTATTATTTATAATTAAGTAATTATTAATACTATTTATAAATAAATAAATAAATAAAGGTTTAGCGTACCTGAAGGTTCTATGCCGATACCACCAGCCTTCTACCTCAAACCTCCCTCTAACCCATCACCATCAAAACCCAAATCCACAAGATCAGCCTTTACGCAATCATCCCATCTTCGTCTTGGTTTACTCTTCGGACGTTTAACCGCGGACAGAAACTGATTACCATTTTTGAATTTTATCAATTCAACAACTTTACATGCCTATTTTAAACGTCGCGCTGCTATCACCTGAACGATATTTACTAGGTAAAGCTCCCGCAATTTCGTGTTATGGGGCCTTTTAAATTCTCCCGTATGTTCTAATTATGTTTATTTTTTTCTAGAACAAATATTCTACGCCTTTTTACACTTTCAGAAAATGCGACCCCCTTTTTAGGATAAGTATTTTGGTGACCCCCAAGTTTAAACCTAAAACAATAATTTAAAAAACTACACTAATGGCTAAGTTTTATCCATAAAAAAGCACTAGTAACTCTTAAAATAAACGTTAATATTTGTCACTTAAATTATTTTATTATAAGAGACAGTAGCAGATCACTGATTTTATACACTTGTAGTTTTATGCAGCTGCTAATCTCGCGCTAATATTCATCTTACAACTGTGAGCAAGGATTCTTCGTAATGGTGAATTTGAAAACAAAATAAAGAAATCGTTTGACACTGGAGAATGACATTGTTTCGTGTGTTACAAAACTCATTCCAGAAATTAAAATTTGGTTAATTTTAAACAAGCTCATGTTTCTCACTAATAGAATACAAAAAAAAAAAAAAAAAAAAAAAAAAAGAAAAAGAAAGTGTATGTTTATTAAAAGCTTGTATGTGTTTTTTTTTTTTTATTATAGCAACTACTGATTTTTTTTTACTTTTCCTCCATATCTTGCGACCTCCCTGGACACATACCCAGGGTTCGCGGCCCACCGTTTTAGAACCCTTATTCTACGCAATTCTTTATTTTCGAAAAGTTTAAGGTATTGTTCTTCCCTTAATGTAAGAGGCCAGGTTTCGCATCAAAAGAGAACTCTTGGTAGTGTAATAGTCTTATATATAATAGTAATAATTTTTATATTTTTGAAGAGTTGTAATGTAATATCCATTCCTTCTGGATATTACATTACCTAGATATTTAAATTGCTCAAAATGACGGAATTTAATCCCGCAAATTTCTACATTATTGGATTTTATTTATAATATTTATAAATAATTTCTAAAAAAATAAATACGGGAATAATTGTAAATATAAATACTTCTTAATTCAAAAACATTTTTTTCTGATAAAAAAATAATGGTAATTTATTTATTTAATTTACTAATCATTCCATTTTTAATTGTATTCGTTGTATTTTTCTAGTTAAGAGTGAAATTTAATTAATTATTAAAATGGATTTCTTCCTCAATGTGTAATCATTTGTTGGTATTTAATGCCCGTCGAAGTAGAAATGTCTTAACTATTGAGTACGGAATCTGTAAAGCCACCTTTTGGACCAATCGAATCAAGGCCCTAGATCAGACTGGTAATTAGCCGTCTGTAATTGAATTAACAAGTCTCTTCTTGGGGCACTCCTTTAGATCTTGATGAGATTTGGATCTAAAGAGGTAACCCCGATCAAAACCTCACTTTACTCAGATAAATCTGTAGTAGACACTTCAGCTGAAAATTAGTGGGGTTTGTGAGAGGGAAGTTGGGAAGTTCTTCAAATAGGAATGGATGTCTGGTTTGTATAGCATGTTAACTAATTTAGCTATATTGAGAAATTTAAGACGAATGTCTGTGGTTGATATTGAATTCAGAAATTACTTATTAACATCAAAAAGGGATGAGCATCACCTTGACAACATCTAGACTAAAGGTTATATTTGTATTTGTTATATTTATCTGCGATTCCTGCTCCAATTATAAATCTATTGGAGCTGACAAAAAGGAAAAGAGTTTTTTATTCTATAATCATAAAAAAAAAGACTATAGAATTTATCCTCTCTGGTTACCTCTAATATCAAAGTTAATTTATTTCTTTGATCTGGGATTAATTTATTTTGATGATCTGGGGTGCAGTCAGAAAAAAAAAAAAAAAAAAAAAAAAAATTCATAGCATGAGAGAACGAAGAGGAACACCGGTACATCCTTCCGAGTATAAATTTTTTAATTTAGTCTCTTCGAGGTGTCAAATGTAAAGTAAGCTGTGCCCATTTATGAATATGTTGCAATCGTTTATAAATAGACCGTATTCGTTCACTGTCGAAATAACTATAACAATCACTGCCTTGTTATAGTTATTTCGACAGTACTATACTGATATAGTCTCAATTTTAATTAACCGAAGGTTAACTTATTAATATTTAAAATGAAAACGAACGCTCGTAATCTGTAAAATACTAACAAGGGGACGATTGGAGTTGTAACCCACAGATTTGAATGCCGATTTGTGTGTGGGTACTAGGGACCTATAATAGTGCAAAACTAGAGTTATAGCTGACAATGGGCATTAGGAGTCGAGAAAAAAAAGAATATGAAAATCACGTTTTATTTTTCTTCTCAGCTCTCAGTCAAGATAGAGAAATGATTCTTTCACGTTTAATTGCAGTTATGTATGCTATTTGATAAAAAATACTTCCGTTATGCTCAAGACACCATTCGGCTTTAGGGTGCTCAAAAACTCTAAAATAATGACAAAATTCAAAGGAAATCCGCTGTAAATCAGTGAAAATTTTTTTTCATGAACAACTGACCTCAAATCTCAATTTAACGCACTATAAAACCCGTATACGTGAAATTTTATCAAAATAAAAAAATATTGATTTTTTACTCCTTTAGAGGAGGTTAAAATTTTTAAGTTGAGATTTCATCAACATTTTCTAACGGCTATAACAACTGCTGCGTTCAACCGATTACAATTGTAATAACATCACTATAACATTGGGTTTACTCCAGATTTAAGTGGACAAAAACTAATGTGAATGAAAAACTCCGAGGTCAGCTATAACTTGAGATATCTCAATAAGAGGAAATCTCAAAAAACATGTTGAAACTAAGTTTTGTCGAAATCAAAATTAATATTTTTTTATCTTTAAAATTTTGTAGGATTATAGAAGACAAGATGCTGTCAATTTCTAAAAAAAATGTAAATAATTTGCGTTATCTCACACATTTCGCCACCGATTAAAACCAAATTTTAAGGTCATCTAGAAGCCGTAAACCTGCATAGTTTTGACCAAATCCGGAGGTCACAAGATTTCCCCTTATTGAGATATCTCAAGTTATAGCTGACCTCTGATTTTTTCATTCACATCAGTTTTTGTACACTTAAATCTGGAGTAAACCCAATGTTATACGCATGGATAAAAAGCAGAATGTATGCTGATTCTAGTAATGTTATTACTATTGTAATCGGATTTCTTTTGAATATTGTCATTTTTTTAGAGTTTTTGAGCACCCTAAATCCGCGTGGTATCTTGAGCATAACGAAAATATTTTTATATTAAATATATTATATACATAACTGCAATTTATGGAAAAAAATGGAAGAAAACTATTAAAAATCAAAAGGACTAGGTGAAAAATAAAAATAACTAAAAAATGTCATAACCGTTTTTGGAAATGTATATCAGTGAGAACCAAAGTACAACATAAATCAGAATTATAACTGGACTTTTTTGATTTAGTGGCAGTTGTGTTTTTTCAAATTTCGACTACTTATTTTTGTTTTATTTGTGCTCACCGTTTTAATGTACTTTGCTACCTGTAAACGTGCAATAGTTGATACAACTTTATCAAAACAAACACAACATGAAACGTCTCCGTTATCTTAAAGGTCTCGCTTGAGAACTCACGTACATACTTTCCATAAAGATATTTGGTCTTCGCAAGAGTGATTTTTGGCATTTTAGAAGTAGGTACATTTACGTTAAAAAATGATGTGTCTTGTTGGACACTGTGTAGACTGGGTAATGGAATGATGTTAGGGAGAAGAGAAATTAGAAAAGTGAAGTGATATTTCAAGTATTTGAGCGATGAGAGAATGAGATATTCTAACAGAACGAAATGCGATCAAAAGTTCGTGCAAACGGAAGAACCAGCACCTGGATATACTCAATATGAATTCATTATGCAGAGAAATGCAAAAGTGTGGAGTCCTCACATCTGTTTTTCAGTTTCAGTGCTGATATGCCGGATATGTAGATAAACATGCAATTACAGTTCGAAATATGTATTTAAGATGGAATATGCTGAAATATGCAAATTGAAAATAACTAAAAAAATCTAAATGCCTCGAATCATATACATTTTTATGGTATTAGATGTTTTAGTTGGCTATGGAAAATATGCATATCTTCAGTGAGATTGTCAATTCCGCTATGTGCATTTCAGCACCTTCTATGACATTAAATACAAAATGTGCTTTAATGCACCGGTGAAATTATTTTTTGTCCATCAAGGATGACTAATTTCAGTTGAAAGAGAAAATAAAATATTTTGCGATTTTCTTAACGAAATGTAATTAAATATTAAAACTAACTAATGAATGAATACGATGAATATAGTTTATATTTTGCAAAGATATAACTAATTGGGGCTCAAATGCCGGTGTTAATTAAATTAGTTGCGGGGGGGGGGGGGGGGGGTGGCGAGGATGGGGGCAGATACCCCCCTCCAGGGGCAGCCAAACTCAATTAGCTCCTTCACAAAGAAGTTGAAATTGCCAATTCAGCCTCGGATAACTGTATGCTAAATTATTTATAAAATTAAAAAAAATAAATCACTATACTATAATAAATAACTTCTGGAGAGGACCTAAGGTTTTCGAAAGTATTGTCAATTTCAATATCTCGAAATATTACTTTCGTTATTTAACGTAAATTCAAATATTTAAGGGATGAAAATATTAACATAAAATAATTAATATAAGCAGCATAACAACTTCTAACTATAGTCCCACTTAATGGGAGTAAAATTAAGTAATTAAAGTAAACTATATGAATTCGGAGATTATTAGAGTACAACAGAAAACCAACAGGCATAAAAACCTATCTATGAAAGAAAAAAAGCCTACAATAGCAGTAACTTGCGTTAAAATAATTGTATTTAGATAAAATAAATTATGAAGACTGATGTACGAAACAAGAAAATATTTTACATTAATAACTAGCAAAGAAATATTCCGTAAATTGTTTGAAGAATAATCACAAGCCCAAAAAATGCCTGACAGATCGAAGCTTCACTTGAAATACGAGTTCGTTTGCGAAGTTAGTAGTTCGTTCACGTCATAATACTTCAAGCATGACAAAAATGTTATCCTATTAGTTTGTGCGTGGCATTCTCTAAATATATTTCAGCTTCTTTAAAATAGATACAACGATTCATTTCATTCAAAATAATGATTAATAAGAATTGTGAGCTAGAATAGAGGAAATCTCACAAATTACGAAAAAAACATAAAATAAATTAATGGTATTGTATAAGTGCGGGTCCCAGTTAATGATAACATTAATTTGGAAGGACAGTGTATAAAATAAAACAAACAAATTAAAACGTGAAACGGAATTTTTTTTTTTCAAGGAAAAAAAAAAACGTTTATTGAGTAATTATTACAATGTACCCCAAATGTCGGCAACGAGTAATATAATATGATACACAAATAATATGAAATATCTAATGTACATATTAGTGAAATATATGAATGAAAAAAATATATGTCTAATATAAAATAGTAAAAAAAAAAATAAAATAAAATAATAGTAATACTAAAAAATAAATGAACAGAAGTAATACAAAAGAAACAAAAAAAAAAAAAAAAAAAAAGTTTTTTAGCAAGAACAATAAATGTTATATCTGTGAAAATGATAAAAAGTAAAATATGATAAAAAGAAAAAGAAAAAAACATTAATTATCAATATAAACTGTTCAAAACGATAGAGAGAGCGGAAGAACTACCTCCAGGACTTACAATCTTGGTTGTATTTTCTGTGTGTCCTTCGGGTCACACCACAAATAACCATCATCAATCATGGAAGTGTGTGATGTCAAACTAATTACCCCAGGTGGACGATCTACCGTACATCAGTACGTCAGCAGACATTCGGATTCTGGGGAGTCTGCAACATTGCACAAAGGCAAGTCAGAGAATCATGGAACCTCATCCAAACTTCAATATAGACAATCTACATATTTAGCAACTTTTAATGCAAACTCATTGTTAAAAACTGGATAACTCAAACACCTAACGGATACACTAAGAAATCACAACATACGCATAGCAGCCATTCAAGAAACAAGATACATCGATACAGATACTTTCGATTCCGAAGGTTTTAGAGTGTACAAAGGAAAGGTGGGACAGAGAGTAATGAAAAATGTACCACACCTTGGAACAGCCTTTATAATTGACAAAACAATTCTGAATTCAATAGTTGACTTTGATTCACAATCAGAAAGACTCTCAAGTTTTACATTCAAAAGTACAAACAAGATATACACAATAATTAATGCACATGCCCCCATAAATGAGGATAACAGGAAAAACAAAGAAAAGGTGGAGACCTTTTGGAATCAACTGGATGACCTTCTTCAGAAAATTCCAGACAAAAACAACATCATCCTCCTTGGTGACTTTAATGCCCAGATTGGCAGGGAAAAAAATTTAAGAAAATCGTAGGAGATTATCCTGCCCATAACAGAACAAACAAAAATGGCATCAGGCTTATAGAACTTTGCCAGGCTCACAATTTAATTCTTAAATCTACAGCCTTCAAAAAATTACCACGAAAACAAAAGACATGGGTATCCCCAAATCCCAACCTAGGGGCATTCCAACTTGATCATGTGACAATCAAAAAAACATTTAACAAGGAAATTATGAATGTTCGAGTACTTAGAGGCGCTAACTTGGACTCAGACCACTACCTCTCTAAAATTAAGTTCAAAATCATCCCAAACAGGAAATATAAAGTGAATAAAATTAAGAGTCGCAAGTACAATACAGATAAAATTCTAAGTTCAGATGACTTCACAAAATCCACAGAAACAATTCTGACCCAAAGTTGGGAGAACATTAAAGAAAACCTACTAAATACAGCTGAACGGATAGCACCTCAAATAAAAATGAAAAAACATATCTGGTGGACACAGGAATGTGACATTTACATTGAAACAAGAAAACAAGCATGGCAAAATTGGCAGTCACATAAAACAGAAGAAAGCAGACAAAATTTCATTAAAATAAGGAAACTAGTTGATAAAAATATAAAAAGGGTAAAGAAAACACATGAAAACAAAACACTGCTCCAAATTGATGAAGACTTTTCCAGAAACAACACAAGAAGTTTTTACAAAACGTTCAAGCAGAAATTATCGAGATACAAAGCACCCACCCTCCAACTTCGAGATACTCATGGAACCATAGCTCACAATAATACAAAAAATTGCAAAATCCTAGCAGAATATTTTGAGACACTCTTGAATTGCGAACCAACCCTCAACACAGTTGAATTAACTCCAAGTAACACTGAAAAGCCCAATTCAGAACCACCAACAAGGGAAGAATTACAAAAAATCATCTCAGAACTCGGAAATAATAAAGCAGCTGGATAAAACCAAATAGTCGCCGAACTTTGGAAAAAAACTAACAAAAATGCAATTACATCTCTTTAATATGTTTGTGATAAAATCTGGAAGGAAGAAGAGATTCCCATAGAGTGGAAAACAGCTCTCATCCACCCTATTCACAAAAAAGGGTTGAAAACAGACCCAAACAACTATAGAGGTATTTCATTGCTGGATATAACATATAAAATTCTTTCTAAAGTCCTTTCGAACAGAGCAGAGCCACAATTAGACCCTCAAATTAGAGAGTATCAGGGAGGTTTTCTCCCTGAAAATATAACGGCATACCAAAAATCAAGGGCAAAAACATATGTAATCTCCTTCATTGACTTTCAAAAAGCATATGATTCGATTGACAGAAAATCCCTTATATCAGTCTTAGAAGAAATGGGCTTGGATAAAAAAAAACAGTTAATATCATAAAAGCAACGCTCACAAATACATTTTCGAAAGTTAAATTCATGGGTGAATTATCTGATCCATTCGAAATAAGAACGGGAGTACGACAGGGATATGGGCTCTCGCCGTTGTTATTCAACTGTGCACTTGAGAAAGTAGTCAGAGAATGGACTAAAAATATAAAGAGTGGCATAAGACTGGGCAGTAAAAAGAAGAACCTCAAAATTAATTGTATTGCTTTTGCAGATGATATGGCCTTGTTTGCTGGAGGAAGCCAGGGAACAAATTCTCGAACTGGAGAAACAAGCAAATAAGATAGGACTTCACATATCCTTTCAAAAAACTAAAATCATGACAAACATCAAACACCCACGTAAATACCTCAAAGTCCAAGAACAAAACATAGAAATAGTAAAAGAATTCAAATATCTCGGAGAATGGATTAGTTGGAATGCTAAGGAAAACAAAGCATTGGGATCCAAAAAAAATAAACTTGAACTTGCTTTCCAACTAACAAAAGATACATACAACAAAAAATCTCTTTCCTGGGGGTCCAAAATAAAACATTACAAAACAGTGATTAAACCAGAAGCCTTGTATGCAGCTGAAACACTAAACATGAATATCAAAGGTCATATGGAGAAACTCGAACTAAAAGAAAGGAAAATTTTAAGAAAAATCATAGGACCAAAATTTCAGGATAATAAGACAGTATACATAAAGAATGAAACACTCTACAAGAAAATTGAAAAACTCTCTGATACTATCCGAAAAAGAAGAATCAATTTTTACGGTCATCTTCTCAGAATGAACTCTAATAGATTGTCCAAGCAAATCTTTGACTTCTTACGCCATCTCAAAACAAAACCCAATTGGTTTAAAGAAACTGAAAAGGACCTAGCAGAATTAAAAATTAATTACAGAAAATTCACTACTTGATCAAACTTCTAAATTAATAACTAAAGATGAATATGTTAGGTTCCAAGATAAATCCACTCTAAAAACCAAACCCTTTATCTCAGATGAAGAAAGAAAAAGAAGATCGGAAAGAATGAAAAAGTACTGGGCACTTAAGAAAGGACAACACACAGTGAAGTGATGGATTCAACGTGCCCCAAAGAGGGTGAAACGAAAAAAAAAAAATAATAAACTGTTCAAACATGAATATTAACTTTTGTTTATTAACCCGTTTTGTGATATTAACTTTTCCTACTATTTTTATATTATTTTTTTTATAAAATGCATTCATATTCATTTATTTCTTGTACTTCCTGCTCTAGTTCGAGTATATAAGGACGCTAAGCCCAAATAATCAAACAATATTTATTTCAATTTTTCATGTTTTTTATTGCAGGAAAATTAGGTATTTTAAAAATCATGAAGTCAAAGGTTTCAGTTCTAAAGCATTTTTTATCGAATACAATATTTTTTGGGAACAATTCAAACCTTTTATAAATTCCTATCATAGCCAGAGCCTACGAGCATCTATCATACTGTTTGTAGTTCTGTTACTTATTTGTTGAAAATTTCATCTCTATAGAAGTTCCAATGTTGGAACTTGCCTGGCTTCCCACCGGTGCTTAATGGGTTTAGGATGTTAGGGATAATGGGGGAAGGGGCAGATGGGATAATCTCAGGTTTTCTAAACTTTGATGAACAACTATTTCTCTTGATTGCGGGCATTGTTATCTAGAAATCGATAATCATATGAAAATTGATTCAAAATCATTTGTTGATTCGTAAGCAGCAGCTGAAGGTGTAGCGAGCGCCTAGAAGATGATAGCAACTGGAATGCTTTAATGTCTACTGATGAGTAGCTTTTCTGTCTGTATTATAGTGATATAGTGATATCAGATATCACTATATAGAAACCAAGAGCTAGAAAAATGAAATTCTAAATAAAATTTGGAAATATAAAACTTGAAAAAAGAGCTCCCTTTCTCCCTGACTAGGAAAAACAATAGATCATAGATTTTTCCCAATCTACATTTTAGAATTAAAGGGATGAAATTTCTTATATTCATAATTAAATTTGTGAGAAAATATACATATATATATTTTTTTTTCATTCTAAACAATATAGCTCCTTAACGGTAGGCCATAGCGACACATATTATATAACTAACATATTTTCTATAATATATTTCCTATAATATTTGATAGCTAACTGTTGACAAATTTTCGATCTGATGAACACCAATAGTCTTAGAGCATTTCAAAATGCTACATTTTTTTAACACGGGAGAACTTCCTAGGTGAAATTTTCTCTCACACTGGTGGCAAAACCCTTTAATCGGAGAACTAAGGTAGTTGGGAAGATCTCCGTGTGTCTAGGTGGAAAGCGAAGACTTCCTTATAGGGCACCGCCATGCACAGTAAACTAGCTGTTCCATGACCTACCGTGTTTGTTGTTTGTTCTTTCAAAATTTGTGCTCGGTGAGACTTTTTTTTCCCCTGCGAGTAGCTGGGGTTATAGTTTTTGTTCAAACGATGGTTGTGAAGTTTTAGACTGTCAATTCTCGTCTCGCTCTAGACTATTAGTTGAAATGGCATTAGTTATTCATCAAATGAGCGGTATGTTGTATTTTCTTATTTTCAATGTGGTAGGATCTTTTTTTTTGAGTTTCTAACCAATTCAGAAAAATAAATTTTTTTGATACATTGACATCAATGTAAGGTCAATGCTTTAGAAAATAGTTGACCGCTTAATCATTTTTTTGATATTTTTTTTCTCTTTCAATAGAAACCGTACCCAAAATTATTAACCGTTAATGAGGGCATGCTTTTGCATGATGAAATAGATCCCGTTGATTGCAATGACATATAAAAAAATCGCGATTATGGAATTTCAGTTCCAATATTTAATTATTTGACTTTTTTTGTTTGTTGTTTGTTTTTCTTAAAATTTGAAAAACATTATATTAACGTTATTTGGTGTTTAGAAATTGGAATTCTCTTCGGAAAAGCCAAAACTTTGAGCTAGAGAGAAAATCTCTTGTGAGAGTTTTCGCGTCTCACTGACTAGCGAGTTCTACCGGGTTGAAAAACAAAAGTTCTAAAAACGATACAAAAACTATAGAATCCTAGCTAAAAGTCCTATCCATGCCAAAAAAATACCGATTATGAAGCTATATTTGTTTATTTTGCTTATCTAGCTTGTCTTTTTCATAGCCCTGAAGATAGCTATCACAGTTGTGGTCGAATCTTCAATGTAAACAAATCATTGTTGTACATTTTAATTCTTGAATGGTCCTTCTTATTACCAATACAACTATTTAGAAATTTACAAAATCTACTTGAGATTGGAATACGGACATCTGTTGTGGAGACAATTAATTTTGTGTCATCGTTGCGTATCTTTCCTTTTCTAAAAAAAAAAAAAAAAAAAAAAAAAAAAAAGAACTCTGGTCTTGGTTGTTCAAAGTTAAAAGGTCACAGAGGAATCATCAAAAGGGCTTTTAAGAAAGCTGTAGAGGATATTGTAAAGGGCAAAGGAACTAAGTGAAGATTTTTTACACCGTAGACAAAGTGGCATTGTAATGCGATGGTCTCGCTCAACTGGCTTAGTCTTGATAATCCTCTCTGCCTTCCTTCAAGGGTTCATCTAATCTTTTGCCCGTCCTCCATTATTGTTTTCTTAGGCACTACTTAATATTAATTATCATTTTCTTATAAGGACTCCAATGAAGATTGCATCTCTCTTCTCATTAACTGGTTGATCAAAAGTAAAGGTTTATTTTTATTTGTAATAATATTATGAGAATGAAATTAATAGAAAATTAAAATTGAATCCTTTATGTTAACTCTAAACCTTGCGCGCCTTTTGGAATCACGCATCCGAGCGCGCGATTATTCAGAATGAATATACAGTAGAAACTCAATTCGTCATGAGTGGGGGAGAGGGGGTGACGAAATAACGGAAATGACGAATTATATAATTTTGCTGGTAATGTAACAAAAAAGCATTTCAAACTATATAATTGTATTTTTTTTTGCAAATTATTGAATTTAAAAACGAACAGATGAACATTATAAACACTGGACTTAAGTGAAAATTGCAAAAAATAAGAAAAGGTAAACACTTGCCGCATCCCATCAGATGTGAAATATCTGACTCACATTGCTGCTCGAAACTACTCAATGCACTTAGTTAACATTTCTTCTAGTGCTTTGCATGGAATAGTGGAAGAATTAAAAACGTCATGGTCAACATCTTTTTACATGACTAACTTCATTTTTAGCACTCAGCACTTGTTCTATAATTTCATTGTCATTTAATATTTCATATCCTACATCCGTACTATCCATGTTTAACCAGCTGCTCACCTCTTGTTTATCTTTTCTCATTTTATAACGTGGAGCAGAAGTTGCTGAGCCAGATGCTAATGCTTTTGTATGAAGAGCTTTCCAGTATTAACAGATTCCAGTATTAACTGAATTCGTCAACTTCCTTTCATCTTTTACTACAATCAATGGAGGGATTGACTCCAGGCTTGTTCTGTTAGTTTTTTTCTATGAAATAATTTAAAAAATGTATAAATATAGGCGTATGTTTTAGTTACAAACTAAATGAGGCGGTTTAAAGATTAAATAGGTAACAAGGGGAAAAAAATGAATAATAATAAAAAAAAAAAAAAAAAAAAAAAACTGACGAATTACAGAATAAGACGAATTATCGAGTGACGAAATAACGAGTTTCCACTGTACTTGATTTAATAGTAAATTTATCCAGCTTTGAGAAGTAAAAAATAAATTTTGGAAAAATTGTTTCGGTGTTATAGGTAAAAATGTCTAAAAAAAGCTTGGATTTTGCAACAGTACGCGTTTTTTGTGAGCTGGCATGGGTAGGACGTGAAAAATATACGGTGTCTGGTAGTAAATTTAACAGCTTTGAATGAAAAAAAAAATAAGCTTATTTTAAAAAAGAACGTACCTTAAACATTTCGGAGTAAAGGTTATCTATTTGTAATCCATTAAATGTTTCAAACATGCATATCATGACTCGATTAACTAATTTCTCGATATCCCAGGTTCAATTTTAGAACCAACACATCTATAGTTTCTTTTAACTGTTTTTTTTAAAGATTCTTGTTTGCACTTCAAATAATATTCTTTTTCAGAAAGTTTATTACCTCTACAGAAATTTTTCATATTATGTATTTCGCACCTTTTCATTCTACTGGTCTATTTGGCGGATTCCGTTCAGGTTCCAATAGAATTTGATTCTGATCAGGGTGTGGTGCGAATCGCAATCACCCCCACCGTAACTTCTCACCCTGAATGGGGTCCTGATGTTCCATTTGTATTAGCACGTAGTCAATTCGGTTTTCACCCACAACTGGGTCATGATGATTCCACACAGAAGTCGCTGCGTGGAACCATCGTGCTACTAACCACTAGTTTCTTGTCAGAAGCCGAACTAATAGATTATTCCATTTTCACTGCTCGTTTATATATGAATACAAAATATTTAAAATAATTAAGAAAAAAAAAACTAAAATGTTCGGTAGGTCTATATTTTTAAATTCTCATTGGATTATACTTTTGTATCTTGTTTCACCATTCTCCAAACCTACTGCTGCAGTTAAATTTTTCATGAACACGTATGGGGATAGAAGATATCGGCATTAAAATTACAATCATCGGTATAAGGGTGTATCGAAGAAATCTAAACATTCATTTTTCATCAACCGCCTTGAAAAAAGAGAAAGTTCTCAATTCGTCAGTATTTTTTATTTTATTTATTTACGTGATTACACCGTTAATTATGGATCGATTTTGATGATTCTTTTATTGATCAGTAGGGCATATTTCAGAGGTGGTGTGATACAATTTTTTTATAGAAATAAAATCAGCCTTTTTAAGAAAAAAAAAACCTTTCACTAAAAATATATTTCTCTATGGTAACTAAATCTAAATTATTAATTTCCATATAGAATAGAAAATAAACTTTATTCTGGGACGATGTCCCCTAAGAATGATATAATGTACATAAATAAATACAATGAGTCTAGCTTTCATAAGATGAAATAAAATAAATTCACAATATGGTTAACTATTTACAGTTTTACAAATAAAGAACAAAAACAGACACAGATGAAATAAAAATTACAAAAATCCAATAATTGCAGGAGAAAAAATAAAAACCTATTTACATCTACTGAATGCTTTTTTTTTTTTTTTTTTTTTTTTTTTTTTTTTTTTTTTTTTTTTTTTTTTTTTTTTTTTTTTTTTTTTTTTTTTTTTAGTGTGGTTTTGCTAGTCAGTATTATTCTGGAGGGAAAGGAGGTATTGAAAGAGAAGGGATTTAAATGTGGACAGAGATGGAGCATTACGGATATTACAGGGTAGTGAATTCCATAAGGAAGTAGCACGGGAAATGAAGAAGTGGTCAAATAATGTACTCTTATTATGGGAAGAAGTATACAGGTCTGAGGAGCGAGATCTTGTAGTGCGGGAGGAGACCGAGGATCTGAACTGGAAGATGTTATAGATGTAGGAGGGATTCCGAGAATTAATGGTTTGGTAGAGGAAGGAGGCTAGGAAGTAATTTCTGCGGGATGAAGGATAAAGCTATTTTAACTATGTATATAGATGTGATGTGTGGGAGGCTTTTGGAACCCTAAAGATAAACCTAACGAAACAGTTCATTAGTCTTCTTAGTTTACTCTCGAGTTCCGCCGTCAACCCACCATATGCCACACAGCTGTAGTCAAAATGAAGTAGGATAAAGGAAGAAACCAAAAGTTGACGAGTAGGTTTCGGAAGGGAGTCCTGGGAAGAATGGAATAGTTTAAGGATGGATATAATCTGTCGAGAAATTTGGGAGTAATGAGGTTTCCATGAAAGGGTTTGGTCGAAGGCAATACCAAGGTTTTTAACTGTGGAGTGGAATTGAATAGGTTGGGAGTTCATAGACAGGATCGGGAGGTGGGGAAGGGATCTCATATGGGTATTAGAACCTATAATAATAGCCTGCGTTTTTTCTACATTTAATTTTAACTTGTTATCATAGGCCCACTTGCAAATGCTATTAAGTTCCTCTTGGATAAGGGAGAATGATTTTATTAAATCAGAGTGATGGAAGGATAGATATATCTGGAAATCATCCGCGTATAGATGGTAGGAACAATGGTGAATGGAATTTGGTAAATCGTTTATGTAGGCACAAAAAAGGGTAGGAGAGACACTGGAACCTTGGGCTACCCCTGATGTCAACGAAAGAGAAGAGGAAAGTGGCTGGTTTGGTATGGATACTATTTGAGTTCTACTATAGAGGAAGGAATGAAACCAGAGGAGAGAGCTTGAGGGAAAAGATAGGGCTTTTAGTTTCGTGAGGAGAATAGAATGGTCTAGGGTACAGGATAGAATGGTCATATACACTCAACTCTCGATGTCTCGAACTTTTAAATAAGTCAAACAAAATCTTTTACACGTTAATTTCATCTCGATGAGTCGATTATTGGTAAAATCTTGAAAAAATTGTGTAAATAAGTTGAACTGAAAATAGGAGTCAAAATAGGGGACTTCTAGGACTTCCACCTCCACGTATCGAACTATTAGATGACTTCGCCTCTTTAACTCGAACTCAAATTCAAAGAATTTCATGTGTTATATGTTTTCCTGTTTTCTGTCATTGTTTACCTTTTCAGTTCATTGTCAGTTTTTATATTTTTTCTAAAAATTATTTTTATTTCATTTCAATATTTTCTATTTTAAAACTAATAGCGTAATGTAGCAGTTCGTTATTATTGATACGTTATTATTGTTAAGTTGGTGGTTGAAATATCTGAGGGATGTTGATCAATTTAATTACCCAGATAAATAACAATAAAAAAAAATAGTAACAATAACAACAAAAAAATTTGCAGTGTATAAAAAAAAAGAGAAGATATTTCAAAATGTTTTTTTTTTCGTTTCATCCTCTTTGGGGTACGTTGAATCCATCACTTCACTGTGTGTTGTCTCTTCCTAAGTGCCCAGTACTTCTTCATTGTTTCTGATCTTCTTTTTCTTTCTTCATCTGAGATAAAGGGTTTGGTTTTTAGAGTGGATTTATCTTGGAACCTAACATATTCATCTTTAGTTATTAATTTAAAAGTCTGATCAAGTAGTGAATTTTCTGTAATTTTCAATTCTCCTAGGTCCTTTTCAGTTTCTTTAAACCAATTGGGTTTTGTTTTGAGATGGCGTAAGAAGTCAAAGATTTGCTTGGATAATCTATTAGAGTTCATTCTGAGAAGATGACAGTAGAAAGTGATTCTTCTTTTTCGCGTAGTATCAGAGAGTTTTTCAATTTTCTTGTAGAGTGTTTCATTCTTTATGTATATTGTCTTATTATCCTGGAATTTTGGTCCTATGATTTTTCTTAAAATTTTCCTTTCTTTTAGTTCAAGTTTCTCCATATGACCTTTGATATTCATGTTTAGTGTTTCAGCTGGATACAAGGCTTCTGGTTTAATCACTGTTTTGTAATGTTTTATTTTGGACCCCCAGGAAAATGTTTCTTATTATACTAATAAATTTTAAAACGTATATATATATATATATATATATATATATATATATATATATATATATATATATATATATATTTGGCACAAAATACAAAATTAATAATAATAATACTAAAGATTTTTATTTATTCTGGGAGCTTAAGTCCCTTGAGAATCCAAAAAATAATGTACAGATAGGGGCCTTCAGAGCCTTGAAATTAATATAAAATAACATTATTTAGAATAAAAGAAATAAAATTTTTAATAATAATTAATAAACGAAGCTCTGGAAAAAAAAATACAGAATCTTGAATAAATTGGAAGTACCTTATTATAGGTATAATCCACAACCTATAATTGAAGACATATTAAACTTTACTGGGACCAAGTATATTTGACTGATCACACTACCCCTCACCATAGATCAGACATTTTGCTTATTAATAAATAAATAAAATACTTTTATCTATTATTCAATACAATAAATAAAATCAGCAGCTAAAATCGAAATAGGAGTTCCATCGGATGATAATTTACATTGAACGGCTGCTGAGAAAATGAGTAAATATTTGAATCTAGGTGAAGAGCTGAAACAGGTGTATCGTCATGAAAAAGTGAAAGTTTTTCCACTTATTATTTACATTAAAAATAGTAGCAGAAATATTTGAGTGCATTTTGTGCAAAGGCAATAAAATTCTAGGCATAGGAATAGTTCACATTTTATACATAAAAGTGGCTATCGACAGTTTGGTTACAGGTTCCTGCAAGCACTAAGTTGAACACTGTAACAATTAAATCATCATTACTTTCTTAACATGTAATTTTCAAAATCATACAGGTAACATAATGAACTTACCAGCAGTTGACCTTGTACATATGCCCAAGATGGTCCGTGTCAGTAACTGCATAAGCTGCGGACACTGCAAGAGCTGGCAATCCCCAGCACACGAAGCAAGAAAACAAAAATCTGAAAAACGTATTAAATCAAGTAAGTTGATTCTTAAATTGCCATCATTATGGTTTTTAATAACATATACATATACATATACATATATATATATATATATATATATATATATATATATATATATATATATATATATATATATTTAAAGAGGATTAAATTATTTGATATTAAAATAAAATTAATACGTTAAAAGGCTTTTGAAAGTTAGAACGAGTAAGGTTTGTAACGGAATATCTACATACAAGCGTGGGATATATCGAAATTGAAGAGAACATATAATCTTGTATGTAAATGCTGCAAACGAGAATATATTTCGCTTTTCAACTTGCGACATACCACGCTCTGGATTGGCTGTTTCCATTTCCCTCATGTTTTATTCATTTTAGATGTATACAATTCCAAGAACACATTCTAGAAAAAAAATTTAAATTGAAGTGGTTTTCAAAACAAATTTGAAATTCTAGATTCCAATTTGAAAAGCAGATTAGGAACCTACTCGGAAATTTCATAGCGGGACCTCAGCTTCTACGTACTGTTGCCTTACCGGTAAAATACAACAACATTTACTGATTGAAATTCTTTAAAAGAATTGCTAATTGTAAAGCATACTTTTAATTAATTGTTTTTCTGATATTGCCGAAGAGTTTTTGTTATGTTAAAATTGTATAAAAGAACATGTAGATTTGTTGTGTTGTACTAAAATAATGCAGGCTTGTTTTCCTTGGATTACTTCTCTGTATAATTTTTTTTTTTTTTTTTTTTTTAATGGATGTCAATAATTATTATTAATTTAAGTATTACCTCCTAGCATTTCATTATTTCGGAATAATTCAGTCATTACCCACAAGTCTTCTCAAGCTATTCGTATAATTTTGAGTTTTGCGAGTTCAAACTCAGGTGGAAAAGGGCCCAAAGACCCAGAAACTTTAAAGACTTTAAAAAAAAAGTTTGTGATAACGATTGAGTGAGTGCGTGTACTGTTGAAAAATGGTTTAAAAAGGTTCGAGTGGAAGATTTCAGCATTGAAGAATAGGGGTTTCGTAGCAGGACTTGTTCCCAAGATCGCTTGAGGTACGCATGAGGGTATAGAAGGATCAAGCCTAAATCTTCCCTTGATAACGATATTCTGAGTGCTCTGGCAAATAAAAATAATAGAAATAATAGATAACTTTCAGAGAGAATAACAGTCAGCAAATTAAACGATGCTAACCACCACAAGGGAAATAACTCAAGCATAGCATGGTTCCAAAAAAAAAAAAAAAAAAAAAAAAAAATGGAAATCATGGTTATGAAAGGTTTTGTCGTTATAAAACTGTTGAGTCTATGCCTCATCCAACCACTTCTCCAGACCTCTAGGCTATTCAATATCACTTTTTAAACGAAATAAACTACTTTTAAACAATAAAAATTTCTTTCATCAAAAGTTGGTAGAAATCGTAAAAGGTTATCAATAAAGTTCTATTCAGGGGAAGCATTGTATCGAGAGGAATGAAGTGTATTTTAATGTTTTCTAATAATTGTATTTGTTGTTGTTTTGTTTTTTAAAAATATAAACCAGCATTAATTTTAGAACAACATAATACTATTCTCAGACTTATTTATTTCATTTATTCAAACTAATAAAATAATGAAATATTGATATGTAGCAGGATTATAGGTTTTTAATTAGCAATTAGAATATCTGCGAGATATAATAAGCTACCCCTTCACAGCCTTTGGCAGGAGATCCGAGAATAACTCTTCTCGGAAGTAGACGCAGCTGGGCCGTACACACAAAAAGAGTTTTTTGTACCTACCCCTTATTTATAAGAATTTGGATAAACACTTCACTTCTACCTTCGAACTACCGAAAAATCAGTAGGCGTATTGGTGTTAGACCTAGAGTGGAGATGCTAAAAAAAGGCCAAGAAGAATATGTCTATCTGATATTGTTGCTGCTTTTCCGGCATGTCCTTCTGGACTGGTCTATTTAGCCTTACCGCTGTTGCCATGATGTAGCTACATCACTTGATGATATCTCGATCTGAAACCGTGACTTCTACGGACTACGCCTTACCCGCATTATATCATCTCTCTCATTAAGCTAAGTTTAATTAATAAGTAAATTGTAAAATGAAGATAACTTACTTGAAGCACATCTTATGGGGTTGTGGGGCACACTCTCTCTTGATTACTCGGGACTCGACACACAACGAAGACAGCCAGAGGATCGCAGCAAGGTGAAGGTACTGGAGCGAGAATGATATCGACAAGCATAACTCCTTATCCTGAAAAATTTAATAGTTTTTAAAAATATAAGTATATTTTTCTATATACAAATCGTTTGTAAAATGTGAAATAATAATGAGGAAAATTACATACTCATAAGAATTAGCACAATAAATCTTATGTGGGACATCATAAATCTTGAAACGAATCTTGTAAAAATGTATTTATGTTTATTCGTTTCGATTACTTATATTAAAGATTTTTAATTGCTTTCGGATCTGGATTCTAATCTGGCCACTCTAAATATCGGATTAAAGCGTTTTAAATTAATTAAAACTGCGGGAAACAATCGCTGCTGTATATGGACGTTCATGATCGTGCATGAATAAACATTCATTAGCAACTTCTGATACGAACATCAGACAGAACATTCTCCAAACAAATAAAAAATTCTCGACGTAGCCAACAGCTGTTAGAGATCTCTCTATCAAAATTAATTCAGCCCAAGCTTCTAAATTAATCCCATCCCAGATTATAACTGTTACTCCACCATTTTCCATCGTGAGCAGATTGAAATCGTATCCCAATCATTTATTCAAGATATCGTAGGAAATATATTTTTTTAATTTATTTTTTATTTCAAGACGGTGGTATGTAAGGCATTAAAGAGTCCAGCATCCATTGGTAGCTCCATCAGACTTTATTTCCGGTTATTCGCTACTTAAAGAGATCTCTCGTCCAACTCCTTTTTAGCCTTCGGTATGCATTGTAGGGATTGTTGAAATAAACTGTATTTCGTTATGATATGATGTAGTACAATGGACAGGAATAAATCTGTATGCAGTTTTCTATTACTCAAGTACCATGGAGATTGCGCGATGAGTCACACTGTTTGTGAAAGAAATGTTTATAGCTTGTATAAGTGGGTTTTTTTGGCTAATCCGTAAAACTGTGATGCACTAACCCATATGGGTATCATTTATTAATATATATGCAGGCACTGTTTCAGGTTTAGGGGTATCTTTTATTGTAGCTGGAAGAACATGAGTTAACTGTCTATTCATTTTAGTCAGTGGAAGAGAACTATTTGTTATCTAGGTATGTGGAGAAATTATTTATTTTATTCTTTTAGGTTTATTTAATTTAGATTTTTAACACAATATGTTTCATATTGCCAGATTTTTATTCTAAAGAAATACAGAAGTTTGTACAATTGTATAAATTTTATTGTAGTTCCACTAACGGGTAGTTGCATCGCAAGTTGCTGCATATTATTGTTATCGTTTTTACACACATTTACTTAATGTCTAAATTTTATACAGTTGTAAATATGAAGAAAAAAAAATTCTTTATACTTGTCCATAACAAAAAAATAAATAAAAAAATGAATGTTATCCTCACTTTTGATACCCAAAATAATTCAGATAGGTGCACGTATCTGTTAGATACGCATCAGAAATGTTTGTTGAATTTTCTTTAATCCTATGCCATCTTGGGATTTTCCGTCTTTTCTACCGTCAAATTTTGACCTAATCATAGTCATGACCAAGAATTCCTACAGTGAATGGTAGAAAAATGAGTTTTGTATCTCATCTGCATAAAGTTTTTAAATATTTTATTTTAAATTAATCGTTTGAAATTCGTAATTTATTGATAATTTAAAGTAACATACAAATTGAATTTACACTTGATTTAAACAAACAATGAAATCAAATGGACTTGTATGTGTCAGATACGCGCGACCTCTAATGATTGTATCGTTTTATTTATTTAATTTTTTATTTCATAAACATATTTATATTGTTTTTTTTTTCCACTATAGGTCATTTTTACAAACGAAAAAAACTAGAATCACTCGTTTGAATTGTGATTTATACGCAGTTTATTAGTTTGCAGCATTTAAAAAATTGTTTGCAATGATTGTATTTTAACATCGAAGTGATTTTGCGATTTGCATAGAAATAGTTTTTAAGTATAATTCTGTATAGGTTTTCGTTTATTTATATTTTTTTTTTATCTAGAAGTCCTTAGAAAGCTGTGAAAAAACCCCCCAAAAAATGTTTATTTTTAATTTTTTTTTTTTTTAAACCTATGAGATATATAAAGTAAACTATACTAATTAACATATCGGCCTTTTCTGACATGTATATATTATAGATATGGTGATTAAAAAGGCAGATATGCTTATTATATACAAGTGGTATCTGTGAGATATGCGTGCCCTTTCTTGTTGGTCTAGGAGGCGCGCCTACCGCAAGGGTTATAGTTACAATATACTTATCAAAACTATTTTTATTGAATTTAGTATTTCATGTTTGACCTAGGATACATTGTGGTTCGGATTCGCTCAATTTTCGGATGTTAAATAAATCATTATTGAAATTATTTGATATTATATTAGAAAGAGATTTGACTTGATTGTATTTGAAAGAGATCTTTTGGTAACCTCCTTTTTTTGTATTTTTTTTTCCCATAGCCCTTACTAGTTTTCTATTTCACTAACTTTATAGCTTAGTGAAAAGTTTCTTATTATTAGTTTCTAAAGATATGAAATAATAAAAAAAAATTTAACTCTCTCCCATACAAATAAAAACATGGTTCAACTTGAAGCGAAGGGATAAAACTTCTGTAATTAGGACATTTCTCTTCCCTGGTTCGATCCGAGTTGGAAGAAAACAACCTGAGACCGGAACGAATCACTGAAGATGTAATGGCACCATTATCCTCTAAGTGGGTATTAAACTTTTTAAAAAGGGATCCCAGGGACAAGTTTTAAAGGGATTTATATTTGTTACGCTCCAAATCAGAGCGGATCGGTGGATTTCAAAAGAAATTGGCTTATTGAAAATTTATCTCGGTAAAATCCGAAGAGAAATACTTGGGGATATAAAAGGAGGAGAAGGTTCGTTATTTTCCAGTTGCAAAACAACTCATTTCGGACCTACTGTACAGAAGTATATTTTATTTCCTTTTAAGTATTATTTTTTTATAATACCTTTTGCAAATGCATGAATTATCTGACAACATATCCAGTTACAGGCCAGATAGGAATAAGGAAAGGTAACACACAACAGTCTCTCCTTTAGGCATAGATCAAACTATTTACAATTTTTTTTTTAATTGAGAAGTTCTTTCAACCAGCTTCTTTTCAGCCTTCTGGGAGTATTTCCGGCTCATCATATAACTCAGTCTTACATGGTTCATTTACTGTAGTCACATAAAAATCTGTGTGAAATGTGTGATATCTTAGAATTTTTATTGAAATGTGTGTATTTTATAAGTGTAGTATTTTTCCTAGTCCCGCATATTTGTGCGGCGTATATCCTAGTGGTTTTAAGCATATATGTGTTTAGTAGCTGTTAGAGTTTTAATGTTGACCGTTTCGTTTAATAGAGAAGTGCTAGTCACTTATTTAAACAGAGTCGCTTTTGTTTTACTTATAGGCTCCAGGTCATTCTTAAATCGAATATAAGATTTAAGCGATGGATTTTATTTGTCTGTGTAATAATGAGTCAAATGTCGGTGAAGATAAGTGGACAAGAGTCATGTCTGAGTGTAAAGGTGAGGTTATTTAGAATAACTGAATTTTATCTTTCTTTTTTGAACCAGTCTGAAACATTGTTAAGTGGTGTTGAAGAGCTAATGTGGGAAGGGAGAGTGGAGAGAAGACTTTTGAACATTGTATTGATTTTTTGGAGGACTTATTTTCATTACTTATTGAAATGAGTTGTTCATGGATGTAGGCAACTATTAATGAATATGTGATCTACTAATATAGGGGCATCTGGAGCACGTGGGCTGTGATGTTCTTTGGACTATGTGCTGATGTATGAGCAAGTTATGTCCGATCTTGTTGTGTATTTATCTTTCTATTTATTGATTAGAGTGGACTATCGTTCCTCCTTCCACTGCTGTTTGATATACTTCTGGTGGTCACTCAGAAGAATTGGCAAGTGGGTTACAGGGAACATAGTTCTGGACTATTTTTGTTTTCCAAGGAGGCAGAAAATATGGATGTGTTAAGTAGAAATTTGGAATCTGAAATAGGTGTGATAAAGTTGTACAAGCAGAAAGTTGGAGAGGTATCCAATAATTCGAAAAACTCTTTGCTTGACTTCAGGTGCCCTAGGAATTTTAAAAACATGTTTTGCCTGGGGAGCGCTAGAGGCCATTCTTTAGTTTCACACAATGCGCTTGAAATAGGACTTGTTCTGAACGCTCTACTAATATATTTGTGGCAAAAGCGGCCTATTTTCTTATCACCATCACCATACACTTTATATAACTATGAAAAATGTGCTGTTTATTTAAATAATAAAATTTCTTCGATAATTTTTTTTTTTTTTTTAACTCTCACTCTATCTTAAAAGATATTTACAATAGCGAATTTTTAATATATTATAACTTTCTAGTAAGAACCAGAAATAAAAAAACGTTCTACACCTATATAAAAGATGCTTTTTTAAACTCAACCATCATCTTAACAACTTCAAAAAAAGAAAAAAAGAAATAACAGTCAAAGTTGTAACTTTCTGATTAACAACTACTAAGACGCATATCATTCTAAATTTTATAATTATGAAATAATTAATTGTTGTTGATTAATATATTTTTTATTTTGAAGAGAAAAGAAAAAATCTCTTTATCTTTTCTCTTCAAAATAAAAAATACATTCTAAATTTTGTACGTTTTTTTTTTTTTTACTTGGGGGAAGGTCTGTTTTTTTACTTATATAAATATAAATCAAATCTGAATATCAAATATTAGTCTTAAGATGATAATATTAATAGTAACGGTTATTAATAATTATCTTTTAAACAGTTCTCCCAAAGGAATCGTCAATATTGATTAGCACTTGTCATTGAAGCGGTTCTCGGAATGAGCAGAGGGCTAAAATGTACTGAGAATGCGGAATTCAATGGGAGGAAGGGAACGAAATAGTTTGGTCAATGGGGTGTGTAATTCCCGATCTGAAAGGCAGCTCCTCAAGTGGTCTGCTTTTGGATTCAGCTTCGGCCCAACGTATAAAGATAGCCTTTGTAACTTTTGTAGCGTATTATCTACCCCGTTCAAATTTCTGTTACACAAAGCATTTCATGATCTCCCTTTGACACGTTGATAAAAATGTATTATCATTTCGTAAATACATTTATAATGGACATGTAAAGTCGTTGGATTTAATAATGGCCGAATTCCACAAAGGGTAATTAGGTTCAAGCCGTTGGGTAAACGTACGAGGGTTAGACCGATACGTAGATGGGAGGATTGCGTCTTGTGGATTTGGGTTTTGATGGGGAGGATGGGTTTTAATTTTAAATTTATATATTGATATTTACAACTTTATAGAATGTATACTTTAGGTAGATGTGTAGAATAATGATTACAATAACTTGTAAATAAAGTGTAAAGCAACTACCATTGGTAGCACTTCTTTAAAACTTTTATATTAGAAGGTCCCTAGTCCACCTTCTTTTCAGACGCCTCGGGGTGGTTATAGAGGCGAACAGTAAGCAATTCGGGATGCAAGAGAATTCGTGTGGGTATGCAGCTTATATGGTATAGAGCTTATTCAGTAACATAAGGGACATTGAAATCATTAAAAAAGTTTATTTGTATATTATAAAGACCATTGAAGATTTTAAGAAGAATTTTGGTTTTGGTAATGAGATAGCATGCAGAACTACAATTTTAAATGAAAAAAATATTTCTCTATCTTGAATGAGAGCTGAGAAAAAAAGTAAAGCGTGATTTTCAGATACTTACTCAAAATTATTAAGTCAGTACGAATATTATTAGTGCTCTTCTTGTGATTCGATGACTCAATAAAAATCTTGCATTTAACTAATTTCTGCGATTAAGATAACTTTTCATAACAATCACCAAATTCGTTTTTGTTTAGAGGCATATTGAAAGCCTATGTTTTGCCTTTAAAACACAATACTATATGTTACTCATGCTTTATTTTTCTCATGTTGTTGAGGAAATAAGTGTTATGTTAATTTTATTCTTGTATCTCTTTATACTTTTTTTTTTTTTTGTTTAATCCTTCCTATACCTATATTTTTTTCTTTGGAAGTATCCTGCCGATGTCCCTGCAGTCCTTTCAGCCACAGAGCAGTCAATACTTCCTCCGGACTGTCCATTGTGAGAGGAGAACAAAGACTACTCGGGTATTCCACCAGTGGCTTGTTCATCAGTCATACTGTCCCTCCGCGTTCCTATCTCCAGCTCGTTGGCCGGGATCTGATAGCTAAAATTAGCAGTTGCTGGGTTATTCTCAGTTACTATAAGTTACAGTTCTGAATTCCAACTGCAGATATTTTTCTCAAGCTAAAACTTTAGTGGAGATTAGGACCTAACATTATATAAAAGAAGCTAGCTTATAGTTAAAGGTTTAACCCGTATTTAGGGCCTACAGATATTCAAAATCATACTTTCTAACTAATAATCTAAGAAAAGAAGAAAGAAAAAAAACGAACAGATTTGTATTTATCTGCCAGAAATCTGTTTATTATAATAAATCTGTTATTACCCCCCCCCCCCCCCCCCCCAAAAAAAAAAAAAATTAAAACAATGTAGAGCACAGGAGATATATTTGAATAATTAAATAGCTTTTTAAGATAAATATTAATTACAATTAAT
Source organism: Euschistus heros (assembly GCA_003667255.2). Classification (NCBI taxonomy): domain Eukaryota; kingdom Metazoa; phylum Arthropoda; class Insecta; order Hemiptera; family Pentatomidae; genus Euschistus; species Euschistus heros. Next base: position 2,125,905 of record RCWM02000062.1, read on the forward strand.
ATCTGGCTAATCATGGTATTCTAAATAGAATTATTAAATATTTTCATTCTCTAAGTCAGTTCTCTTCTTGACATTGACTAGTACTATGTCTTTTTTATAAATCTACAAGATGGATCTATAATATATATGTATATATACAAGGTGTGATCAAAAAGTTCCAGGACTTTTTATATACTATGGGAATGCAATGTCTCACAGCGATGCCGTTGGCAGCATTGTATTGCCTGACTCAACAGGAACACAGCTGTGTTTGCAGATCAATCATAACATCATTGAATGTAACATTAGCACAATTTGTTTGAGGTTAGTTTTATAGAGTTTGGCTATTTTAGGAAAATGAATGTAAAAGAAGAGCAACGTGTTTGTGTGAAGTTTTGTGTGAAACTGAACAAAACGTTTTCTGAAACCTTTTTGATGTTACAAGAGGCTTTTGGTGAAGAATGTCTAAGCCGATCACGCTGCCATCAGTGGTTCAAGAGGTTTAAAGATGGCCGAACATCCACAGACGACGATGCTCGTTCCGGAAGCCCTTCAACGTCAATCAATGATGACAATGTTGCTAAAGTGAACGCTCTCGTACGATCAGACCGTCGAATAACAATCCGTGAAATGGCAGAAGAGTGTAACATTTCATTTGGGTCAAGTCAGGAAATTTTAACTGAAAAACTTTAAATGCGTCGTGTTGCAGCAAAGTTTGTGCCAAAACTGTTGACTGAAGACCAAAAACAACACCGAACTCATGTTTCTAAGGAACTTCTTCAAAAGGCAAATGACGACGAAAGCTTCTTGAAACATGTCATTACGGGAGACGAGACATGGGTTTTTGGTTACGATGTGGAAACAAAAGCCCAATCATCACAATGGACATCAAAAGGTTCTCCAAGACCCAAGAAAGCACGCCTAGTCAGATCAAATGTGAAGGTCATGCTTAAGGTTTTCTTTGACTGTAAGGGTGTTGTCTACTATGAATTCCTTCCACAAGGTCAAACAATTAATCGTTTTGTTTATCTTGAAACCCTCAGAAAATCGCGTAATGCTGTGAAAAGAAAGAGACCTGAGCTGTGGCAAAGTTGTGATTGGGTCCTTCACCATGACAATGCTCCTGTTCACTCTGCATTAGTTATCCGTAACTTTTGTGTAAAAAACGCAATGACTGTCATTCCTCAGCCCCCCTACTTACCTGACCTGGCTCCAGCCGACTTTTTTCTTTTCCCGAAGCTCAAGGGACACCTGAAAGGACGAATATTTCAAACAGTTGACGAAATTAAAGAAAAAACAACGGAGCTGCTAAACACCTTTACAAAAGATGAGTTTTCTGGGGCCTTTGATCAGTGGAAACACCGGTGGGAAAAGTGTGTAGCTTCCCAAGGGGAGTACTTCGAAGGAGACAAATTTGAATAACCTGTATGTTGTATGAATAAATGTATAAAAATTCAGTCCTGGAACTTTATGGTCACACCTCGTATATATAAATTTTATGGTACAATTGACGGCATTTTTTCGTAAGTGCTACAGCTTTGGCAGTTTGAATTTTAGTTAATTTAATTCATAGGGATTTTAATTAATGTAATTAATACTTATTTTAGTTCATTGAGATTATAATTAATTAAATGCATTAAAATCATATTTTTTGAAATTATAATACTATTTTTTTTTTTTTTTCGAATATAGATTACATATTTCAAACATTTGGTGTTAGGCTTGCATTAGCAATGCTTGAATTTTTTTTTTTTCAGCATTTCAAATTCAGTAGTATTCCTGATCTCATTTCTCGGACCTTAAAGTTGATGAAATGTTTTATTAAAGATTTAAAAATATCCATTTGCCTTTTAAATATTCTTTTATGATAATAATATCTGGTATCACACAAGTATCTCCCTAGTCAGCGCAATCAATCGGTTCGTAGGAATCGTCTTTGTGTCATCGGATCTCAACTCCGGTTCTTTTCCCAAAAATTGTTGAAGTCTGTAATCGACAAATCCCTTTTATTAATATATTCTATTTGGAGGTTGAGCAAAGTATAAAGCTACACTTAAAACAGTTTTACATCCTAGTACGACTATATGGTATTGAATACTGGGTTATGAAGATGTTAAGAAGACGGATCATCGCTGCTGAAAATCGCCTAGGGTCTGTGGAATGCGCATATAAGATAAGAACTCAAGAAGTACTCTATTGAGGAAACCCAGATGAGAAGGCACGTAAGTTTGTTCGGACATGCAGAGACCCAATAAAGACCTGAAATGACTTGGCGGGAGACCTAAAGAACGAAGCGAAACGTCGAAATGGCCCTCTAATCCTCGGCCAATAGAGGGAATTGGGAAACGTCCCGGAAAAACGACGAGGGATATGAGAAATATGGCGGGAGATCGTGACGTCTGGCACCGACTGCTGTAAGCGATTCCCCAGTGAAAGGCACCCGGGTGGAAGAAAATGAAAAATATAATATATTTTATATAAGGTTAATTTTTATGTTTGGACGTTTGATTTATTAATATATTTGAGACTATTGACCTTTTCTGTACATTTTAGTATGTTAAATATTTTTTCCATTTTAGCTATAAGTTGAGGATAACACTTTTTCTGGAAACACCAACAAATAAGTATTTATGGATTGAAGCTAAGTTTATATTTATCGTATGATAGGAATTTAGTACAGTAATTCAAAATGAAAAAAAAAAATGTATAGTTGGTTGGATGAGTGCTCGAAATAGGTTAACTTGGTTGTATTTTTTTTTTTATTTCACTTTAAATTTTTCATCATCAATGTTTTGAACGACATTTCGGCATGACTAAATTAATATTTTTGACTGATCCCTGAATAAAGAAAAAAAAACTGATACATCAAAAAAAGGAATACACTCACATGTAGGAAAAGGTGTAAATATGGGCACCTTGTTTTTTTTTTTGTTTTGTTTTTTGAGTTGCAGTTATTTTCAACTTAAAAATATAATGATTTTCGGAGAAGAAGATAGTCAGGGATGCAGTCAAAGTAACACCACGTCAAAGAAGAATTCTTTAATACGGGCCAACATTTCGACCTGCGTTGCAGGACTTCTTCAGGGCCACCGAACCACACCAACGTTGGCAAGTATTAAAGAATTCTTCTTTGACGTGGTGTTACTTTGACTGCATCCCTGACTATCTTCTTCTCCATTCATCGTCCAGTCAACCATACTTTTATCATTTTCATGATTTTCTTTTCATACTCCGTTATAACTCAAGGATGTCTTTCTAAGAGCATTTTTGTCAAGCGACTTGGTCAACTGAACCGTGTATAGTGATCCGATGAAGAGAGTGGACCTTACTGCTTAGCGTCCACGAATAGTAGTCCTATTTTTAATGTTGGTAACAGTGGAGAAATTGCACTTGAAGTGCAATTTGCACGAGTACAATAAAGCAAGAAGTTTTTACTTATTTCCAATTCAGTTGTTATTAAAAAAACTATTAATATATGAAAAGACATGTGGATCCCAGTGCCGTAGTTAAACTAATTCAAGTTCTTTATTTTGAAAGCGGGAGAAGGGGTATGAAAAAATATTTGTAGAAAAAAGACATATCATATCATTCAGGAGACTTAGGTAATTGCATTAATTGAATTGATCTATTGATAGTTAATTATTCTTATAATAAGGAAGTTTTTAAATCTAGTTCTACTGACTTATCTTTGCGTGACTTTAGGACGGACTGGAGAATATTTTTATGGACCAAAGGAAGAAATAAACGAGCGAGCTGACTCTGCGCTGGAGGATTAGCTCTGGGGCTTTGGAAGCTAAACGGATGCGGAAGAAGCTTTTCAATCCACATGCGATGGCTATTATTGCCGGGGGGGGGGGGGGGGGGGGAGCTGATAGGGATAATATAGCTAATGCCTGATCCTCGCTTTGTAGGGGCCGCTGGCTAACTGAACCGGAAATCTCCTGTCAGCGTTTATTACTGAGAGTATTCATTTAAAATAAAAAATATTTTAATTAATAAATGCTTCGGTATATTCATAATTTTCGCAAAAAAAAACTTCGACAGATAAAAGCCCGCTACTAAAACGAATCACAAAGATTAATAATATTAGAGATCAAATCAAGTTTTTCAAAGTTATGAAAATTAATTTATAAATAAACGTCGCATTCAATCCTTCCAATCCAAAATCCTCCTTGTAAATTGTAAATGCTTCTCACTAAGTTCCCAACAAAACCCTACATAATGAGCTCTGGATCCCCAGCCATTCCGGTATACCCGGAAATGAAGAGGTGGATGGAGCAGCTAGAGAAGCCCACCAATTAGAAACTATTACACCCACTTTCTTGTCCGCGGCAGACATGTTCCGACCACTCCACATGAAGATTTTGGGTGACTGGCAGAGTGCATGGTCTGCATCAGAAAATAATAAATTGAACAAAATCAGACCGAACATCGGTGGCTGGGCCTCTTCCTCAAGACATCACACGGCTAAGAATTGGACACTGTCGTTTAACACATGACTACCTGATGGCAAAGAGAGATCCCCCTCAGTGTCAACTCTGCAGAGTTGCCCTAACAGTGAGGCATATCTTTGAGGAGTGCCCTCAGTACAGGAGAGATATGGATAAGTATGGTGTGCCTCGTCAGCTCTGTATGGCCTTGGACGATAGCAAACAATACGTTTGTAGTATGATAAAATTTATCAAGCAAATTGGATTATATGACAAAATTTAATGTTCTTTTTTATTTATTTTTTTGTATTTATTTATTTTATTTGATTATTTATTTATTTATTTATTTCTATTTTTTATTTATTTATTTATTTTTATTTTATTTTTTTATTTTTTATTTTTTTTCTGGAGGTTAATATAATTTGATTAGGAATTTGTTATTGTATAAATTTTGGGTATGGGCAATAATAACCATCGCAGTTTTTTGCCCTTAAAAAAACAATCAATCAACATGAGCTCAATATACCATGCTTCCTCGACCTCAAACCCATAAACTTTCGAAATTCTATCGCAACCTTTCTTTCATCATAACCCTCTGGCTCAATCATTATCCAGCTCCTCACATCCTGATAACCCCCTTCGCAGACTAAAACAGCAGTGGCCAGTTGAGAGTTTGTAAAACTTATTTATGTCTGAGTTCTTACAATGACCAGCTTCTCAACTCAGTGAATGTTAGTACTCTCGGCTAGTTAGCGCTCTTAATCAGCCTCCTCGGCGTTTTTTTTTTTTTTTTAACCAGTGACTTAACTGAGAGAGAACAGCAGATATCTCTCTTGTTCCTCCACAAGGGGAGGGATGGGTCTGGTCGGGGGATCTCTAGGATGATTGTAAATTAGAAATAAAGTATGATTGTATTTTTAACCTTTAATTTAATTTTTTCTCTTTTTTAATATTACTATTATTTTTTTTATTTATTTTTTTTTTGGGCGCGAAAAGGCCTTATAGACCACGCGAATATCATGATTTGGGATTCTTCTTCATTTCCCAAAACTTCCTCATTACTTCTGCATGTTTGGCTTTTCTTTCCTCCGTCCAAGCCCCAGTCCTACTTATTCTTTCCCTTCCCACGAGGACCTTTATGTCATTTAATGATTCTCTATATGTTTCCCTATCTTGGCAGTCTGTATCCTTTATTCCCATTGAATTCATGTCATCTTTAATTTGTCTAAAAAACCCAGATGTGTTCTTTTGCTGTTGGAAATGTCGGAAGATTTTCCCGTTCAATCTTTCAGGACTCATCCTCATCATATGCCCGTAGAATCTCAGTCTCCTTATTTTGATATCGGTTTCTAGACTCCTGTTGTTATTATAGATTTCTCCGTTGGACCTTAGCCTGTAACCTTCTGGTGTCTTTCTTGGTCCGCAGATTTTTCTGAGTATCTTTCTTTCTACCTTCAACAGCTTTTCCATGCTAGGGTAAGATGTCTCGGTCCCATAGAGTATCACGGGCTTAATTACTGCATTATAATGTCTGACCTTGGCTTTGAAGGATAAATTCTTCTTATTGTAGAAGCTCCTGATATTGACAAATAGCTTCTCCAGTTTGGTGGCTTTCTCCTTAAAACTCTCTCGATCCGAGCCATTACTGCAGATGATTTTTCCTAAATATCTGAATTTTTGTGTAACCTTAATTTTCCCACAAATGGTGTCCACTTCTTTTTTCTTGTACTTTATGTCTGTGGTCATGAGTTTTGTTTTTTCTGCCGAAATTTGTAAGCCCGTTTTCCTGTTTGTGTTTATCTGAGCAATTGCTTCTTCTTCAGTTTCTGCAAGAAGGGCGAGATCATCCGCATAGGCGAGGCATCTAACTTTTACGAAATTCCTTTTGGTTCCCAGTACTGCTCCTGAGTCGTTTTCTCTCCATGATTCCCTCAAGATCCTATCCAGTCTCAAGTTAAAAAGAAATAATAATTACTATTATTTTTTTTTATAAATGTATTTTTTTATTTATTTATATACGTATTTCAGTTATATGTATATTTTATATTCTATATTATTTATGTATAGCATAGTCCTTTTCTCTTCTCTTTTTTTTTCTTTTTCTTTTTTAGTGTACATAATGTGTGAATGTAATCATAAAGTCATCTAAATATAGACAATGAACCTAAATATAGATAATGAACCGTCTATATAAAAATATAGACGGTTCATTATCCCTTTACATAAGAATGTTTGTCCCGAAGCGATGAGGTTTCTACATGAAATTTCTTGTAACCCAACTGTAACAAGTAGCTGCAAGGTACTTACATCTTAAATGTAAAGTAGTTTTCTCATGGTTATTGATTTGTCTTATGGCTAAATTGAAATTCAAAACGTCAAAATCTATTTCCCTCATGCGTCCCATAACTTATGGCATATCATGCAACTTTAAAGGCGAATAAGTTCTCCATTTCTGTAAATGTTAACTTAATTTTAAAATTGAAACTGAAACTAATTGCTTACAGCAATAGGAATGACCTCTAATACCTATGTTTTAGGAGCTCAATCTGTTTCCCTCACATTTTTTGAAAAAGACCACCAAAGAATAACCAAGATTCATTCCATTATATTTCAGGCTGGCAACACTGCAGAAGCTTCTCGCCAAACTGAGGATAACCTAACTTACAAGAAATTTTCTTTGCTAGTTTTGCCAAGTTTGTGTCAGTTTAAGTATTCGAATCGCGTCATTTGTCATTCTAGTTCCCTCACATAATGATTTTTCAAAGAAGGTCAGTTTGATTCTTGTTTTTCACTGAAGTATATGTTTTCCATGTTGTTCAGAGCTACATTTTTTTTTTTTTTTTTTTTTAAATGCATGTGGTGTTTTTAATCTTAAATCAAATTCAAAATTGTATTTACTTCATTTCTATTTCCCCCATACCAACAGTGTTCTTATCTAGTATTCCCAAACATGGCAGATTTAGGTCTCTACGTCAGTTTCTTCAATGATCAGGATGATGCTAATTCAATCTACTCTTACTTAAAAATGATTCCGAAGAGGAAGGGTTTAAAATATTCCTCGTGCTCAGTGATGCGGTTTCTATGGAAAATTATCAATTTTTCTTTAAATTTACTCTAATAAAAACAAATATTTTCTCTTGTAAACCAATTAGAATAGAGGATTATATTATTTTTGTTTATAATGAAATATATTGTTTACGAGCTGCGGATTAGTGTCTGAGATACAACTTCGAATTTCTAGGTAAGCCACAGTCTATAGTTCGTTAGGATCAAGACTCCAGGTGAAACTTCCTCACACGCTTTTCCTTTGCTCAGCCGTTTTGAAACACTCTCTGGAATAAACCTCATATTGTGCTAAAAACCAACAGCAGACACTAAAGGAAAAGAGAAGATTTAGGATTGATTTGTTGAACGTAGTTAAATTTTTTTTTTTTTCCAGTAGGAACAGAAAAACCGACAAGTCATTTGGAAAACCTAAGTTATTTGCTATTTACTTGATTAGTTGACTACCTCCAAATTTTTCTATTTCATCCGATTTACGCTTGGAACTGATATCTTTAAGGAGCCCTTCCGGTTCGCCTCCTTTGGTGAGTACCAGCTAGTTTGGTTTCATTCCTTATATTTTCAAAATTTATAATATATATCATTGTTTTAAATTTTCTGTAGGTTTTTAGAAATGTTGATGAATGTTTAAAATTTGAAAAAAAAAAAAAAATCCAGAGAAGTAGCTAAGAATTGTATTGATCCTTCTATTCTACCGTACATATCTCACAATTGAACAAGAGCAAACTGGGACATGATTGATTGTTATCGATTATTACTTTTTTTTTTCTTTTTTTTTTGAATGGTAAGAGCTCTAATTAATTTCAAATATAGTTATACTCTTTTCCAAAAGCTAATACAGCTAACAGCTCTGCCTTCTTATTGTTTAGTGTTCATATCCGAAGAATCGTGGGATTTCATTCCCTACAGATATTATTTCAAAAATGCCAGTCAATCTTAAAACGACTTATCATAAATTTAAGTGTATTTATAGATACCAAATTAACTAAAACTATTAATTACTATTAGATATTAAAAGCTGAAAGCATTATTATAAAATATTAACTACCCAGGAAACTGTGTTTTCGACGCTATAGTCCAAAGTGTTGATTAATCTAATATGTGATTTATCATAAAATAATAATTTTTCAAATTTATCTTTGTGTTGAGCCCTTTTCAAAAATTAAGAACATTTTAACAGTCACTTTCATTTATAAAAATTGTTATTTACATCGTTACTATAGCTTCATTAATTTTTTAACATTTTACGTACAATTTATCTTAATTGAAATGTTAAATTACATTCCGCACATTTTTATAAATTAAAACTTTTTTTTAAAAATAATTAATGCAAGAAATGTTTTCATGTGTTCTGTTGTTAATTGAAAAAATATAATTGAGACAGATATATATCACTGTTTGTTCTAGAAATTGAGTGTCAACAATTTGTAATCATATCATATCGGCTTATATAAAGCTTATATATATAAAAAAAAAAAGTAGTTTTCTTATGCTAAAAATAACTGGTACTGTTTCATAAAAATTGAGCATAAGTAGTGCTGCCGTGTAAAGGATTAAATATATCAGAAATATTAAGATAGTGAAAATCTCATAAAACTTTAAATGAATATGTAATTTTTTATTATAAAATAATAAGTACAATGGAGTTGTAATAACTAAATTATTGTAAAAGCACTTACCCATTCAAATATTTGTTGTCTATCAGCAAAAACCAAGTCTTTTGTAATAATCTACAAAACTTTTTTTTTCTTGGAACCGGTAAGAGCTCCTCTAGGATCTTGAATATTATAATTAAAGCAAGTAGAAGAAGAAAGAAAAATATTTTGGGGTGGTTTTTGGCATTTTTTTTTCGCCTCGTTCAGTGGGCGCTATTCAAAGGATCTTCCCTTTCATATTTAATAGGAGCTATTCATGTCCGGCCTCTGCTCAAAAGGCAACCTGCCAGGGCCTTTCTTTTGTCATAGATAAATTTTGTACTTCACATAATCAGGACAAGGGTAAAGGACCCCCTCGGTCAAGTTTGTAGGGAAGAAGCTCTAAGAATTTTATAACGGATATATATAATAAAACAGATATAACGAAATGAATGAAAATTATTTATATATTGTTAAAATCGTTGGCCCAACATCTGATTATATGGTAAGGGCTAAGCAAAGGTACACATCTGTAAGGATTTTTAAAGAGATTAAGGTAGAATGAACATTGACTTATATGAATGAGATTTTGTGGTATCTTTTAAGAAGTATAAATTAATAATGGAGGGAATCGTCAAAAAGTTGATAAACTATAAACTCCCTTAAAGCTTTTGAATGACAAATTAGAAAAACGATAAGGGCACAAAAAAACAACAACAAACAAACAAAGAGTTTGATGGACGACAAAAAAAACAATATGTAATTGCAAAATACTTTAACTGTAGCAACAAGTTATAAGCATGGTAGAGAAAATGGATTAGTTAACAAAATAGGCGCTGAATTCACTTGATAGAACGTATTTTAAAAATAGTTTTCCACAACAGTAACGTGTGAAGAGAAATGCCTCAGGGATCTCATGGAGTTCTCTTTTTTTTTCCTGAGGTAGAGATGGGGCAGGTTCAAGGGCATCATATAAGTTTGTGTATCTTTTTTTATTTTATTAATACATATTCTGCTTTCTTAATATTTATATTTGTAATATATATATCTCTTCATATTCTCAAGGTGGACATTATATTATTGTTATTTACTGTCCTTTGGTGTGATCTTTTTCTTATTTTTCCAACACTACAGTTCTTGGTGAACTTAAGCCTCCCGTATCAATATGTTCCCTCTCATCCATACTCGAAGCATTTCTTCTATAGTTTGTAACCACCATTTTTATTATGACTTCTTCCACGTCAGTAATCCAACTCTCATGGGGACCTCCACTTCTTCTCTTTTCAGATTTAGTCGTCAAGAAAGCTATTTTTCGCTATTCGTATAGGAATTATTAGTAATTAATAAGGAACCGACGAAAGGTTGCTTAACTGTAAACTCCCATAAAGCTATTGAATGACAAGTTAAAAAAAGACAAACATGAGTGCAACAAAAAAAAAATAAATAAAATAAAATAAATAAGCAGTGATATGTAAGGCAAGACGTTGATTAGTATCCTTTTATAAACCCAGTCTTTATTTTACGGTTGGTTGATTATTTAAGGAGACCCCCCCGTGGTGTTCTTTAGAATGATTTCTTACGAATATGTCTTTTATAAGAATATTAATTTGAGTGAATATTCATTTTAAAATAGCTATCACCTACCAATTAAAATACAAGAACTGCTTGTAGTTTCTGACGTTTCCAAAATTTACTAGACTTGCGTTCAAAGTTCCCAATCATTTCACAAAATACTTATTATGACAATAATTAGAACCATTTGGACTAACGATGTTGAGATTTGGGGCTTCAATTCTTCTCGTATCTAATCCATATAATCCAAAACCCTTCATAATATCTTCAATGCTCCTTATTATGTCACAAACTGTAATGTTACTGCCATGTGATAGTAATCATTTTCCTCAAATTTATTTGTTGTATATAATTGTATAAAGTGTTAAATATATAAATATTAAAAAAAAGAAAAAAATAGATATTGAATATCATTTCATTTTTGTTCTTGTAGTTGACAATCCTGAAAGTTTGCATTCGTTGATACAATGCTGCTGATTGACAGTAGGTGCATGGTTTATAAAGATGCGAATGATATGTTGTATAATAAAATGTTACTCAGTAACTTAATAATGAAATTTTCGGTGAAGGAAAAATATATCGGCCTTTGGATCTATCGATTTTAATTATATAAATTTCAATTACTTTAAGAATTACGCTTCGGTTCTGTTGTATTGAATCAGCATTGCTATGCAGTTGCAATGATTCTGAGACAATGAGCTGTTGCATGTGAATGGTAAGTTGTGTTCATGCATAGCAGATATTGAACTGTTTACGTGACTTTGCACTAATGAGTAGTGTGCTGAATGGAAATGAGCCTACTGGTGATAGTTCGATGCATTAGACTGTGTCAACAGTATTATCTCAAATGTTAATTTCTATCGCACCAAATTCAATCAAAACCTTAAAATTGCAGTTCTAATTAATATTAATCACTTTAATTGAAACCACTGACCCTTCGTTATCGAACTATCATAAAACGGTCTTGATTATCTGTTTGATTGTTCTTTTATATTCACCTCCTCTTGAACAGTGATGCATAGCTTTAGCAATAATGAGCATTTTTCGCTTAGATATGTGAATAAATATTTTTTTGTTTTTAATTTATTTATTATCCGTAACCAAGGACCCCATGTAATAATTGAAGAATTTCTTCTAAGACGTGGTGTTAGACTGCACCCTTGATCATCTCCTTTTCATACAAACCAAAATTCGAAAACTCCTCAATGCTCCTTTGACACAAACAAAATTATACATGAAGATCCTAATGTACTATACGTAGCTGATGTAACCCAAACCAGTTACCTATACTTTCACAGTAAACTCTATAACCAATCAAATCCACTAGTAGCTCAACTTGCTCCTCAGTCTATTCCCTGTAACCCTCAGAGGCGTCTGAAAAGAAGATAGCCTCAAGACCTTCTACTTGAGAACTTTTATAGAAGTGCTTATATAGTGCTCGTATATTTTTTTATATATCTTATTTTATATAATTTATATTTATTTTTATATGTTTTATATATCAATACAATACTGCTACCATACATTGTATCAGTAATTGTGCTTTTTTCTCACTCTTCAGGGAGAGTATTTCCCAGAATGAAATTTATTTTTCATTTCATTTCGTTTTAAAATTTAAAACTAACCATAATTATATATACTCATATTCTTTAATTGCAGGTATTACTTAAGGCAGTATTCCAGGTCACATTTTTATGATGCGAGTGCAGATGACATCGAAACATCCTAATACTTTCCCCACAACCTACGCAGATGAAAACGTCGAGTTATCAGTCAATGATGAACCATTTTCTGCATATCAGACTCAGTAACATTTAACTTCCCCTGAATAAAGGAGCTATAATTAAATATTAAAAACGAACCTCAGAAAACTTTTCGATACTCCTCTAAATGCACTTAAATACTATCTTGGGTTTCATCTCAGAACAATATAGAACCTTTATACAATACAAAGCTAGAATTACAAATATTTTTTATTTATTATTGTATTTATACTTACATGTACACCACCAACACCTACAACGTATATAAGCTGAGCCATGAAGGTTGTTGCTAATAACGTCATGACTGTCGTACCCATTAGGTTCCTTAGGTCAGAAAACAAGCTGGAATAGAGAAGGAAAGATTGCTTTAATAAAATAATGTGTCACTTTTAGTTATACCTTATGATTAACTTAGCTTTAGTTGACTTATTAATTTAATTGATAAAATAGTGTTATATATATTGTAACTGTAATCTAATTTAAATTGTATTCCTTTTTTCTGTTATTATTTCTTATATATTATATATATATAATTTTATGCCAGACACATTCCTACCCTCTTATAATAAACATTATAACCACTAAAATCCACAGGTTTCTTAACTTTCTTCTCATTCTATTACGGAAAACCTTTCCAGGCACGTAAAAAGAATATGGCCTAGGAATCTTTTAATATGGATACATGGATATCCAGAACCCGGGAATATTTATAAGTCTGTAAAAGCCCATGTAATGCTCTTCCCATACCTTTTCCCAAATGTCCCCAGTCCAGTTGTATACTAAAGTTTTTATAGTTCAGCAGTCTCTACAGATCTATTTGGTAACCAACAGCAATATCCACCAGCAACATGTTAAGTAGATGCATACTGCTCCATATTCATGAATATACAAAGTTATACAATCTAACTAACGTATTTTATATATTTTTATTGTTGCTAGTCTTTAAATTGCCCATTTTCGTTAAAATTATAATTTTCAGTAACGTATATCTCGAAAACCGCTGAAAGTATACAGGGTGTCCCAGACATAGTGAAAAAAAAACATTGGGTAATACTGCATGCTAAATGGGGTAGAATGGCGCAGAAACGAGTTTCCTATCTCAATCTGTTGACGATATATAATTTGATTGCTTTTATTTTTATAAATCTTACTTTTTTCCTGAAAAATGGCCGTTTTCTCTACTTTGGTTTAGCGTAGAAACAAAAATGATGATATTTTCTTAATCAGCATTAAATTTTCTAAAATATGAAATAGGTCTAGTTATTTTAAATTCCTTTTAGGGGGCATTTTAACACGCAAAACACAAAACATTTATTAAAACTTAAAGTTTTAATAGTATTTAAAAATTCCTCACTTCCCACTGGAGCACCCTAGAAGCCGTCAAATTTCCCCAAAACTGGGAAATTTAGTTAGCTTTTTAGTGGTGTAACCCATGATGAAATTGCACTTTATCTTTTGAGTCTAAAAGAAGATTTTCTGATGAAAAACACGCTGTAGAATAAACACTGGATTACTTCACGTACCTACTAGAAAAACTACTTGATTGAATGAAAGTATTAGTTTTTTTATCTCTTGTATGCATGAGGGGTAAAGAGTTGGCAAGTCCTCCCTCTCTCCCACAAATAAAAAACTTATTTATAGGGAGTCAAGGGGGGAGGTGACATTATGAAATATCATTTTTCTTTTGGTGTATTTAATTTCTTCAAATAATCCTAAGTTGTTATTTTTTATATTACAAATAAAAATAAGAAAAAAGGTTCGTTTATGTAACATTAGGCAATCAGCTAGAATTTGGGCCCCCCCCCCTTAACTGGGGGATGAATGATGAATTAATGGCATTGTTTGGTGAGCCAGATATAGTCGTCCAAATAAAAAAAAAAAACGAGATTAATGTGGCTGGGACACGTGAATAGGATGCCTGCAGATAGATTTCCTAGAAAACTGCTAGTAGAAAAGCCAGAAGATTTTATAATTCGAGGGCGGCCACAATTGAGATGGTTAGATGACGTGGAGCAAGACCAGAGCATGGTTAGAAGGCCGCGGATCGAGAAGGTTGGAGGAGACTTATTGAGGAGGTCCTGGTCCTGCTCTAAGGACTGTCGCACCGAATAAACAAATATATAATAATAAATAAGTAATATACCTATCTTGTATTTTAGAAAATGTAATGCCGATTAAAAAAATATCATCATTTTTGTTTCTACGCTCAACCAAAGTAGAGAAAACTGCCATTTTTCAGAAAGATTTTTAAAATAAAAACAAAAAAAATTCTATATCCTCAACAGATAGAGATAGGAAACTCGTTTATGCGCCATTGTACCCCGTTTAGCATGCAGTATTACCCAATGTTTTTTTACGCTATTTCTGGGATACCCTGTATATAGGTATATGTATATAAACAATGTTATAAGAAATTTAATTAGGTCTAATTTTTATCTGTAACATGGTTTTCATGAGTCCACTGTTTTTTGAGATATAATCGAAAACCCCAAAAATGAGACCTTCTCCCCTCCCCCCCCCTACCGTAAGCTAACTTTCCAGGGGCAGTGACTTTTAGTATGTTTATCTTTTAACTACTCCTAACGACCTGAGGCCAAAAATAATGGCACATTTCATGCACTCTACAATATGTTCATTGACTGAACTCTTGGCACTTATTTTTCTTGAGTAAGGTATGCTTAAAAAGGTTCTTATTAACATAAAAAGGTTTAGTGATCATAAAATTATTTTTTATATGAAATACGTAAATGTTTCTTAGCTTGTATCTCCAGTTTATTTATTTATATCAAACTAATAAATAATATTAATAATTGTAATATATTGGAAGTTTAAGGGTGGGCGGAAATATTTTTGCATTACATCGGTACCCAAAACATTCCGTTTTAGACAGAATTTACTGTATTTCACTACCCATAGCTTATTCAGAACGTTTTCTTGCTTACTTTCAAGATGAATGACAGAAAAATATAACACATCCAAATATTTGTTTGTTAAGACTTAACTTTCTTAGACTTGATTGTACATGAGCTCTACTTTCTTATGTATTTTAACTGGGGCAAGAAAGACGGGTTATCCTACTGTTTATTACGCAGAGGGGAAAGTTGAACAAAACAAGGAAGCCTGCATTATTTAAATATACATGTATAGTAAATGCATACTAAACTAATATACATATACATAAAAGTGGAAGCTTTTATCGCTATCATTATCATTCCTCTTCCCATTACTAGAGGATTTTCTCCTAAAACTCTCTCTTTGTTTTTCTTTACGAGAAATTCATGATTGATTTTACCAAAGATGTTTGTTTTGCCCGTCTTAACCACGTAAGCAATAAATTATAAAAACGAATTATGGAAAGTTCTAACTTAGTAACTTTTTGGTAAGCTTGATTAATGATTTCCATGTTCTTTTCTTGTTAACTTAGGACGAAAAAGTTACGAATTAAGTAATTAAAAAAAAAGAAGTTGAAATTGCTTAGTTTATACGGAGTTTCTTCTGGTACCTTAAATTTATCATGAATGCTATCAGTAATGGATTCATCATTTGTTGATGAAATCATATCCCTAAAGAATAATATTACAGATGAGTTAAACCATATATTAAGTTTTTGGGAAAGATCTAAAGCATAATTTTAAGGAATTAATTTTTCAGCTATCTGAGGTAGAGAAAAAAAAATTATTTGATTGGATTGTTAATTATATAATTTATTAAATACAATCATTTTATGGTTTTCTTTGCCGCCTTTCTAAGATCCTATAATGTTTTAATAGAATTTATAATTTAATTATCTCTGAAACCTAAGTTAAATGTGTGTAAAAACACCCGGGCCGAGATCAGGCAATGTTGAATTCGTGGTTGAAATTACTAACTATTACTAATTATTAAAAAAAAAAACTAATCTTAAAAAATATTTTTTTATAAAATCAATTGTTTTTTGTAATTCTTTTTTGAAAAAAAAAAAAAATATATAAAATTATAACTTATTTTTATTAAGTTTTTTTTGGAAGAGTTCATGAGAACGATGTTCAAAATGGTCTCGTAAAGTCGTTTGATCTAATAATAACAGTTTTGAGCCGGGTTATTGATATCTTAGCTACTCTGGAATTTCTGTTTTGATAAGGAGGGAAGGAAGGAGGAGTGACGCTGTTGTCAAACATATATATACTATATTTTTTTGTTTCATTCGAAAATAACTATATATATATTTTTTGTAAACCTTCTTTCAATTTTTGCCGAGATACTAGACCTAGTACTGAAATCTTCTATTTGTATTTTTTCTGTATACCAACAGGACTTGAAATTCAACGTTAAACATCTGTCAAATCGATACTAAATATTGTACTACATTGTATAAATAGCAAAAATTTACAAATTTACTTAGATAAATTATAATTAACTGAATTGAACGGCTATCAAGAGCGCTCCCGAGGAAAAACGGGTTATCTCATCAGGGGGGGGGGGGGGGGGGGGGGGCTAAAGCAGTCAGGAGAAAAAATTCAAAATATTTATATAGGTGTATCATTTATTTTGTGAATCATGTGCAGTTGTAATGAATTCGACTGTGGCACATTTAGACGCAATAAAACAGGAACCTTTAATTTGGAGAAACACCTGATGGTTGCGTGTGATTTTGGCCTCAACTCCTACTTTCACAACCGTTGTCTGGAAAAAGTACATTGCTACCTAAAGTATTGAAAGTACCTTTATTTAATTAATACAAAAAAATAAAAAAAATAATGTAAATAGGTTTAGGGTATGTGGTAAATAAAAAGTACAATCCTTCTTTATTACGAAACAAAATCGCAATTCCAAAAGTAATAAGAATTATCAATTTTATTAAATTTACTATTTTTTTCCCCAAATAATTCAATCCCATACCCTAAGCCTTCAAGAATGGTGTCAAAAATGGAGAATCAAAACAAATCCCAAAAAATCTCACCAAATAACGTTTACCCTTCGTCGTATACCTACGACTTCCTATCGTCCAGTATCCTTTAATGATATTCCACTAATCCCTGTTGAACAGATCCGCTACCTAGGACTCCACTTGGACAAACGTCTTACTTGGAATCCACATACAAGATTAAAAAGATAAGAAACTGTCCATCGCTACTTCAGCATTTATTAGACAAATGTTCAAAGCTCCCAATTAATAACAAAAGACTAATATATATGACTGTGACTAGACCTATCTGGACGAATGGAGTTTAGCTTAGGGGTTCCACTAAATTCCATCCAATTCATCTCGTATCCAATCCTCACAATCCAAAATCCTTCGAAAAATCCTCAATGCTCCTTACTTTGTCACCAATAAACTTATCCATATAGATCTTAATTTTCATAGTAAGCTCCATCTTAATTTTCATAGTAAGCTCCATCTTAATTTTCATAGTAAGCTCCATAACCACTCAAATCCCCTAATTTCTCAACTTGCTTCCCACACCATTCCCAATAATCCTCCGAGGCGTCTGAAAAGAAGATAGCCCAGAGACCTTCTAGTGTAAAATTTTTATTAAAGTGCTACTAATGAGTAGTTCTTTTCAAGTTTTGTCACGATATTGTAATAGTTAACAGCACATTTACTTGATGTATATATTTTTTACATTTGTAAATTTCAATAAATTGTTATTATAAAAAAAAACAACTTTTTTTTTTAAATTTGATTTCTAGCACACATTTGTCGATAGAAATATATTATTTCAGAAACAAAATAGAATACAGACATCACTATTGGCCACTTCATTTAGAAGACGCCCCAATGTTACTTTCAACATATGATATGTTTTATTCATGGATCAGAAAAGCATGGCCTTCGGAATAGTTCCATTCGTATGAATTATTGAGCCAGCAATAAATTCCTCTAGTGTATGGTCTCTTTTAGCGGAGGCACCTCGTTCCCTCTGCGACCTGAGTTATGGAGGCGGTTGATTCATTCCGTCTGGTCGAAACAGCACCAGCTCCTAGTTCATGTGCGATGTCATTTTTGGTCTATGTCGGAATATCTCTTTGCATTAGACAATAGTTCAGCTGGACATAGGTGAAAAATAAAGAATGGTACAAATACAGTGTTTGAAATTGTTCTCTTTTTTAAGTAACGAATAATTCTTGTACATCCAATTAATTTCTCCCTATATATTAATTACACATATGGCAAATGCGCTGAAAGGGGATTTGTATTTGTGGAATTTCCATAACAAGTAAAACCATAATCATACCAGAATGACTAAATCATAGAATATATATATTTTTTTGTCGGCTTTCATTGAGTATCTGTAACTATATGTCTACATAACAATAATAAATATTTATATGCTTATGAATACGTACCTAATATTAAAAAAAAAGTTAAAACCTCTAACTATACAATAAATAATTGAATAAATTGAAACCATAGTACTGTAAAAACAGATAAAAATTAGGAATTCAAAATAAAATATAATATATATATATATATATATATATATATATATATATATATATATATATATATATATATATATAAGAATATATACTCATAAGAAATATGAATCGATTCATTATTATTGCCTGTGTGCGCTGGTGGCACCCTTTTGTTACTTTATAAAAAATAAAAAAAAATAGATGTGCTGCGTGCCTGCAAATGGTATTTTTTTAAAGAGTATTAAATAGAGAAGTTTTTAAAACAATTTGGATTTGGCTGTTGCGCTTACTTTTTTCTTTTATTGAACCTAAGCTTGAAGTTCATAATTTTTATTTTTGCCTTTGATAAGATTTAAGGATCTCCCGTTTTTTGGTATTTGTTTTTTGCACCATATCTTTTTTTTTTTTGCATGGACAATATATTAGTAATTACAGGGAAAAAAATAGCGTTGATATATCATTAAACAACGGAGTTATAAGGCATAAATGTTTGGATTTGGCCATTTTTACAAAAAAATTCATTAAAAAAAAACCGTAAAACTTTGTATATAGGTAAGTGACCTTAAATAGGTTCAAAATAAACCTCCCTACCCTAGATGATTTTTTGGCCAACGATCTTCCGAACACCCTGTATATATATATATATATGTATATATACATACAATATATATTCCCGAACCAAGCCTGTCCTTATAGAGGGACAAGCCATTTCCAAAGAGATCCCTTCGCTGCTCTCTCAGCAGCGTCACTGGTGTCAAAATCGAATGGACGCTGAGTGGGAGAATTATAGAACAGTGACACTGGGCATGAGTAGAGAAGCTGGTCATTGCCAGAACTCCAACATAAATAGATGGGCCATTCTCATGGCAGTGATTTTTCACTGTCTTGCTGGACTTAAGATGGAACTAAAACTTCCAAATCAATATTTTTGGTGAATTTGAACGTACACCGATCTCTTAATGTTGGTGCATGCAGCCTAGTTTCGAAAAATATTTTTGTTATTTTTTTATAGCTACAAAAAAACTTATAAGCTCATAACTTTCACTTGTCCCTACCTATAAAGTGAGAGTTCAAGGAAGTTATTTAAGTATTTATTTTTAGAAAACTTATGTTTTTATTTTCTAGAGTATGGGACCATATATTGGAGAATAAATTAACATGCTTTTAAACATTTTTTAACTATAATGGGAAACTGAAAATTCCTTTTTCCTTTTTTCCCTCAGTTTGGCCTCACGACCGTCACACTAAAGAGTTATTTCAATATTCTCTACAAGAATAAGCTAGTGCTAATTATTGCTATCTTCAGAGTAATTTGTGAGGTTATCTTCATAAGTGATGTG
Organism: Euschistus heros; assembly: GCA_003667255.2. NCBI lineage: Eukaryota > Metazoa > Arthropoda > Insecta > Hemiptera > Pentatomidae > Euschistus > Euschistus heros. The sequence continues at coordinate 2,146,085 of RCWM02000062.1, forward strand.
TTTGGTAGACATTTTTTGGTGTATTTTCTAAGATTTTCATCAACCCAGGGTAAGTTTTCTTCCTTGTACTTTTTCTTACTCACGACCGTCACGCGTTTTTGAAATGATTCGTATTTTTTAAAAGCTCCTGGACTCCATATTTGATTATTTTTAGATTAACACAACTGATTAGTAAAACTAGGCGTTTAGGTATGGCTCTGGTGATGCAATAAACATTAAATTACGGGATGTTCCTCACTACCGTCACAATTTCTTTTTTTTTTTTTTTTCAAATTGTTAGAGTTACATATTAATGTACCTACACTTTAACACGGGTGAAACATCACTGAATTGAGGTCCTTTTTGGAGGGGGGTTGGGGGGAGGGAGCGATTTTCGTCAAATTTTATATCGGAGTTACATATCTATATACCAACACTTTTATAAGGCTGAAACATCACTGATTTAATTTTTTTTTTTTTTTTTTTTTTTTTTTTTTTTGGGGGGGGGGTCTGATTTATAAACAACTAAACCTTAATATTTCTTTTTAAGGCATAAATCCTATTTATTTTTTATTTTTTTCAACATGTTTCGGAGTACATGTTAAAACCCATATGTTGAACCCGCTGCCGTCAAAACCCCGTATGCCAGAAAAGGTAAGGTTGGGGGGAAAAAAAAAAAAAAAAAAAAAAAAAAAAAAAAAAAAAAAAAAAAAAAAAAAAAAAAAAAAAAAAAAAAGAAAAAAAAAAAAAAAAAAGAAAAACAAAGAAAAAAAAAGGAAAAAAAAAAAAAAAAAAAAAAAAAAAAAAAAAAGGAAAGAAAAAAAAAGTTTCGGAGTACATTGCTCCATCTTCAGATGAGGGTCGGTATGGACATGCACATAGAGTTATGCCTTAAAAAGAAATATTAAAAATTAAAGCTCATTCAATAAAATAGTTGAACAACTAAACTGTTTTTTTTGTAAAATTCTTCCAGAATTGACCACAATTTTTTTATTACTTTAATTTTTTATGTATCAATAATAAATTTTATTATTTTTTTTTATTTAGTTTTATACATTTGAGGACATTAATAATTTTTTAATACGAAAAAAAATGTTTAAAGAAAGAGTAACGGTCAAGAGCATTTCTATGAAAAGCTCTATAAAATGCTTCAAAACAATAGTAAATAGAAAAAAAAATTGGCCCCACCTGGGAATTCAATAAATAGAAGGTATATTATAATAGAAAACTCAAAAATAATAAAAATTTAAGCAACTTTAAAAATTCATTTTTTTTTTTTAAATTTTAGCTGAAGCTATGAGAATGACCCAGATATTTACAAAAGCTTTTAGGACTACTGCCGTTTTAATCTGTGAGGGTGGTTATCAGGATGTGTTAAACTGAATAATGATTGAGCCAGAGGGATGGGATGTTAAGTATGGAATAATGAAGATAAATTGGTATTCCTCTGTTTCTTTCACCAAAGTTTAATTGAATTGGAGCTGTAGTTTCTCAGGATGATTTTTTTTCACCAGAAAAGTTCAATTGTTTTGGATTTTCGACGTAGTATAACAAATCTAAAACTATTTTTGAGTAAAATATGTTTTCACACATTTATTGAAGTAGACTGTTATACCTGATATGTAAAATACAATGGGCCATATGGATACGTGAAAAATTATTATTTTCTGATATTAATTGAAATTTACTTGGCAAATTAGTTGATTTCAGATCATTGATGTCTACATTTACATGTAGACTGGTTTGCCCTAAAGAGACCTGCAAGGTAGGTCGAAACGTTGGCACACAGTTTAAGTATTTATAATTGGATGTGGTATTTCTATTTGACAGCATTCCTGATTATCTTATTCTCTATTTAACTTAACACTCAACAGTACTTTAATAATTATTGTTCTAATATATACGTATTTTATATTATCATTTTATTTTAAATTATATACCTTCTATAGTTAGGAGGTTTTAATTTACTTATTAATATTCAGAAAAAAAAAAACAAGTAAAAAAATCTCCTTAACTATATTTGAAAATATCAATATACCTTAAATGAGCAATGTTTCCTGGTTTAGCCTCGTTTTCAAGCAGTGGAATAATAATAATAATTCATAACAAAATATGTACTATGAAATCAAAATATTTAAACTTATATACAAGAATAATAGATTTTCTTATCGGTTTATACAGGATGAGTTTGATGGGTTAGTTATACGAAACGGTATCTTATTCTAGCAAATCTTACAAGCCTAATTCTTGAATCTAACTTCAACATTATTGAACTTTTCATTTTTATAAATAAAAATAAAACTGATTTCATATTCCAAAGGATAATTTAGAAATTATTTAATGTGGAAATCAGTCGTGATCTGGTGTCATTAATATTCCTTCCCCTCTCGAATGTAAATAAACAAATTCTCTCCGCATTGGATTCGTAAATATTTATATAACGGTTAAAGTTTGATTGAAAAATCTCCATTTGTTATTCCAGGAGGATTTAAATGACTTAAAATGTTTAATAAAATTTACATCCAATCGGATGTCAAATATTTTTTTTTTGTGAAGGAAAATATCATAAGGAAACTTTTGAATCAATAGCATGGCACCAAGCTGACAAAATAAATAACTTCGTAAAGTTTATCTAAAATTTGTAATTTTATTAATAAGTTACAGCTATTACTATAGTGGGAACTACGTTTAATTTTATAATTTTTTTTTACCCATACCAGAAATAAATAATTTCAATAATTAGTCAACAGCTACACTAAGCCACTAATTCTTGTTTCCAATTCCTTCAATCCAAAATCCTTCTTAATATATAGATATGTATAAAATACATTAAAAAAAAAATAAAATATTTAATCAAATATTTTAAAGCAATAATAATTTGATTACTTTTAATCATAATTAATAAATGAATTATTTTAATCATAATTAATACGAAAAACGGTTTAGAGAAGGCAACAAGTTTTTTACAGCTACTGGTGCCCCTAACAGAATATAATGTATAAATTAAAGATAAAAATTTCTATAAAGTTGAAATTTACAGTAACTTTCTTGAAATCACTCTCTAGTATGAATTAACTTTAAAAAAAAAAAAAAAAAATATTGATATTTACGATTTTATACAATACATAAAGTTAATGTGCGAAAAATTATTACTAGGATATGTCACTTACTTGTAAAGAACTAGTCATGAGTAGCAATTAAATAAAATTTAAACATTAGGTCTCTAGACCATTTTCTTTTTCAACGCGCAGAAAGTTAACGTGATTCGGGTAGAAAGCAAGTTGAGAAACTATAGAATTAGAGTAAGTACAAAGCTAATTACTGCAAGATATATATTAGGCTAGGAACCATCCACATGAAAATTTAATTGAAAACACATAAATTTGTTTTCTAATCCATTTCATAATCATTTGCTTTGAAATGATATATCGTTGTATGAAAGACTGAATCAGTCGGAACGCGGTGTGTCGCACGCTTAACATCGCCCAAAATAGCAAAAATAATTGGAAAGGCATGTTGTTGAATTTGGTCTCATTTTTTAATGTATCCTTTTCTAAACAGAAATCAAGTGTTCAGGCAGCCGAAAGCCGTCGGAAACATGCCGCCAGACCGATCCTTTGCATTGCAGGAGGAAACTGACCTAAAAAAAACAAAAAAAACATTTATCTACTATTCTGTAATATGTTTTAGGACTCAAAAGAGTAGTTTAAACCCAAGTTTGCAAACCTTCAAACCAAAAGCGATTTTTGTAGTACTTGAAAAAACGCGAAATTTTAGCACTATTTTCATTTTTTCGCTCACATATTGTAAAATATGAAAATTTGCTAGACATAAATAAATTGCAGTATTAAAGAACCCTAAGTTTTTGTCAATTACAACCTAATTAAATCTCTGTGCATTGATAGAGCTTTCAAAAAATGGTGATTTTCATAAAATTTGAAATTTTTCTGTTAAGAGTCAAGTTCTCGGCCGCATACTGATGAAAGTACTGGTTTTACAAGAACACCTTAAATAATTTAAAGGAAATTTAATCAACTTTAATTCAAGACCTAAATGATGCCCGTAGGTGTAATATTTTTCAAAGAAAGATGACAAGATTAGAAAATAGAAAAATCGGGTTTGGAGATGAAATTATGTTGACTGATTTGACAAGTGAGTGAGTTGGTAGGAATCGACCTATTTCAATTTTAATGTATTTTTTTATATGAAATAAGTTATCTTAAGAGGTTAAAACATATTTAAAAGTTTATCTATCTATCTATCTAATTGGCTTCTACAACCCTTAATAAGTCCTGGCCTCCTCAATGAATCCAACAACGCCAGTTGGGTAGACGCACCTTTAGAAGTCGAGGGGTGCTCTGCTCATTTTGTAGTATATCTTTAATAGAAGAGAAACAATTTTCTGAGGTGTTTAAAAATGTTTTAACGTTTCAAGTCAACTTTCGTAAAATGGCAGTAGTGAAGCGGCTCACCGTCTTGCATTCTCGGTCTGCCAACTCTTCTTAGAAAGTGCAATAGCTCTTTAAGGGCTCTTATCGGAATCTCAGATTTCTTCAAAAAAGTTTTACGGCCTTCGTGATCTGCCTAGCCTAGCTTTCCCAATTTTATGATCCTAACTACATTAGGATGTCTAAATAGCTCATTAAGTTCTCGATTCGTTCGAACTATTTTGACCAGTTCCTCTCTTGTATGTCCTAAAATTCTGTGGCGGATTTTTCTTTAAAGAACTAGCAAATCATTTTCGTCGCTTTTAGATAATGTCCATGTTTGATTGGCGTATGTAAGGACTAGACAGGTATGCATTTTTTAGAATTAAGGTTTGATTTTTCTTTTAATTAATGAGCTTCTTTTATTTTTAAGCAGGCAAAAATAATTCAAAAGTATAAAAACACTAAACGTTGGAACGGATTTAGATTCTGAAGATCCATTTCTTGGACGAAGATAATTATTATGCAGAAGAAAGACGAAGACCTGAAATTTCTCAAAATTCACATTAATATATAAATTAAAAAGAGCGCCCCACCGGAACCGGAATTGTTTTAATTAAATTTATAACGGCTATGGGAAGAAAGGAATATCTGAATGTGGCTGAAGCTTCCCCTCCCCTCGTCCTCCCCTTCCTCCTCCCCTTCTCCCCATCCGCTCCTTCCCCTCTCCTTCGTTCCTGGACCCGCTAGAGAAAGCTCAGGCTTCAATAGCTTTGAATTAAATTTTAATAAAACAGAGGGATCGAGGTCGCGGTGTTCAAGTAGCAATTATTCACTAAGACACAATTTCTGAGCTTTAAATTATCGATTGGTTTGGAAATGAGGAGAGATTAAACCGTTGGAAGATAGTACTGTATTTATTTCATTTGTTAACAGTAATTAATTGTTTGATTTTATTGTGCATACATTTGTTCTTTATGAGTTATCTTAAAAATACCTTTGTTTCAGTATTTAGTCTAGTCAATAAACACTTTGTAGAGTGCATGGAATATGCGATAATTTTTAACTTCATAGCTTCGTTAGGAATAGTTGGAAGGTAAATATACTAAAATTCCCCAACCCTGGAGAGTGAGCTAAGGGTGGGGGGAGGGGAGAACGTCTTAATTTTGTTTTTCGATAATATCTCAGTGGACTCTAGAAACATATGTTTTAAATAAACATAAAAGCTCATTAAATTTCCTATAAAATTAATTATATACATATTCGTCGAAATTCCAACAGTTTTCGAGATATACGTTATTAAAAATCGATAACTTTAGAAATAAACAAAATGTTTACCTCAATTTTTGTTAAACATTTGCTTCTAATACCGGAAACGTATATATGAAATTAAAGAAAATTGAATACTCTACAATGTTGTTTCTGACATTTTTTCTGAGAAACGATTGTGGATGGTACTAGAAACAAAAGTTTGACAAAAAGTGAGGTGACATTTGTTTTTTTCCGAAAATCACCGATTTTCAATAAAGAATATCTCGTAAACTGTTAGAACTACGACAAATTTATATATTATTAATTTTATAGTAAATTTGATTAGCTTTTATGTTTATTTAAAACATATCTTTCTAGAGCCAACTGTTTTCGAGATATTATCGAAAAAACAAAAAAATTGAACTTCTCCCCTCTCCCCCACCGTTAGCTCACCCCCTTCTGACCACCTTCTGATTATTCCTAGCGAAGCTATGAAGTCAAAAATGATCGCATATTCCATGCACTCTACACCCCTCATTTCAGCACTCATTGACTGGACTAATTGGCATTTTGATATTTTGTTACCCATATCTAGGAGTTCATTGTTCCTAGTGACACAATATCTCTCTCTCTCACTCTCTCTCTCTCTCTCTCTCTCTCTCTCTCTCTCTCTCTCTCTCTCTCTCTCTCTCTCTCTGTTGATGCCTAATTAATTTGACTTCTGTCTCGTTTACCAATTCTACTCTAAATATTGGCAATTAGGTTAATTAATTATTAATGTTGGGGAATATATTGTGTTAAATGATAACCTGTACCACTACAACCCATGAAGGGTCTTGAGTTCAGTTCTTGGTTAGGATGATTACTGGGCCAACGGTTGTGAAAGGAGGAGATTTGACCGAAATCACGCTCAACCACCAGTGCTACGTTTAAGGGGCCGGTTATGCCTCAAGAGGGTCTCCTAACCTCGAAATCGTTCAGATGATGAAAAAATAATTATTAAATTTTCTGCTTTCAGCCGGTCTGGAACTTGGTAGTCATTTTACTCACTGAGCTATCGCACCTCCTTTATTTAGTAATATTAAATTTAAAAGTTACGATGGATAGTTTTACAATTTCTCTATTCATGGATCATCAGCACACAATTTTCATTCTAAACGTACCCCTGACTATTTACAATGTGTGGTATCTATCTTTAGTGGTAAGGTCTGTATAAGCTTTACTTATTAATAATGTTCATTAATTTGGTATCAATAAATACACTGTATTATATTTACATAGTAGAATATTGATAGATTATATTTAATTTATAATATGATTAAGAATAAAGTGGGAGAGTTCCTTGTGAGTCTATTCCATAGTAAGGAACCAAATATTTCTGTCAGATCTTGGTAATGAGATGCTGTTTGAAATTAAGTAAAAATGTATAAGATATATAGTATTGTTTAACTTTTTTTTATATTTGATAATATACCGCACATCTAACATCGAAATTTGTTACGGATAGGAATACATATTTTAAACATAAAAAAGGATTAAGCAAATAAATAAAGTAATGAGCAAACGAAGCAAAACATACTAACCAAAAATCATTGACACAAGAATAATAGTATCTGAAATATGAACGAGTCTCTCCAATATAATCTCCGTCGTGCGTTAATCCTTCTTTTGTTTCTAGTGATAAGCAGCACTGATATTTCTATCAGCATGTGCTTTTCTTTCTTTTCAATGTTTTTTTCGTTAGTAAAAAAGCACAGATTTATTTTTGTTAAAGATTACGGGAAGTCCAGAAGCGTACGCTAAACATTTTAGTTTTGGTGATCAAATAATCTAAACTGTTGTTACCGGTGTTTCAATGTACTCTGGCAGCTTTTAACACAGCCACACGAGCATAGGTGAAGAAAGAGGAAAAAAAAAATCAGAAAATCTTAGGTTACAAGGTTGGACCGTTTTATAAATTGTGCGACTGTAAAAGAAAAAGAAAACTCGTTTCTGGCACTCAAGGCTATACATTTTAATTATTATGACTATAATTTATTATTACAAACCTTCCTAGAACTATGAAGATGTGGTTAAAATTTGGTACAGTTGGGTTTAATAGTTTTACCGTTGCAAATTCTGTTTCAGAATGGCCACATATCGGACGATTTGTAAAAAGCATGTGGGATCCACATGTCGGACTGTATATTTATAACTTTATTAATAACAATTGAACTGAAAGTAAGTAAATTTCATCATCAATTTCTAGCTCTATAAAACACAGTCAGTACCTTTGTAACCTCTCTCGATGCTCGCCACCATTTATCAAAATTCACTGTACACCACACATTAGTCGCTTTTTTATGGCAATATAATTGAAAATCTTTACTGTGCATGATTGCTAAACCTTCCTTGGTTAAAATTTGGTAATTATTAGATAAGTAGTTTTCGCGGTTAGTGATCACAAACGAAAAATGGCTTGTCCTTTTATATCATAGTATGGATTAAATGTTACATATGTATTAATAAATCAGTTGTGGGACAAACAGATGTTTTCTACTAAAACCATTTGTTTAATATTTTAGTATATCCTGTCCCCAAATTAAAATTTTCTAGTATATCTAAAAATAAATATTTTATATTACCATAAAATATAACGATGAAATTGTCCCTGTAATTTTTTTTTTTTTTTTTTTTTTGTAATTTAAACAGTAACCATAGTTCTATTACTCAAACTTTTTCTTCTCAGCTCCTTGGCCTTTTTTTAGACATATATGGACGCTTGGGAAAGAATGATTCTCCACACAATATTAAGCCAAATAAGGAACAGTGATAGGTATAGAATAAAGGAATAAAAGGAGAGAAGAGAACTGTTACAGGAACAGGATTTGGTAAGCTGGGCAAAGAGAGAGGTTTGAGATGGTTGGGACATGTTTGTGAAGATGGAAGAAACAAGTTTTCCTCGAAAAAATTTTCAAAAGAACACTGAGGGTAGAAGAAAGGGAGGAGAGAGAAATAGGTGGTTGGAAGGAACTTAGTCCCTCTAAAGAAGTATATATATATATATATATATATATATATATATATATATATATATATATATATATTTTTTTTTTTCCGCTCTAGAGTTAACAAAATTATTTAGTTCAAAATTGTATAGTAAAATATTCATGACGACAGTTAGGTATAAATGACTTAGCATACATTGGGAATGAATAGAGCACTGTAAATTTAAATGTACAGTATCTTCATGTTCTTTTAATAATTTTAAATTCAAATGTTTTACAAAGCTTTCCAGGATTAAGAATTTCATTAGCCGTTGGCTATAAAATGAGTTGAGTCATCATAATATCACACGGAGGCTATAATCGCCAACTGTTGCTACAGCCAGTCCCATCAGCCATAAAATTGATGCCGCCCTTTATTACGGCGATAATAAAATTTTACCGCTCCTTCTTCATGTCGGAAATGAAAATCGGAGAGGAAATAAATAAAGCGATCTGGATAATATTGATTCGGGGTCCTGACGTGTGTCGCAATATTGATGGAGGTCCCTTTATGAACATGGCGGGGAATTTTTTAGTGTGTCGGTGCTGACAGCTCGAAAGAAATTTATGTAAGGAAGCCGGGGACCATCCATATTCTTATAGCCTCCTTGTTATCTATATAAACTAATATCGGTATTTCAGGTAAAGGGGTAGGGACATTGTTAAGGGTTTGTGCTAAAACATTCAGTTAAAAACTTTTTGATGCGAAAAATTTGTACTAATTTAATGGGGTAAAATTTTGAAACTAGGGACGCAGCGGAAAGAGCAATGAAGAGATCTCTTGTGTAGGGTTCATTCTCCCATAAGTGGTTGGTTGAGCTTGATTTGGCATTCCCGGAAGGCTCGTATATATTGTGTAATTATATTTAGTTTTTGTTTTTTTGTTCTATTTACATTTGTTTTCATTTCTCTGTTTATTGCTTTCTACTATTATTATCTATTTTTTTTTTTTTAACTTTTTAATAAATGAATTTTTCTTGTACATATTGTATGAGTGTATTAATTTTCATTAATATTTCATATTGCCCATGAGATAGGCAGCTTGTAATATATATTCAATAAAATAAACATATAAAGAAAATATATAAAAATAATAATTTTTTTCTCAGATCAATAGTTTTAGAGCTCTGGGGGAGCGGAAGATTAATGAGATTGGCTAACTTGCATTAAGTCGCACTTTTTCGCGAAAACAGGTTTGCTGGTACTCTTTGGTTATATATTATATATTATTATACTGGTACTCTTTGGATAAAACAAATAGTTTAGGAGTTTGATTTGTTTGATCCAAAATATATTTGTTTCTATCTGAAAGCTGTTTAAATTTACCATCAGGTCATATATATAAAGTTTCGATAAAATTCCGCGAAATACCCGCGCCAGCACTCTAAATTAAAATGCGTATATTTCGGCAAAATATGACGATTTTGACTTGTTCAGTGGGCTGGCGCGGGTATTTCTCGGAATTTAATCAACATTGGTTATAGATATAGGATATTAAATAAATGTAACTAGCTTTGAGATGGAAAGTAAATTCCCAAAGAAAATTGGGATCGAAAAGATATTTTTGGATTTATAGTGAGAAATGTGCCCAAAAAAACGAGTATTTGATAAAATTACGGAGTTATCAGCATGCTGCTGTGGTTTGGGTGTGTTTTACGGTGGACACATGAGAAATGTTAAATTAAATTTCATGTGTGGGATCTCATAGTAAATTTAACCAGCTTTGATATGTTAAAAAAAAAAAATAGGGATCGGACAAATAATTCTGGAGTTTCAGCGAGAAATGCGCCGAAAAATCATTTTACTAATGTACGGGGTTTTCCCCGTTTCAACCAGTAGATGGTTGCTTCACAAGACGATCGAAATTTTATATTAAGGGTCTAATGTTGATATAATTGGCTTTCAGTTGAAATGAATAAATTTTTGACTAAAAAGTTCGGAGTTATAGCCTAAATAGTACCGAAAAACGTGTTTTCTTGAAAAAAAATGTGACTTACCACAAGTTCGCAAATCTCTTCAATTTTTCACTTCCCCACAGCTCGAAAATTATTATTCTGAGAAAAAAAAAATGAATAGAACTAAATTTGTTGCAAATTTTCTCTGCTTTAATAATGTATAGTACTCAAAATGTGCTCAAAGTAACGGTTCCCAAGTTATTTGATCAAATAGTTAAGAACGATTATTGACACTTTTCCTTCTTTCTCGCCCAAACCCGTCGCTATTTTGAGGAAGGCTTTTTACCACATTCAGAGTTAAGAGTGATGAAAAATTTCCGGTAGACAGACCTTTTTATTTTTTGAGCAAGGTTCGATGTTAATTTTCCTGTACCAATAATAAAAGCAAGTGGGAAGAAATGTCCAGCTTTTTCTTATTTATATAATTTTTTGACAGAATAATTTATTTTATTTAACTTAGGTACTATATTAGTGGGTATATATATGTATATATATAGAGAATAATTGTGAATGTTTAATGGAGTAAGTTACTGAAGGAAGGTTAGACGGTTGGAGTTCAAGAGCTTATTGAGCTGACAACTCTCGCTGTCTCAGCCTTAGTTTATTATTCATTCCGCCGAGTAATGGATATCTTCCCTCCATATTCCAATGCTCCCTTATCCGCTGCAGTCTTTTATGCACGTTTGAGCTAAATCCATAAATTGTATAGTTATTTCAATGACGAAATAAAGTATTTAAAAATATTATATTAAAAAAAAAAAAAAAGAGTCCGTCCTTGGATTCTTAGAATAAGATCCGTAAAAAAAAAAAAATTTAACCCTTTAATCATTTTATATTTTTTTTTTTATTAAAACAATTTTTACTTAAAAAAATGTTAGAATTAGCCTCACTGGAAAACTATAGGCATAGAGGTATAAATCCATTCATACGTTACGCGAAGAAATACCAAAGAAAAATCTCAATGAAGAAAAAAAAAAATATATATAAAATATTAATAACACTTGGCAAAAGAAAATAATAATGAAATTGAATAAAAATAATACTAAATTATATTTAAAATACATACACTCAATATAGGGAAAATGTTTTGTGAGCAAGTATTTAGTCAAGTGTTTAGTAAAATTTTTAGTAATGGAATCGTTTGAACGTTTTCAAGTGTTTACTTCAGTCTTTAGCCACCAAGTATTAACAAGCAGTCAATGTTAAGTTTGTTTGTTTACTTCCTGGTTCGCGATGGATAACCAAGGTGTTATATTTATAAGTTCTAATATATTTAGCGAAATTTTAGAAGAACTAAAAGGCGAAATAAACGAAAATATATTCAAGAGACTATGGGAGATAGAATGAATAAGTAGGAGAAATGAACTTGCTGATAGCACAATGCTTTTTAGAGAATCAGCAACAGATAAAAATGAATATTTTTTTTTGCATTTCAAGTATCAGAAGAATCTTTTAGCTGCCTTTTAACCAAAGTTGAACACTTGCTTTTTAAAAAAATATGCTGTGATGAGTCCTGCGTTATCAACGAAACTAAAATTACAGATTTTTTTTTATATTTTCTTACAACTTATTATTTTAGAAGCCTCTCCTATTTCTTTAATTGTACACATGTAAAATATTTTAATTATGTATTTCAAATTTAAATCCCTAACAGTATTACTACACCCTGCTTTAAAATGATAATTATAATGTTTGAAAACAATTAGAGATATATTTATGTTTAAATAATGATTAATTTAGTCGTTGATATCACTTTAGGAGTGGCTTTATAGCCATGGTTTATATGAAAATTTATCAATAGCTGATATATCTATTGATAACATTAATTTCCTGATTATTATTATTAGGAACAAGAATGAATTAGTTATTGTAAATATTTAATATCAATAAATTTGTCTCCTTTCTTAACGAAATTATTATTCTATTTCTATAATGGATTTTACATAGCTTCTCCTATGGTACTGGATAAATGATAAAGAACCGCTGTTCCATTTTTAAAAAAATAAAAGTGGAAAAGTGTTGTTTTATTATTTAAATTAGCCCTTTGTATTGAGGTTTAGCCTGTACCAACATTGTGCTGAGTGATTTTGAGGCCACAAAGGCCTGGCGTTTAAGTTATCTTTCGTTTCCTTTAGACACACTTTCAAAGCCTGATTGGTTTGTTTTCGTCTTATTTCCTCTTTCACCAGTGAGGCTTCGCTAGACCAAATTAGACTCTGAATAGACAGTGAAACGAAATGAAATGAAAAAATAATCTTGATTCTGGGACATATTGACCCCTAAGAATAACAGACATGCATAGTAAGGTTGCATAATAGTCTGGCTATCTTAATTTCAAATGAAGATAATAATATGTATAAAAGGTAATATATGTATATACAATTGAAAATAGAACTTTGTGGTAAATATATACATGAAAATATGAAATAATATGACCTAGTTGAATGGTAATACGACAAAATATTTACAAATACGTAAAAGGTAATATATAAACAGTGATAATAGCACTTAATCACTAAGAAGAAAGAGAAAAGAAATAATAATATTTATATGAGAGAAAAACAAAACAATTCTTGTGGAAACCAATGTCAAATTTTTTTTTATTTTACAACTCCATTCTAAATCCAAACTTTACTCCCTTAAGATTCGTTATTACTCTTTCCATCTTTTACTCTTCTCTGTTAAATATGTCGAATTTAAAAAAGAAAAAAAACCTTCAATACTTATTTTACATTTTTTACGGGACTCTATACAGTTCTCAACCCACATTTAATACTGTCTATCTATACCTCCAAGAGTTCTGTGTTTTTTTGCTAATGTAAATATTTTTCCCTTGTTTTATGTCCTTTTATATTTAAAATGTGTTCATATTTTGTAATATATACTTATAAAAAAAAATATTATTTTTATTCATAATATGAATTTACATTTAGAAATATGTACTCAAATTATCCATAGCACACATTTGTCTGAGGATAAATAAATTCTTCCCTCCAATTCACTATATATTACTTTGTAATGCATAATTGATGTCCAAACGAAACTTCATTCCAAAATTTAAAAATGTATATTTCAAACTCACAGTCAGATTGACTTGCATTTACACTGACGAATTAGCAAGCGTTTATGAATTTAGTGATTGATTGAGTATTCAAATTTAAACAAGAGGAAGATAAATACTTCTTTTGTAGGAGTTTAATAATGCTATTAGGGCAACAGGTCCCAGCCCCTGGTGTTCCTTCCATCAATCATTCGACCTAATTAATTATCTGAAGACAACCATCTTAATTAATATATTTAGTAATTGCTCCAAGAGATGCTTTGAACATCATTATTTTTTTTAAAAATATATTCAAAAATTATGAGAAACTGATTTTTAATGAAATCAAATGAAATACTGTTATAGCAATAAAATAACCAGTAACAATGAATGAAAAAACATTTTACTCTGGGACATTTGTCTCCTGAGAGTAATAAAGGTTATATATTGTTATGTAATTTTTTGGCTTTGAAAATATAAAATCTGAAATAGTTATTACAAATATAAATACTTATACAAACACTCAAACATACATATAATATAATAATAAATAAACCAAAATAAAAGAATACCATATTTTTATTTTTATATTTCACATATGCTCGAGATATGATTGAGGCAATAGATATACAAATGATTTTAAAAGGAGTTAATAAAAGATAATTTCCAAATGGAAATTAAAAATGTATTTCAAGATGAAGATGCCCAGATAATAAAAGATTTTTTAAAGGAAGCAGTTGTGAGAAATGCTATACGAATTGGTATGTCATGTATTTAAAACTACAAGGCCCCCAGTACCATATGTGGGACAACCATTTTTATCGTTCCTACAGCTATAAAAATATTAGCAGCGACAGATATTTAGCAACTGTATAATTCAAGACATTACGTATATAAGTCATTGATGTTTCTGTCACTGTGGGCTTAGTGTGAAATTTGAATGAAAGTGTTATGTTTGTTGTACGTGTGAATTCAAAAATCAATTAAAAAAAAAAAAAAAACGTAACGAAGTGTACTGAGGCGAGTAATTTTATCTATTACTTCAGTAAATGTAGTAATATCAATGACTGAAGTAAATGACAAAAGAACTGAAATACCAAATTTTTGCTTCTGTCAAATATTAGATTATATATTTTTTAAAATTATTTTTCCCCTAATTACTAATTCATAATCATATCATAAATATTAAAAAAAAAAAAAAAAAAAAAAAGCCTTCTAGGATTAAGAGGTTGATAGATGAACACAGGGAAAGTAGATCATAAACGTGGGTGGGTCTTTTGATTTTTTGGGTTTGAATATAATAGCTCAAAGGAAGTATTGCCGTCGGTAGTCAGGATAAAGGCACCCGAGTTTGGTATACGAGCAGAGAGAATGTGAGAGCGTCTGGAGACCCCGAAAATGGATCTTATTAAGCAATTCATTAGTCTCTATAGTCTCATCTCAAGCTTACCAAACAGCTCTCCATGCAATAAACTTCCATAGTCGAATTAGAGTATGATGAGGGTGTATATAAGGATTAGGCGGGTGAATCTTGTGAATCAATTTCGAAATCTTAGGAACTGTTTGAAGATTGCGATAGATATGACTTGTGAAGTATGACTATTCCAGTACAGATGAAATGGAGAATAATTTTGATCGAATTTTTTAGAAATTAATTGAATAGTTGTAAAATTACAGTAGGGTAAATCACTAGTTATGGGCAGGCTAATACAATTATCGCAATAATAAGGGTGTAATCCATTTATTTAATGATATCACCAAGATAAATATTTGAAAAGGATTTAAGATTAATTTACTAATGAAACGCTCCGTCATATTCCTTTCTAGTAGCCATTAAAAGATATATTTCTCTATATATAGCGTCCTACCTCTTTTTTAGTAAGGTCGTTTTTAAATTGAGGATCCTTAAGTAATTATAGTGAAATTGCTCCATTAATTATTAGATTTTGAGTTATGTAACATTTCATTAGAATTCAAGCTTCCATACAAGCTACATTATGTTGGACTATCTGAAAACCGGTGTATAAAAATATGGGATATAAGTTATGGTGACCCCTATCCATTTCAATTTTCTTTCATGTTACTAACGTTCTCCTTACAAAGAAATTTTTTTTCATTTGATTATGTCATTTTAAAACTTATGTACTCTATCCTTTCCTAGTAGTGGTCATGTTTGACCTTACGTCTCATAAGTGACCAATGGTAAATTTTTGATAGTTAATGGTATATTTTGTACTTCGCGGATGGCTGGCTACTGCTGTTTAAGAAAATTGGAAATAATGAAACAAGATAACTTGCAAAAAATACATTCCGATTTATTTACTTTTTTTTCTTTTCTTTTTTTTTATGTGGGTTATGTTCCTAATTCTTCCTTTCTGCTTACAGATAATCACTAAAGTGTAAAAGTATTTACTAAAGTATAAAACTATATTAATCATGAAGAGGACTTTAGAGTGGCTAAATGATTTGTAACTGTAAATATGTCAAAAAGCCTTATTATTATTATTATTTTAGGAGAAATAGAGCAGAAAAGTATATTTGAAATTCTGTTTTATCTATATTTTATGTTAACCGTGTCTTTAACGTATATCACAGAGCACAAGTAAGACATACTTTTGAAGTCATACAAATAAATATGAATGTCACTCGGATGAAGTTTGTCACAGCTTCCCTACCGAAGTTGCCGTGTCAGATAATAGTGTTAGTCAGCAATTAAAATTAACGCTAATTATAATTAAAAATAATAAATGTGAACTAGTACTAAATGAGTAAATAAATAATAAATAAGGTTCCTGGCTATTCTAATAATTAAATAATAAAAGTGAATCGATTACTGAATGATTGCTGAGCAAATAGCAATTATTCAGCAGTCGATTGTGCTAAAATAGGAATAGTTTCTACACCTGGCAATCACTCGAGTTCTTCCCTTGCTGATCTTAAGAATATGGTTCATAAATGTTATAAAGAGAAAGGAATCTAAGTTGTCCCATACTTTTTAAAGGACAATGGTTCAGACTCTATTACTCTGAAGCGGACCACTAACTTGGGATCCTGGAAGGGTGGCATTATAGTATCTTTTCAGATTACGAGGAATCTTTTTTCTGTGCGGTACCTCCCAAACCTCTATGGACTTAAAGATATCCACTTAAAGAGAATATTAATGAATCACTAAACTGTATTACCAAAAAGATAGCACTTAAAAAATTACAGTTTCAGAACATCTGCAGGATTTAAAACGATTAGAAGAGACCTAGGAAGTAATGGATTTTAGGCTAAAGTATATATATATATAACTGAGAAAAATAGACTTGAAAGAATAAAATTCTTTAAAGAACATTTAAAATAAACCTCCAGACTGCTGGAACGACGCCGAGTTAGTCTACGAAAGGAAATTTAATGGGCTAGGAATATTACTTCTTTCCTATTGTTGGGCTGAAATCAATTTCTTCTTAGGTCTCTTCTAATTGTTTTAGATCCTGCAGATGATCCGGAATTCGGAATTCACTTTCATTGATATCTTTCTGGACAGTTTTTTGGGTTTAGGATTAAACTTTCTCGTCTCAAAATCCTCTCATCTCGGCGAGGGCGAATTCTCGGCCATCCCGATCGGCCTTTTTTTTTTTTTTTATTACGATTGATCAAATATTGTACCTTTGAACGATGTATATTAATCATTGGACTAATCTGGACGTACGACTATTCCTGATATCTGGGGAAAAGTACATGTAACCACTGTTGAATAGAAGTATTCTGAATATAGGTCCGTGGCTGTTTATAAAACACTATTTGGGTAGAAATTAATCAGAACATAGCTAGAAAGAGGTAGGATTAACAACTAGTTAACTTCTCTACATTAGAACTTATGTGTTTAAGGAATTAAAGAAGATAATTTGATGATGAAGAAGATGATCAGGGATGCAATCAAAGAGGAACACAACGTCTAAGTAGAAATACCTTAATACGTTTCAACGTTTCAACCTGCCTTGCAGGTCTTCTTCAGGGCCAAGGAACCATACAGCCAGTCGAACGATGTCTCATTGATGATGTACAAAACTTTTGCTGCAGTCAGTTTACGCTTTTTTTTTATATTTATAGAGTAAATATATAAATATTATCCATATTCTAGGGTTTTTAATTATTAGACATGCTTTTTAAATGAATGAGGAAAAGTTTGAAATTGTCAAAAAAATTGTTTTTCAACGAGAGTAGAAGTAATCGTATTTTAGTGAATTTAGGAGTTGTACGTAAACTTTCGCTGCTCACTGTACATGTCTTTTTTTTTTATATATATACTAAAGACTAATTTTTATTCTTTAGAAATAAGATATTTTTAAATAACTCGATTCCACGTGTTCAAATATATTATTGATACACATGTTTTGGTTTTAGAATCTGATTTTTGTTTTAGAATAACTTATCATGGAAGATTCATTAAAAAAAACTAAAAAAAATCTAAAATCGAAGAGCAAAAGATATTCGAAAGTGGGTCTCAATTTCCCGGTGACCAAGGTCCACAAGAACCTCATGCTGGGCAACTACGCAGAACGGATCGGCGGCGGGGCGTCCGTCTACTTGGCCTCTGTTCTCGAGTACCTCGTAGCCGAGCTCCTCCACCTTGCTGGAGAAGAGGTAAAGAAGCCAAAGAAGATGATACTACCCAAACATCTTCTCATGTCGATAATGAAAGACCAAGAACTGAAATCACTGCTGGATGGAGCAATAATCATGGACGCTGGAGTGGAACTACCTGGAGGGAAGGATATGGAGAAGCCGTAGCCCGTAGAAGTCTCTATAGGAGAGTATAGTGCATTACATTGCGAGGGTTCATTTCTATGTCAATGACCAATAGGAAATAAGTATCTAGGAATGTGAGATATTATAGGAATCGGGCAGTTATTAAAGATTTGTTATAAAGTTTATTTTAATAATTGTCGTCATATGAATGAAACTGAGTAATATGATTTTAGAGTATCAAATAAAAAGATTTTTAATATTTTGCATTATTTTTATTTTATTTTCTTAATATCCCACGAATTCTTATTTTTATTTTCATTTATAAAATTTTAGCCAAGAAGCCGCAAATTAGCAGGATTAAGGAATTCTGATAATATTTACACTAGCGGTAAATAAAGTCGCAGGTTAAAAAAATATCATCGCTGTAATCCTCCGACCATATCTCAAATTTTCTTGAATAGATAGTGATTCGTAGGCATAACAATACGAGTACTCATAACAGTGATCAGGTGGAAACTATCTTGTATTCACTGGGGACTATAAAAAACGTTTCGTATTTTTTTTGCATTTAAGGCATTATAATTTATTTTATTTAGACATTTTTCGTTTTCTTGTAATCTACTTTTTTTATTTATAATGTAATATGTATACAAGTTCAACAAGGCCCAAAGATTTGTAAAATCCTCAGCTTAAGAGGTGCGCTCAGATCCAGAAAGCCTTTTTCATTATCTTGCTTCATTCCACCTCGTCCATTGTTTTGATACACCAACAACGGTTGTTGGATGACTCGTTCCATGACATCGAACTATGCTTTGCAAAGTTCCCCTTTCCTTCTTGAATTTTCCAGATGAATATACAATATTAGTTTTGGTTATTGCGGCATTAGGATCCTAAGCACGTGTCCAAGTCTGCGCTACTTATTTGTTTCTCCTTGGAATTCGAGTAAAATGCTCCGTAAGTTCGTAATTTTTTTTTATGCTGAGCCTGAACCTCCTTGCCTTAATATACTCCAACTAGGCAAAGAAGTACGCGTTGTACTTCGGTGTAACAACCTGTTCTAGTGGGGGTGAGGTCAAATTTCAAAATTAGATTCGACCCCACAACCTCCCATTTTCAAATTCTTTGTATATACGTATATGCTAGGTTTTTAACTAAAGTTTTAAATACGTAATACAATATTTTCTACGTTATTGAATAAATGAGTCCCTTTTTCGAATGTAAATATAGGATTAAATTACAATTAATGTTCTTTTCTTAATCTGTTTGAAGACTTTTTATCATTTTATATTAGTTCCTGTTTTATTATTTGTTGACCCGATTATATTAAATATTAATTATTAATAATAATTCGTGATTAGTTCTAAAATTAAATGTGAGATTAATTTAGATCAGAGAAATTACATTCGCCCTCATCGTTTAACCACCAAATATTATCGAAGGCAATTTCAGTGACCAAGCAAACACTTTATACCAAACCGGGTGGACTTAATTACTGTTTAATATTAGGCAGTCGATATAATTTGAGATTTCAGTTTAATTGACTATTCAATATTATCAGCAAGCTATGTTTTCCGCTTTCTGTGTTCTGTTTAGGAGAACATATGGTGGGTATTTCATGTTATTATTTTTATTGTTTAAAAGATTCTTATCTCATATGTTTTTAATATTTATTATTAAGTGTTTTATTCCACAACGATTATTCGTTTGTGAGTAGGTTCTAGTTCCAATATATTATGATTTTATGTATCAGGTTTTAAAAATCTATTAAGTAGGCGTTTAAACTTACTGTGCTCGATGAAAAAAGAACTACACAGGCCAACAAAAAAATTAGTTAAAAGAACTTTTTCAACTTTAATAACTGTTCTTTATAGACTTTTGTGAGCTGAATCCAAACCTAAACTTAGTTTTTTAGTGCCTCTTTTTGTTATTGAGAACTCTGCATTCTATTATACAATTTAAATATACGTCACATAGGCAAACTAATGAACCGATTTTTATTAACAGTAGGCTATTTACCAAAGTTATATTAAGTGATGGCGGACAGAAGGTTAAGGTAAATTATCACATGAGTTATGGCCAGTTATATCAACACTGTAAAAGTAGCAATCATTAGAATGATTTGTTGGCTCCCTCTATGGGAATACCATAGTGAATTCAAAGATTTGTTTCACGTTTTTTGACCATTGTTAAATTCTTTAATAGTCGTTTCCTTAATAATTTATGAAATCGAACTGAAAAATGTAAATAAATGGTAAGTGATGCGTTTTTTGAGTATCATATTTTGAATCAGCACGCTAAAATACAAAAAAATAAGGTATCTTCAGTAGAAACGTTTTTTCATCTTTGGTCTATGCGATTGATAATGAACACTGATATGTGAAGGCAGAACGAGACGCAGATGGAATGATTATGTTTTACCTGATCATATTGGATTTAATGAAGGGTAGATTTAAGTATAGTAAACTTAACAGTAAAATTCTAGATGGTTTCGGAAACGAACCTAAATATTAGGTAAATTGAACTTTTTACATTTCTTGTTATGAAATATATAGGTTTGGTAATTTTATATTACTTACGTACATCTATATATATATATATATATATATATGTATATATATATATATATATATATATATATATATATATATATATATATATATATATATATTAATTATTACACAAGCTTATTACATCCCTTTATTTTCGCTTGAAACGAAATTTTAGTTTGCAATTAAGTATTTACTTAAAGATGTTAAAAGTAAATTCAAATAATGGAGATTCTTAATAGTAATTAAGAGGTTTAATCGTGAAAAAAAAATTACATTCAAAGTTACGAAATTAGGCACCAACTTAGTTTGAATAACTGAGTTTAAAATAATGGGATTTTCAGAACCGGTGTTTGAAGCTATTTTATTTCTTATCCGAACTTTCGAAATTTACTTAGAATAGTAATTAACGTTTAGTATTCAAAGTAGAGTTACTTTAAACAAGATTAATATGCAAACTCGTTTTTTTTATCTTTTTGTTTTTTCTGAAGTGAGAATAAATTCCATGACTCTATCATTATGTTTCTTTCTGTACAGTTTAGTTTTTCGTTGTAGCATAATTTGTAATGTGTTGCTTGTAATTTAATCGTCAATCTAGGTATAAGTACGTTGTATCTGAACGTAACCTATAATTCTTTCAACAATGATCAAAGAAAACATCGCAAAGATAAAATATAATGAGAGAAAGTATTTTGAATTAGTCAGAGTTGAACATAAAAAAGTATTTTATTCAGATAAAATATTCTTGTTGACAGTTTAAGAACATACAATGTTCTTTTTAATGTTTTTATTATTTTTTTTTTTTAAATACTTACGAAGTTATTAAGGCTGAAAATAAAATACTGAGAAGCTGCGTTTTTTCTTCATAGGCTTAGACATCCTGACAGCATTTTAAGAGCGTTTTCTTTTCTGCTACTATGATTGCCTAAATACACATTGGCATATCATTTTATTTCACTATTTTTACTTATTTTAATTTAATTTTCATTTATTGACTAGTTTAGAATGGTATTCATTCATCTTAAATTCTTAAGAAATACAAACATCGAGCCTAGATCTATTACAAATTATCGTATAATTAGCAAATCTTACAACCACTCCAAGTTAGGTCAACTATTCTGTGCTATTTGTACATTAATTGATTAATATTTTCATCTTTCATTCTGAAAGCCTCTAAGCATTTTTACTTAGATTCCTTTCAGTCTTTGAACAGAAGGGGTTGTGCATTAAGGTTTAATGAAACCATCAAGTTCAAATCTTATCCAACACAGTCTGATTTAGTTTAAACAAGATATCTAACTTTTCATAATAAACTATTTTCTCACTCACTGTTTTCCAACTGTTCACAATTCAATTTCTAATACTCCTCTGAGGCGTATGAAAGAGATGGGCTCTGTAAATTTTAATATAGAAATTTAATTAAAGCGCTATGATGAATAGTTGTTTTACTTGTCATTGGGATCTATATTCT
Organism: Euschistus heros; assembly: GCA_003667255.2. Taxonomy (NCBI): domain Eukaryota; kingdom Metazoa; phylum Arthropoda; class Insecta; order Hemiptera; family Pentatomidae; genus Euschistus; species Euschistus heros. The sequence goes on from RCWM02000062.1 coordinate 2,168,514, forward strand.
CATGTTTTCTGACATTTCATGATATAAATTATTCTTTAAATTGGTTTGATGTATTTTTAATCACAAATCCTTGGTACCCATGTCACAAATCAACTTATCCGCACTGATGTTAATGTCCCAAAAGGCCTTTTTATTAGCCCTAATCATATATCTGTACTTTCACGATAAATTTCATAATTACTTAAATCAACTTGTATTTTAACTTGCTGTACATTCAATTCTTGATAATCCTTCGAGACCTCTGTAATTTTATAATACTATTTATTGAAGTTCTTCTTACGAATTCATATTATAGTCAATATTTTTACTTTACTAAGTAGCTCCACATATCAGGACGGGTCCTAGCTTCCTTCACAATGTCGCTTTACACTTGCCTTCGTTCTTCATTTCATAACTCCTAAAACCCTTAGTCCACTTCCAGGTCCTGTAGCCATCGTCCTCGGCCTACTCTTCTTTTGCCTAATATATCCATGTTATAAATTACTCGCTTTTTGTCGTGAGGCATTTTTATTACATGGTCTCGCCATTCTATTCGGCGTGCTTTAATAAACTGAACTACAACGGTTTCCTTATGTAAGGAGTGTAACTCTTCGTTGTTCAGGATTCTCCATTTATTGAAGTCGGCGTTAAATACAGGGCCATATATATTTCGCAAGAGTTTTCTATCAAACACCCTTAGGCTGTTTGTCTCCGGGGCAGTAATGGTCCATGTCTCTGCTCCGTTGGTCAGGGCTGGTCTAACTAACGTTTTGTAAAGCTGAATATTAACATTTGTCAACAGAATTTTACTTTTAAAGAATCTCTCTTCAACCTGATCTTTCATCATGTAATTAAAACGCTTGATATCACAAGGAAGTATTTTCCAGTCATCTACCCAGCTTTGTGCTTACATATATATAACTTTACATACATTATATTTTCCTGATATCACGGAGTGTTCTTCAACTCAAATAGTCTTTCAGTATGCTGAATGAAGTAAGTAAAAATGTAGCCTCTGGGTAAACGAAAGCAGAACTAAATACTTGAAAATGGGCCTTGGTCTAAGCCCCTTGGTCTAAAGTACTACAATGAATATCGATAACTATTCATACGAAAAAGTAAATAGTTTTACATACTTGGGGTCATAACTGCCTGATGAAAAGAAAATAATTAATGAGTTACATAGAAGAATAATAACATCCAAAAAGAACATATTTTGCAATAGTGAGATTATAGACAGTATACCTCTCATTTACATAATACCTATGTTCAGTACAGTTGTAAATATGTAAATAAATAAAAGCTAGTTACGCTTAAGATAGTTGCAGATGCAACAATAGTTAGGGTGTCACGAAGTAATTGGTGAAACCCTTTATTTGAATTGATGCTCTAACAATGGATAGTTTCAAATTTTCCAACAATAAACGATTTTCATATTAATTCCTCGAAATTCTTGAAGCTGCTTAAGAACCGGAGGATGGGCCTTCCCTCACTCCCCCGCACTCTACCTGACAGCTATTTTTCACGAATACTGAATCCCAACATAGACACACGTTTGCGAGAAATTCTAGCTGAGCCCGGCACCCTCCAAACACACTTAGTTCCACCGGTCCCCAATATTTTATCAACCCTTCTTTACATATCCAAGCCTCGTTCCTACTTCTCTAGTCAATAGTCCTCGCATTACTGCCATTGCTGACTTAGGTAAAGCTGTTGAAAAGGTCTCTTATATAGCCTTTTAAGAGTTAGGGAAACACATCTAAAACCTTCTTAAAAAAACGGATAAATTGTTTTTTTAATATCATAAGATTAAAATTTAGAAAATTAATTATAATTTTCAAAAGACATATGCGGGCTTACACAGGCACTGCCAAACACATATGAACTTTTAGTTTGCCATTTTTAGGGTATTTTATGTTATATAAATGACATAATAATAACTGCTAGTTAAATATGAACAAGTGTTTTCGTTTCACTAAGTAATTTACAACTATCTTTAATAGCAATAGCATTAGAGTATCTTCACGTTAAATTATTTACTTTTCATTTATACTTTACAATTTACTGTAAAGTATGCTAAATAGGGTAAAGTATTCGTAAAGAATGTACTCTTTCAAGAACAAAATTGAAATTCCTCTCACAAATCGCTTAAAAACTAAGTTAATCAACGTAGGGCAGTATAATAATTATTTATATATTTAAGCACATCTATTCTGAAAGACTAATTAACTATGAAAGCAGAATTAACAATATTATCATTTTATAGTAGGTTCATTGGTCAAATTAAAGAATACATGATCTTCATTCGACCCTGTTCGTTTCTGGAACAACGAATGCACTGACTTCTCGATCGCACAGGTTTGAAAACTTGTATGGTGATGTAATTTATGTGGCACATCTATAGTGCTAGACATGTTACTTTCTTAATTTCAATCCATTAAAGCAATAACCAATAGGCAGTAGAGATTAATTTCAATCTGAATTCAAAGAAAACAATGGCAATTCTCATTGGTTCACAATCCCACCTTAATGTCCTACCCTACCATTTACTACTTTATTTTAAAATCGTCCGATTTATTTTCGAAATTCCACTAAAAACCTTGGAGTACCTTTTGATCACCATTTTTCTTGGAATAACCATATTTCCCAAATAAGCAAGAAATCCCTTTTATTCATTACCAAAAAGTATAACTCGACAACTTTTGGTATCGTCTCTTGCTTTCTTCGCATTACTTTGCATATAGAGGACTGTCTGTTGAGCTCAAAATGTGATGTATGAGACTCAAATCGGGATCCCCAGGCGTTCTCACATTTTTCACCGGTATTCTGGCATTAGTTGGCTTTACCCTGATTATCGCCGTCCATAGTGTACTTATATTTCATAAAAAAAACAAAAAAACCCACGTATTATTTTTGACCTCCTTACCCTGCGCTCCTCCATCCACCTCCCAAATACACGAACCCAAACCATCAACCTTTCAAGGAGTTCAAAAACTCCTTTACCATCCAAACATCCTCTTTATGGAATTCATTGCTCATCTCAATTCGAAAATGCTCTTCTCTAACTTCCTTTTAATGTCTCCTCTTGAATTTTCGATCTTCGGAACAAAAAATATAAAATATGAGTATTTATGTTTTAGATATTATAACAGTATACTAAAGTTATTTATTTTGTAACTCATAAATTTATTAGTAATCAATTACTATAATCAGACGATTGCGTTATGTTGTATTGTACTTATTCTTATTTTTAGGGGACAAGTTGTCCCAAAATAAAATTTAGTATCTTCTTCATCACCATTCTACATAATTCCTTTATTTTAAAACTTAAATTAATTTTTGTTCCAAAATGGTTTTCGAATAATTTCTATTTTTACATTAACTGCATAAAAGTGATTTTTTATTTATTAAATGATTGTTTTTTGCCCCAATTTTTTATATAAAAATTTATGATTTGCTCGTTACTAGGGATACGAGAAAAGGCAAACGATACTTTCATTGGAAAACGGCTGGGAGGGAAAAAAATGATCATAAATATTGTCAAGTAGGTAATTTATTGAGCCTGATACAACACGGCCTTCGGTGGCAACTTGGAGGGGGGTCGTTACTTATCGTATTGCGCCATTCCTCAAGTCACGTATTTTGAAAAATCTTTAATCATTAACTATAAATCAAACATTAAAAAACAAAATGGTGTATTGAGGGAAAGACAATGTTAATTTGTCATGTAATTAAATGTGTTTTTAGCTATATACAGGGTGTCCCAGACATAGTGTAAAAAAAAAAAAAAAAAAAAAAAAAATGGGTAATACTGCATACTAAACGGGGTACAATGGCGCAAAAACTAGTTTCATATCTCAATCTGTTGAGGAGATAGAATTTTTTTTGTTTTTATTTTTAAAATCTTTATTTTTTCTGAAAAATTGCAGTTTTCTCTACTTTGGTTAAGCGTAGAAACATAAACGATGATATTTTCTTAATCAACATTAAATTTTCTAAAATATGACATAGGTCTAGTTATTTTAAATTCACTTTTATACTAACGCGCAAAACACAAAACATTTATTAAAACTTAAATGTTAATATTTTTGAAAATTTCTTACTTCCCACTGGAGCACCCTAGAAGCCGTCAAATTTCCCAAAAACTGCGGAATTTAGTTAGCTTTTTAGTGGTGTAACTCATGATACAATTGCACTTCACCTTTTGAGTCTAACAGAAGCTTTTATGATGAAAAGCACGCTAGAGAATAAATACATGATTGCTTCACGTACCTACTAGATTAAATAAATGTATTGGATATTTTATCTCTTGTCCATATGCATGAGGGGTAAAGAGTTGTGAAGATGGCAAGCCCTCTCCCCCTCCCTCCCCCCCCGCAAAAAAAAATTTGTATTAATAGGGATTTAGTGGGGGGGGACCCAAATTCTTGCTGATTACTTAATGTTACATGAACGTACTTTTCTCTCTCTCACACGCAAGGGTCAATGAAGATCGAGTATACGTCTTACGCCGGGTGTTCCATTACAACCATTTGGTCTCAGCCAGGAGTTAGGGAGGAACAAATCATAAAGGCGCTTAATGATTCCTCGAAACCAGGGAAGAGCTACCATTTGTACGTAGGGAATAATACGGTATGGGACAAAATCCGGCGGATGTGGCAGGAAGAAAAGGTTGGGGTCGATCGGAATTTCACTAGATGCACCAGAATCGGAGAAACTGTCAGGAAACTAGATAAGCAAAAAGAGGTCACACTGGCGTACCACCAAGGAAAGACCAATCACAGGGGCATAAACAAAACGTTCCAAGCACTCCGACGACGATATTACTGGAAAAACATGAAGAAGACGATTGAGGGGGTATTATCCGAATGCGAGGTGTGCCAGACCACGAAATATGATAGACCTACGGGATTGCGGGAAGTGACTAGGAAGCCATCGGGACCACTAAGTGAGCTGCAAATGGACACGTTCACCTGGAGAGGGTAAAAGTGGGTGACGATGATCGACATTTTTAGTAAGCTGGCGATGGCGTACTGGATCCAGGGACGGTCGGCGAAAGCAATCGTACAGGCTGTGCGCACCTGGTTTCTGTTCTATGGAGTACCCGATAGGATTTCGTCAGACGGAGGACGAGAATTTGATAACGGGAATCTACGGGAAGAGCTAAAACAGATGGACGTGGAATGGCATAAAAATACGCCGGGACACCCCAAAAGCCGAGGAGACGTGGAGAGGCTGCAAAGCACGCTTATCGACCACCTGGGTATTTTTCACCAGGAAAAACGACATGAACCCAATGAAGCAATGCCGAGGGCAATAGTGGCATACAACCATTCGGTGCACGCTGCGACGGGGTTCACACCATTCGAGATACTCTTTGTTGGTAAATTTTGGCTGTTAAGTGTAATTTTTATTTGAGTGCTTTCTGTTCTTAAGAAGAATTATGTTTTGTTTTGTTGTTTTATATTGTAAATATGTTTTTTTTTAGTTTACGAGGACTGTTCGTAAACTGGCAGGGGGGAGTTAAGGATAGAAGGTACCAATATACAAACTAATCCTTAATGTTAATACTGTAAACAATAGAAATGTATATATAGAGGATTTAAATGAGGAATAAATCAGTTGTTATCTAGCTGCTGTTCGTGTATTTTTTCATTCCTTTTTTCTTTTTTTTTATCTTTTTACTCTCAGTGAACATAAGTTGTATATATATATATATATATATATATATATATATAGTTTTGTAATATATATATATATATACTATATATACGAGGGTGAATCAAACATAAACGGTATTTTCAAAATTATATTTTATTGAATAATATTATACAGAAAACTATACCTTCAACATTTTTCAATGTAGTCTCCTGCATTATCTACACACTTCTGAAACCGATTTGGAAGCTTGAATATTCCCTGTTCATAAAAAGACTGAGGGCGATTTAGAAGAATACTTTTTTAACCATTCACGCACGTGCTTTTCGACGTCTTCATTGTTTTCAAATAGTTTTCCTCCAAGTGAAAAATAAGGTGGTAATTAACTATTCGGGAAATTACTTTACTATACAGGAGAGTACGTGACACCAACGGAATACGTATTAAAATATCACAAGGACGTTATACATAAATTAATTAGACCAAAATAAATGACGAAAAAGAAACGACTGAAAAAATTAAATAAAAATAGAGAAGACCCTTTGGATATTCAACCAATTAAGATGTAGAATATTAAAAAAAATACCCAACAAAAACAGTAGAGACAAATTTAAAAAAGTACATGACAAGGTATCCGATCTCTAAAACCATACTGCAATTGGGAGAGGCCTCACTAGAAAAAGAGGAAAAAGAAACAATATATTTCAGTGACGATTGTATAAAAAGGTCGCGTAAAATTATCTTTCGGATGTACTGTATAACGATGGACTCAGATAATGTTTTTTTAAAATATTTAATTTTATTTAAACAATATTAAAATGTCTTAAAAATCTTTTATTTTAAATATAATAAATATAATGGTATTAAGTAATGTTTATGTTTATTGCAAAAGAATTATCTGTATTAAACCTGACAATGCTGTAGTTATTTTAATAAAGTCGGACTTTGTATTTTGTTTGTAAAATATTATATTCCAGTGTTAATGTTAAGCATTATTTTATTTTTCACGATAATATTCTGTTGATTTATTTTGTAATTAATATTTTGGAGAACTATAATAAATTTAGGACACTATATTTTGTCTTGAAATATTATTTTGATTGATTTGAAAAAGTGAAATTATTAAATTGTTGTTTTTAATTTGATTTAAAATATTATTATTTTAATTGAGTAATTTTGAAGCTAGAAGTATTATGTCTTATTTTTTTGTCCTTGTTTTAAATAATGTATTAATATGAAATATCCTATTATCTTTTAGTTATAAGGAAAATTGTTTACGAGGACTGTATTTTATAAGCTTATTGGCAAGGGGGGAGTTGAACAATCATATAAAAGGATAGAATTTTTCAAATGTACAGGTACAGGAAGTTCCAATATACTGATAGTTGTAAACTAATAAAACTTAATGTTAATATTTTTGTAAACAATAGTCCAAATGTATATATAGAGGATTTAAATGATTGAGGAATCCAATCAGTTTTTATCTAGCTGCTGTTCGTATTTATTTCATTCCTTTTTCCGGCGACACTTCTTTTTTTGATCAGTTTTTACTCTCAGTGAACATAAGTTCAATATATCGCCCCGTGAACCTTTATATATATAGCTTATATATATATATATATGGTGAATCAATGTGCTATTTATGATTATATTATACAGTGTAGTGTGATTTGTGTATTTATTTAGTTTTTGTTTTGTATCATGACAATTTCTTTCAGGGGCGCAAACAAAAAATAGTCACAAGGGGACAGGTCTGGACTGTAAGGAGGGTGTTCGAGAGTTTCCCAGCCCATTTCTTCCAATTTGGACAATTTGGACAGCTCGTCAATTGATCCATTTAAAGTAATGTTCAATTGAACCTTCATCCCTGAATTGTACATCGCAATTGCGAGTGCCCGGGGGTATGGATCAGTGAAGAGAAAAGATTTCCCTGGTTCGGATACGAGCTCGGTGGCCTAGTGGATAAGGCACCACGCTAGAGAGGTGGAGACTTGGGTTCGAATCCCAACCGGGGTCAAATCTTTTCTCTTCAAAAATAAAAAATATATTTAAAAATTAATGAAATCTCTATCAATTTATCAGAGTAATAAAAATAATTTTTCGACTGTTTTTAGCACACCACATTATTACCGTTTGTGTAAAATCTTCATAGAAAATAATTGATATATTTCATTATTATAAGCTGCTCATTATCCTGTTATGTAGTAATCCTGTTTATATTCATCTTTTATAATTAATCTTATCTTTCATTCAAATACCAATGTTTTTTTAACCTTAAAATATTAGTGTACTGTAGTCTATTTTGTAGTGTATACTGAACAATAAATACATTTTATAACATTTACACGCAGCCTCTCCAATACAGGTATCCTCTTCTTGAATAATAGGTATGATTCGAGATTTAAAATAAACTCCATTAAATTTTAACAAATACCCTCTACTCTGCGTTTTAGACCTACCACAACCTGTTCTTTCGTATCCTATATGTTTTACTTTCGAACAGATACGCTATCTTATATTTCATCTTGACATGTGACCCACATAGAATACGAGATGAAAAGAAAAGAAGTTGGTTGTCAACCTTTTTTTTCTCCAACACATGACAAGCGTGTCAAGATTCCAATTCACTACGAAAGATCCAATTGATTAAAAGATCATTCCGAGGCCATTGCGGTACAGGACTTTGGTTACTTTTTTTTTTTTTTTTGGTGTTTATTGATTGAGTTCACAATTGTATGACATACAAACAAATAAACTGACAACAAGCAAAATTTATGGCTTGAAAAAAAAAAATAGAAGGTTCTGGCATAAAATGCATAATGAGTTCGGGACCTTCTAATAAAGAACTTTTCTGGAGTGCTACTAGTAGTTTCTCCACAAGTATCGGTCATGTCTTTTTGAACGAAAAAAAAAAAAAAAGAGAATTAATCACAAACATGTTTTGTTATTTAATCCTTACTCGATTTGTAGATCGACAACTTAGCCATATGTTCCGTTAGTAGTTACACTGTAACCTCAGAACAAGACTGCTTGGACAATGCGTGGTGGAAGGTTCTGCTGTTGACAATAGAACTGTTGACTCCGAAGCACTCAAGCAACCATGACAGCCGACGATAAGCATAATGAAACATACAGCCTTAGTGTGTGTGGTTTGTACTGCTCCTGGCAGGCAATTACCTTTCCTTAATGCGTGTTATCAGTAACATGCACCCTAGGACTCTCCTCTTCGTTTCTTGCCTAGTTCTTGAATAGGCCTAACGGCAAACAATGTATTACTAGTAGTGTACTAAATGTATTAAAGAAATAATATGGTGTGCTAATGAAATTCGTGTTTAAATAAACTGTCTTTGAACTTGTATTTCTAGCCTCTGGCTGCTTACTTAATGGATTTTCGCACAAGTAAATTTTCCACTACGCTTTTAGAAATTATTTTCTTTACACATTGCTAGGTTATTTCCACGGATTGGGGGTTTGTCTCATACTTTATTTATCTTTATCAATATTTCGTTCAGCTCCTAATGACGCAATAGTCCTCATCTATTGATGTCTGATCTAACTTTTATCTTTTGCGTTAACCAATTTTATGTTAAGCAGTGGCTATCAGGTGAAGAATAATAAACAATATCAGTAAATGCATTTTATTTGGTTGTACTACAATACTCTCGGTAAATTAATAGAATGACATTCAAATGAATCTATGGATGATATTATAATTGATCTATTCATGGATTAGCACACTATAACAGGCTGTGTACAATAAATGATTACTTATTTAAAAAGGTTCTATGTAACGGCAAGTATGGCCTGTTTCAAGTTTGTCTCAAACGCTCACTTCATCCATAGTTTTCAATTCCTATTAGATATGAACTCAGAGAAGATAATCTTGTCAATGGGTGCTGAAATGAGAAGTGTAGAGTGCATGAAATATACGATTATTTTTTACCTCAGTGCTTCGTTAGGAGTAAAAAGATAAACAAACTAAAAGTTCTACTAACAGTTGAGGGGAGAAGGCCACATTTTTTTTTTTTTTTTTCAATTATATCTCGTAAACTGTGGACTCTAGAAAAAATGTTTTTGAAATAATTACTACATCGAATTGAATTTCCTATAAAACTGATCCTCTACATATTTGTCGAATTTCCAACAGTTTTCGAGATATACGTTATTGAAAATCGATATTTTTCGCAAAAAAAAATAAATTTTACCTTACTTATTGTCGAAAAATTGCTTCAAGCGCCAGAAACGTATATATGAAGTTAAAGTAAATTTAATGCTCTACTGTTTTAATTATGACATTTTTTCTGAAATACTTTTAGTATGTTTATCTTCTAGCTACTCCGAACGAAGCTCTGAGGTCAAACATAATCGCATATTTCACGCATTCTACAATATTTCAATTGACTGGACAAAGAAGAAAAAAAAAAGACAAATTTTTGACCGTTTATTGAATAAAAGAAGATTCATTCTGGAACACATTGTATTGCTACAAGATTTTTTTTTAACTCATCTTGTGGATTAATGTTTTATTGGGATCATTAGATGGTAAGAATTCAAGGTATGAGTCCAAATTAGCAATATAAACCCTGTTCACAAATTATCAATATTATCATAAGGTAGTATTAGGTCCATTGAAGGCGGGGCTGGTCACTGGGTTGGATGACCCTTGTCCTAAACACACAGTTTAACTTTACCCAATCAACCGCGTTATTAACTTAGAAGTTTGAAATAATATTAAACATAGTGCCCGAAGATATTTTGTATTGTCAAAGCAATTTATATGACGTTCAAACCCTTAGATAGAAACTAAATCAATACTCCAAGAGCTTTTCGCTATTTAAGTTTTTAAAAATGAACCGATGTTCAAATCTTAAACACGTGGTTACAACCATTATATTATTTGCTAATGTAGTTTTTTATTTTATTTATATATTTTTTTATTAAAAGAAAGTATTACGATCTGTCTCCATGTGAGCAGTAAATAATATGGATGGCTTAATGGATCCATTCACACAATATGTACAATAAAAAAAAAGAAAAAAAAAAGGAGTAAAGAATCTCATAATATATAATACAAATAATAATGTGAGGAAAAAATAAATAAATTAACAGAGTACCTCAAACTATACAATACATATAGTAAAAAAATATATATAAATAATCAATAAAATAAATAATATAGCTATACAGAACAGTAATAATAGCAAAAAAAAAATTAAATTAAATCTTAAAAATACATTTATACTTTATTTACACATAAATAAAGTAAAGAATACATTTACGAGTACACATTTGAGTGATCCCGCAACCAGACTAGTCCTTCCACTTATGGAGGGACAAGCCAGGTCCCAAGAGACCCCAGCGCTTCTCTCTCAGCTGCATCACTGGTGTAAAGATAAATCCAGTGGAGGTTGAGTGAGAGTGCTATAGTTATTAGTTTTTTAAAGAAACTAATATTTTTAGTATTTTCAAGCCTAATTTAACTAATCATTCAATGAATTTTTATATATTTATTTGTGTTTGTTTCATACGATCCTGTTTTTGTTTTCTTTGTTGTTTTTTTTTTGTTTTTTTGAAACCATCATTGTATTTTTTTCTGAATAGTTGTTATAGATACACATATTTTATGGATCTGCGTAATATTCGTCTTGGTACAGTTTTTTTTAAATACATTTTGTTTTGTATGTCAATGAAAATCAGTTACTTCTTTCCATAAATTTTATTTTGAAAAGATTAACTTGATTTCAAAGGACTTGTGAATATTGGCGTTTCAAGACATGCCGCTCTTTTATAAATAAAAAGTATATATTATTTCCTGTCTATCGTGAAACATGAGGACTGACTTTGTCAGGTAAGAGCATAGGTCCCTTGCAATTAACTAATGTAGGTTGTGATGGTTTCAAATTTGGATAAAATGGAGAAATGAATTATTCTTACCATTGACCACCACACAGCAACCAACAATTTTTTTGGATTCCTTAGTTTTGGCATTGGTCATGTGGTATATCGTTCCTGTGTGTGATGTGGTATGTCCATCCTCTAACGCCGAATGCTTCTTGAAACTTAAGCTGGCGAGGTTCCTTGTTTAAACTCATAAAAATGTTCTAAATTCGCGTGTTTCTATATTAATAAACGATGGCGTACTTAACAATATGAGATCAATTGGAGTAGGGATTGGTATCGATTCACGGTGTGTCAAAAATATCGATAATTTAATTGACAGTCCGATATTTTTATATCAATATTCTTTCTTTCAAATATTTGTCGTATCGATAAATACGTTATATTATATTGTTCTCTCTATATTTTAAAGATTCAACATACAACTATATTTATGAAAAAGAAGTAAAATTCCTTATAAAATTGGTTTAAACAAGGAAAAGATTATAATTTTATAGAAAACGGACAGTTGGCAATAGTGGTACAGGTATATGCAAGTATATGTAACAACGGCCTACTGCTGTATTCATAAAAAACTACTTTTAAAGTTTAAGCATTTGAAAAAATTTGTTCCTATTCAAATTGTAAAATAAATTAACTAAAACGATAAAATAAACGTGGATTTAAAAAATAGCATTTCATAAAAAAAAAAAAAAATCACGATATATCGGTGAAATATTATCAAAACAGAGAAGAGTAACAACGCCTTATAATAATCTGTAAACATAAAGGTAGATAACAACAGAAGTATCTATAAGGTATAAGCACATCTATTTTTATTCTTAAACAACTTTTCCATTACCACGATTCATTACCACTAAGTACTCGACAACTTTTGGCTCCATCTCTCGTTTTTCCCAACTTTGACTACAGATGCATAGTGTATGGAGGAGGACTGTCAAGTGAGCTTGAAATGAGATGTAAAAGACTAATGAACTGTTTTATTAAATTTATTTTGGGGATTTCTAGACGTTCTCACCCATCTCACAGGTATTCTAAAATTGGGTTTTCCAGTTTCCGACGTCAATACTTCCTAGGTGCACTCATATTTCAATCTTTGAAAACCAAAAAAACCCACCTATATTCATGACCTCATTACCCTGCGCTCCCCCATCCACCTCTTAAATACTAGAACCCAACCCTTCAACCTGTACACTCCTACTCATCAAACTGCATCCTTCGAAAAACCCTTTATTATTCACGCTTCCTCTTCATGGAATTCATTGCCCATCTGAATTCGAAAAAGCTTCACTCTTACTTTATTCAAACATCATTTATTTCTTAACCTCCTGAATTTTTACTCTTCCGACCAAATGCAAAACAAGAATATTTATGTTATATATATGAGATATATTCTTTTGCAAGATTTCTCATTTATTTTGTGACTCATAAGTTAATTATTAATCATTTTTTATTATTATTTATTATAATTAATATTTTGCCAAGCACAAATCGAAAGTGTTTCCCTTCTTGAATTTTCCCTGGAATTCCATTTTCACTTATAAAATAAATAGATATCCTTTAAAGGCTCTGATTGGATGATATTGCTAATGAGGAGAAAAATTACCAATTAATTATTATTAAAGGCGAAGATTATGAATAAAAAACAGAAGACCCCTGAAGGAGTGATAATGCTCTGATAGCCAAACCACTCCGACAGATTGGATCATGCTAGCCACACCCCCTCTCCATTAACTATATTCATCTAGGCCATCTCTCTCATCTTACCTTTACCAATCAGTCAAGGATAGGGATTTTAATTAGCGGGTTCAACTCTGATTGACAGTTTGAAAGACCAAAAATATTACTATATGAATATTACGTCGGCAAGTGGTTAAAACTAGCATAAAAAAAAGAAATTAATTTCTCTCTTACTGGGAAAGGGAGAAAGGGGAAACGAATGTTATGAGAGAAGTTCAAATGAAGAATTTATTCAATTAGAGATTACAGATTATTAGAGGTATTTAAAAATATATAATGCGGTAGAAATTGTATTTATTTAATTTCAGAAATACAGAATGCTTCACATTCTGACAAATAATAATGACTCTTAATTAAAAAAAAAAAAGGTGTTTGTTTAAATGTTTTTTTTTTTCATCTTTTAATTGATATTTAAAATTTTATTGTACATATCTAGTAAATGTGTGGAAAAATTGATACAGTTACATGACAAAAACAATAATTGGAAGACTAGTGGATTTGTGTGTTTATGGAGCTTACGATGAAAGGATAGGTGTCTGGTTTAGGCTAAATCAGCAGCATATGGAACATTGAAATATTTATGGATACTTTCGTGACAATGTAAGACGCATAGAGAATTTTTGAAGGATTTAGGTATCGGATACGAAAAGAATTCGAAGACTCAGCCTCACAGTTTAACTCCATATTTCCAATAACATCGTATCACTGTTATGTAAATGAGTCTCTTGTAAATGATCGGAAGGTTAGAACTTTTTTTTTGTTTTTTTATATACATTTATTGAAATTTATAATTGTAAAAAATATATACATCAAGTAAATGTATTGACAACGATTATAATAACATGTTAAAACTTGAAAAAAACTACTTATCAGTAGTACTTTATTAAAAATTCTACACTAGAAGGTCTCTAGGCCACCTCCGTTTCAGACGCCTCGGAGGATTATCTGGAATGGCGTGGGAAGCAAGTTGAGAAACTAACGGATTTGAGTGATTACGCAGCTTACTATGAAAGGATATGTATCTGTTATGGGCTGAATCAGCAACATATGGAACATTAAGATCTTTAAGGATAAGTTTATTGGTGACAAAGTAAGCAGCATTGAGGATTTTTCGAAGGATTTTGGATTGTAAGGATTGAATAAAAGATGAACTGGATGGTTTAGTGGAGCCCCAAAGCTCAACTCCATACGTCCAAATAGGTCTAATCACAGTCATGTATATGAGTCTTTTATAATTAATTGGGAACTTTGAACGTCTGCCTAGTAAATGTTGAAGTAGTCTATCGCGACGGGCATTTGCTTGTTTTTTCAGTCTTGCATATGGATTTCATGTTAGACTTTTGTCCAAGTGGAGCCCTAGGTAGCAGATCTGTTCAACAGGGATTAGTGGAATATCATTAAAGCTTTAAATGTTTAAAGAAATTTTGAGTTTAATTGTGTCCTTTTTTTTTTAATTTATTTATTTTTTAATATATTTTTGGCCATAATAAGGATAAATAATAACTAGCATTCAGTATTATTAGAAATTTTTTATTCGCTTAGGTTATAAAGTTTTCACCTTATTCTTCAAAACATAATTTTTCGTTGCTTTTTTTTAAACTAGCAATGATTATAACTTATTGATTAATTTTGTTTCTCCTCCTCTTAGACTTGACCCCTTTAACGTTTGGATAGCAACACTTTGTGATGAGGACAGCTTTGTGTAGCCATATCCGAGATATTGGAGCTGTCAAAGCAAGCCTCAGCAAATTACTGCTGGCTCATTCATGGGAAGCAATCACTGTTGCAGGTAGCCTGCTGTAATCAACGTGGAAGCTTCAATTCTCATTGATCACTTAGTTTTCTCCAATGAACATTTGTTATAATTAAACAAATAGACACATAGTTATCTGCATAAAATTGTAAACTATAAGACCACATATAAATAAATAGATATATGACTTATTCAAATATAAATCAATTTGTTAAAATAAATTGCCCTACAAGTATTTCTTTCAAGAAAAATTAAAACTTTCAGCTGATTCTAGCCTTAGCCCTAAATAGGTTAGTCAAAAAATAGGAACTCTTTTTTTTCTTGCCAACCGATAATCGATTAAAAAAAAAAATATTACGACAGTAACAAAAACATACACAATACCGAATAAAGCACTTACATAACCTATTTATTTTTTTTAATTCACAGTCCATCAGCTGTTTGATTCCCAAAAGACTTATGGTTCATTTAATCACCAACATTTGTTATATATTTTGATTGATTGGTACCAAAGGAAAGTTTTTATCTAATAAACACGTGCATTTCCAAAACTTATTAGAGAGTCGAAATCGGTAATTTTTAGTCAGAAATATTCAAGTAACGTTCTAGCCTAAAAAAGGTCGATCAATATTCTCTAGTATTATTTGAATTAACTTTAGAAAAAATCATTAAGAAGGTAATGTCTATGGAAAAGTTGTGACAAAGAGCATAAAATACCGGTTCTTGGTTGCGCCGATGATATGTAGCTGTTGGATAAATATACGGTTTTGTGGGAGATTTTTCATTTTTATTTTTGGTGAATAAACCACTAAAGTCATTATTGTCTAGGATATTTATTCACGCGTTGACAATGTTGGTATATATTATTTCTACTGGTTAATTACGATTAATAATTTCATTAATAGTCCAGTAAAAAGGTATTTTGAACTAAAACGTTTATGGGTAATTGTTTTTTATGGCTAACTCTATATTTTAGGGGGTGTTGAACACGAATCTGAAGTTTTCCAACTAAATTTCCAACGGCAAATATGACAAAAATTACCAAAAATAAAAAAGCTTTAATTTTGTTCATTATTTTGCTTGTAACTTGCAAAGCAATCATTTAAAACAAAATAATCTTCTATTATAAAATAAACAGGGGAAAATTACCTACAATTTATTCCTTTAAATTTTTTTTGTCAGACGTCAGGTATCCACAAGGAATTTGGCCAACTGGTGCCAGTCCCAATTCTCCGCAAAAATATGTTTGTCGTACTGTTTTGTCAATAACTCCGAATCAATTTGTCTGATTAAAAATTACTTTTTTTTCATCTTAAAGATGGTTAAATTTACTATTAGTCTATTAAATATGAAGTTCTAATAATGTCCCTTAAAAGCACGCTAAAAAACGTTTTTTTGCACATTAGTCACTATAACTCCGAAACTATTCGCCCGACTCAAAATTTCTTTTTTTTATCTAAAAGGTAATCAAATTTTCTATTAGATTGTAGAAATGAAGTTTTAATCGGGTTTCTTGAAATATACATGCCAGAACTCTGAAGATCCCGTACTTTTATGAAATCCACGTTTTTTTGGCACATTATTCGCTATAACTCCGAAACTATTGGACCGATTCAAAATTTCATTTTTTCATCTCAAAGCTGGCTAATTTTTTTTTTATATCATATATATGTAATTTATATTAAATCCCATGAAACACCCACGCTAGCATGCTAAATATGTATATTTTGGCGAAATACGACAATTCTAACATGTTCAGTGGGCTGGCGTGGGCGTTTTACTTCATTTAAAATAAATTACATATATACGATCTAGTATTAAATTTGACCAGCTTTGAGATAAAAAAATTAAATTTTGAATTGAACAAATAGTTTTGGAGTCACGAAAAATTTGACAAAAAAACATGGATTTCATAAACGTACGGGATCTTTAGCGTTCTGGCATGTGTGTTTCAAGGGACCCGATTAAAACTTTATTTATAGAGCCCAATAGTAAATTAGACCACCTTTTAGATATAAAAAAGAAATTTTGAATCGAACAAGTAGTTTCGGAGTTATAGTAACAAATGTGCAAAAAAAAAAAAAAACGCGGATTTTACAACAGTACGGATTGTTTTAGCGTTTTGGCATGTGTATTTCAAGAGGTCCGATTAAAACTTCATATAAACAGTCCAATATTACATTTCATTATCTTTAAGATGAAAAAAAATAATTTTTAATCGGACGAATAGTTTCGGAATTATTGACAAAAAAGTACGACAAACGTATTTTTGCAAAGAAGTGGGACTGGCCCCCAGTTAGCAAAATTCCTTTGTGGATACCTTACGTCTGACCAAAAAAAACATAAGGGCATAAATTGTAGTTCATTTTCTCCTCTTTATTTAAAAATACTAAGGTCTTTTGCTTAAACTGATTACTTTGCAAGTTACAAGCAAAATAATGAAAAAAAAAAAAAGCTTTTTTTTTTATTTTTTTCATCATATCATATTTGCCGATGGAAAATTTGTTCGAAAATTTCAAATTCGTGTTCAGCACCCCAAAAAATATAAAGTAAGCCATAAACAATTATTATCCATAAACTTTCAACTTCAAGCCTTATTTTAAAACCATTTAACTGGACTATTATTCATATATTCAAACTGTATTTATTCGAGAATATTTTTAAAAATTATTGTTTGCCTGATTTTTTTTTGATTTTTTGATTTTTTTTGTAGGAAGTCAAGACATTAGAATGGAAATGTAATGAGGTTGGGTTTAATAATAGCCAAATTTCAAAAATATTAATCAGTTCTTACGTGGAATAGACCGAAACATAGCTGCGAGGATCATTTCAGAGATTTGGGATTTTTTTTACTATCATTTTAATGATAATTTGAATATATAAAGCTAAAAAATGTATGATTTTTATAACTATGCATTATAAATGAAATTTATTCCTTTTTCAATGTCCTTGATAGCATAAATTATATATTAAAATTCA
Organism: Euschistus heros; assembly: GCA_003667255.2. Taxonomy (NCBI): domain Eukaryota; kingdom Metazoa; phylum Arthropoda; class Insecta; order Hemiptera; family Pentatomidae; genus Euschistus; species Euschistus heros. The sequence continues at coordinate 2,186,521 of RCWM02000062.1, forward strand.
CCTTTGCCACGGAGCGGTAATATGATAGGGTCTGTATAGGGGGTACCAGTAATGGGAGGTAATGTTTGCATTAAACGTCGCTCGATAAATAAAATATAGCGGGAGGGTTTGCTCGGCATAATTATCTCCTTCCTGGCAAACATCGGTCCCATAATAAAGGAGGACCGATTGTTTGCTTATGGTCTTCTATTAGCGTTCCCTCTCAGCTCAAAATGTGGATTCTTTTTATGAAAGGTTCTCCTTTCTTCTTTTAAAGATTGCAGAATACTATTTAATAGAAAATTCTCTTTTAAGAGAGTTCTTTTGGCTATAGCATCTGGGCACTAGACTGTGGTAATGTAGGAACTTTGACATTCCACTAGTGGTGATTTTGAACTACCGTAACCGGGAGCTACGTTGAACAGATTTTGCACTACAACGCGATATTTCTTGTGGATATTTTAAACTTTCTTGAACTAAATTTTTGCTATACAACTTAGCTTAAAAATCCCGTTTGTGTTCGGGATACTTAATTCGGCTATACTTAATACGTGGGAGAGGGGAGTCATTTTTCTCAAACAAGGGCAATTTTCGCCTCAAAAACGCTTCTCTCTTAGTCTTCTTCAACGTTACGGAAATGTAACATAGTGTTTAGTACTTCCGAGGTACAAAAATAATAAAAACACAAAAAATGTTTAACAATGATGATAGCTTTTATAAAAATATAGCTATTAAATTAACAATTTACAAACTATCTATTAACATAAACGATATTCAGTTTTCAAGGATAATTGGTCCTTACCAAACATAACACTAAAAAAAAAACTTGAATTTAATGATAAAATTACTAGGAGCTAAGTAACAAAAGTGCGTATGTAACTTAAAATTTTCAATCAAAGTTTTGTTATTTTTGTTAATTTTATTTTATTGTTCTTAGTTTGTTTATTATACTAGTGCCTGATAAACTATATTTCTTTTTGTTCATAATCAAATCTGAATAATTTTCATTATATAATAAAGGCATAAATCTAAATTAGTTTTAATTATAAGTATGAATAAAACTAATTCTTTGCACTTACTAAATAACATAACAGACGATAATACAATGTTTAAATAGTACTATCAATTTCATTTCCAGATTGTATTTATAAAATAAAATGAATTTGAAGGTATCATAAAAAACAATTTACGAAATAACACACATCTTATTTACTGCAATTGTTTCCTTTATTTGAATTTAAGACTTTTTACAATTATATGTCATGTGTCTTCGCCAAAAATAAGTAGGTAATATCTTTTTCTGTCCAGCCAGTTTCCCTCACGCATTCCCCTATTTATCATTGCTTCTATGATGCCTTCAATCCAATATCTTCTATGGCGACTTTTTTCCGGTTTTTTGTGGGCTCCATTCAAAATTTTTTTTTTTTTGGTCATCGCTGTTCTCTAATCCTCATAACATTCCCATCTATTTTATCCTCATAGTTTCAATAGTGTAGACGATGTTATTCAATTTTTTCACTCTCTGTCTAATTTCAATGTTTTGAACTTTCTGAAGCCGTGATAAAGCACATGAACGTCTCTAATAATTCATTTCTAGGGCTTAAAGTCTTTTCGTCTGGCTCTCCTTAATGACTCGCCTGAATAAAGGGTCACTTAGCTCTCTAGTTATTTAAATCAAGCCCTAGAATTTAGAACCCATGAATCTATAAAAGGTTTTCGCAATGGCTATTAAAGGTCTTTTAAAGAATTTAGCTTTCCTATTTCACTTTAAAAGAAATATATAATCATTATTGTAATGATGAATACTCAATTCGTAATAAGATACTTACCACATGGTTTACATTAAGTTTTTAAGATAAATACTCGTGTTTATTTCACCAAAAACTAAAATAAAGTAATAAACAAATAAAACGAATGTTAATTAATGGATAGAGAAGAAGATGATCAGGGATCTTTCGTTCATCTCTTTACCAGTGTGGTTCGGTGGCCCTGAAGAAGACCTGAAAGGCAGGTCGAAACGTTGGCACGTATTAAAGTATTTCTACTTAGACGTGGTGCTCCTCTTTAACTGCATTCCTTATCATCTTATTTTCCATTCTTCATAACAGTCAACTATACTTTTATCGTTAATCAATGGAGTTCGTTAATTGCTAGTTTTCTCGTTGTCCACCTTGCACTAGTGCTTATTTATTTATTATAAAGAAAGACTTTTTGAAGTAACTCAAAACTAGGATAGAGGCGTTAGAATATTTATGTCAATATAACATTTGCTATTAAATTTATCCATTTTACTGTAGTAAATAATAAAAATAATTTTACTTCACATAAGAATATCGCTATTATACATCTCATTGTATTTTCTTTAATATATATTTTTTTTATATCATGTCGTGTTTTATGTATACTGTATGAGGAAAAAACTGGAAAGAACTACATTTTTAATATTTTCTGTTATTATTAAGCTGCGTTTCATCAGCATTCGTGACAGGAGCTAAAGCCAGTTCAGGGGCAAATTAATTCAATCCCGAGGATTCCAGAATCATATTTCCCGTTCTCAACTGTAAAAATAAGTGAGATATAAAATTTAATAAGAAAAGAGATATATAGGAGAGGCTGGTTATCAACCTAGGCGAGCCGGATTTACGAGTCAACAACATCGCTCCAGATAAAAGCTACCAATTTCATGGGAGCTGATATAGAATGTCCCTTCGCTCTGAGACTTATCTTGGTACCAACGACTCAGTTTATGTGCAATTGGAAGGGGTTACGAGGAGTGATAAATTTATAAATAAAATTAATTTTCGTGATCCGCGTATGAATTTAAAATATATCAATTTTTTAATTAAAATCCTCGAAATTAATCAATTGAAGTGTCAAAATCATCAAACGAATACTAACTGTTAAGGTAAGACAAAGATCTTTAGTTCTTCCAAAGCGGAATGAGATCTGGATAACCAATCAGTCTGTATAATTATAAATAAAACCGTAAGTAGTTTTTTTTTTGTTTTTTCAATATACATTTATTGAAATTTACAACTGTACAAAATATATACATTAAGTAAATGTATTAACAACGATTACAATAACATGTAAAAATGTACCACTTTATTAAAAATTCTACACCATAAGGTCAAGACCTACTACTAACGGATTTGAGTGGTTACGGAGCTTACTGTGAAAGAATAGGTGTCTGGTGTGGGCTAAATCAGCAACATATGGAACAGTAAGATCTTTATGGATAAGTTTATTGGTGACAAAGTTAGGAGCATTCAGGATTTTTCAAGGGATTTTGGATTGTAAGGATTGAATACGAGATGAATTGGTTAGTTTAGTGGAGCCCCAAAGCACAACTCCGTACGTCCAAATAGGTCTAATCACAGTCATGTATTCAGTCTTTTGTTATTAATTAGAAGCTTTTAAGGTTTGTATAGTAAATGTTGAAGCAGTCTGTAACGACGGGCAGTTTCTTGTCGTTTTAGTCTTCCGAAATAGTTTTTTTAAAAAGTTAGTCAACAAGTTGTAGGAACTCCAGAAAATAAGAAACAATTTAGGTTCATTCATTGCAAATTATATCATAACTGCCTTCTCCGTGGCCAATAAGAGTAAACATTGAACATCTACAAAAATGACCAAATGTAAATCACATTAAAAAAAAACAAAAAAAAAAAAAAAAAAAAAAAAAAAAAAAAAAAAAAAAAAAAAAAAAAACTATAATTCATAGCGGATTTGCTTACATTGATTGTATTTAAAAAATTTTTAGTTTTAATATTAAGATAATGAACATTTTTATAAAAATTTTGGCGTCTCTATTCTCCCTCTGTTAGCGTCTTATTCTTTTTTGTTTCCGTCTCATGATAATTTTTTTTTTTATTTCTTAATATTTCAAATATATAAGGTGTTAAGGTAAAGAGGGGAATTTTCTGTAACCATAACACGTTTTTTTTTTTTTCCAAACCCTACAAATTTATTGATACACTGAAACAAAAACATAAATAATCTTGAAAAGGAAAATTTTATTGAGATTGGTTTATCTCCCGATCCTTGGGTCTGAGTCGACTTAATGGCTTTCCTTTCCATTTTAAGTGAGGAGGAATCACTTTGCTGGCGATGGCATCATAGTTTTAAAAAAAAATCCAAATTTATAATTACTAAATTCGTATATTTTATTTTTGGAAAACGGGTTATTCGAATTTCAAAAGAAGTTATCCCTTTCTATCCTTCATGAGACTACGATAAGTGATAGTACATGGGACAAGCTGACAGGAGGTGATGTAATCGGTTTCGATTTTTTCGGACATACCCTCTTCTAGCCTAACAATCTTAATATATTCTTCATTTATTCCCTATCTTTAATAATCTGGTTAGCTTGAAGGAGTATATATTATTATTTGGGACTTCAATTCTGGATAAGGAAGTATTGATTTGTAACAAATTGATTAGGCTCCATTGCTAAAGATGAAATAATATATATGTTAACATACAGGTGATTCGGTAGTAAATAAAAACATAATTACCTGTACAAAGCAATCGTACATCGCAGAGGAAACAAAACTATCTTACGTTCTAGTAATTATCAAACGATATATCATCCCTGAACTAAATGTTAGAAGCATCCATCGATGCTTTCCTCATGAATTGGCAGTATCGATTATCGACTTTTAAAATAGACACATATTTAGTATAATCAGTATATGGGTCACTTCTTCATGAGTTAGGCAAGAGAAATGATAAATGATTAAAGATGACGTTCATATTTGGTTTCAACACACACCCTTACATAAATCACTAAATAGGCTTGTAGGTATTCATTGAGTGTGTTTGTAGAATACATGTTTTCACCGCATGGAATAAATATTAACAATTTAGTATACACCATACGTTAACTGAAGCTACCTAAATACACACTATATTTACTACATAAAAATAAATTCTTCTTCTTCTCCAATTGTAAATAATACTTATTTTTGTGGATGCATAGGAAAAGTTAGGATGGTAAAAGTTTTATTGGTGTATCAGAAAGGGTAGAAACTTTAGTTGACATCTAAAATTGACTTATTTGTTTCTTTGCGCAGTAGTAGTCCAATGGATACCTATATATTTAAACAATATATTTATACATTTTAACTTATGTTTTCAACGTTAGATTTTGCAACAGATTTTACATCTTGAGTCTGAAACTAAAAATTTAAATTTTCACGAACTCTCAATAAATGAAATAATTTGACAAAAGTTAAACAAAAATCTATATTTAAAGAACACTTTTAAAAAATTAGGATTGATGAATTAAATGCCACTTCTATTGAGATTATTTTATTTGAAAACTAGTTTCAAATGCTAAACATTCGTTTCCCATAGGAACGGAAAAACCCAATGAGTCATAAGGGAATCCCCGTTGTAAATCTAAAACTGGCGTTTGACTCTGTGTCACATAGGCTTCTATGTAAGACACTGCAGGAAACCGAATTTCCGGAACAGCTATATACGTTGCTAAAATCGTTCCTAGAACATTAAAAAATGTTATTGCATTATTTTTTTGTCCTCTGTAATGTTGTACCCTGCACTATCCTTCTCAGTACTCCGTTCTGAAACTGTTGGAGTCTCTTTGCTGTCGTGTGTGGGATGTTTGCTAGCATTGGAGCTCCATAAAGGAGTGCTGGTCTCAATATAGATTTATATATCATTATTTATTTATTTATTTATTTTACAAGCATCTACCCTAGAGGGTCATTAGCAACAACAAATATATGTGTTTTTTAACATTCAGTTAATTCAAACATTATTGGTATTAAAAGTAAGCATAATTATACAAAGTTATAAACATTGGATATTTTCAAAAATTTAAATAAACTTTGCACAGACGTTTCACTGTCACCAAGAGCGATGTCCATCCGGTTGGCCATTCCGCAATCTTTCCTTACATCCTTGTATTCCTCGCAGTCCATTAAGATGTGCTCCACGGTCATGGGTACATTGCAGATCCTGCAGGTCGGTGGATAGAGTCCCTTTAGAAGATACGTGTGCGTTATGGCTGTGTGTCCCATTCGTATCCTTGCCAAGACAGCTTCTTCGCGGCGATTTCTCCTTTCTGATGTTCTCCATACGTCAGGACTACTTTTAATTTTGCCTAATTTTTCAGCTGTTTTGTTCCACTCTGTAATCCATGATTCATATATTCTTTTTTTTATATGAATACGCCAATCCGATGCAGTCGTTTTATTGATGTATATGACGTCTGAATTGGGTTTCAATCTTGCAGCATTTGCAGCTTGGTCTGCTTCTTCGTTTCTTCCGATGCCCAGATGAGAAGGAACCCAAAGAAATCTTACCACTTTGCCTGAACGTAGACATTCCTTCTCAAGAAGTTGGATTTTCATCACCAAAACGTCTTTTGAGTTTCTGTTTTCCAGTGATTTCAGTGAGCTTAATGAATCGGATACAATCAGATGATATTTGCATTGACTATTCATTATGAATGTCAACGATTTCCAGATTGAATAGAGCTCACCGGTGTATGCACTATTCGATTCTGGTAGAAGAAATTTGTAACAAACAGAGCCCATAATAATGGCACATCCAACTTCAGAGCTGGATTTTGAAGCATCGGTAAACCAAAAACAGTAGTTGAAGTACACTTCTTTTCGTTCATTAAACATTTTTTGGTAAATGTGATGAGGAGTCGTGGGTTTTGAAAAAAAATGATAGACTGTAATCAATCGTACTTTCTGTTTGTATCCAGTTAGGTATTGGATTGCTTGGGAATTTAAAATATTTAGGGAAAGATAATTGTAAATCATTTGCCCATATTTTGCATCTACAATGGAAACATTTGCAGGATCGTCTATGCTCTTCATTCAAAATCGTATGTGTTGTAGGATCGGAAGCGAGGAGGTGTTTTTTTTTTGACATAATTTGGCCGAAGTATGCTAAACTCAAATATTTTCTCCTTAATTCTAAAGATGGCTCACCACTCTCTATGTACAAACTTTGGGCAGGTGTGGTTCTGAATGCACCAATACAAAGACGAAGTCCCTGATTATGAATAGTATCTAGTGATTTCAGTGTTGAAACACTAGCAGAACTGTAGGCAACAGCTCCATAATCAATGATAGGCCTGATCAGAGTACGGTACATCATTAATAAAGTTCGTCGATCTGATCCCCACTGAGTGCTGGACAGAACTTTTAATAAATTTAGCCCTTTCTGGCATTTTGCTTTTATTTGACGAATATGTTCAGACCATGTTAGCTTTTTATCGAAGTAGATTCCTAGGAATTTGAAAACTTCTTCAAACATAATAGGTTGTTGTTGAAACAAACTTAATGACGGGTGCGTTTGGCATTTTCTCCTTTTACAAAAATGGATGGCCACCGTTTTGGAACTTGAAAAGTTGAAACCAGTATATTTTTAGACCATGATTCGAGATTCCCTAGAGTTGTTCTTAATTTCCACTCGATATATTCTATTGACTTGCTTCTTATATAAATAGCAAAGTCGTCAGCAAACAAAGAACAATTTACTTCTGCAGGCGTTGTATTTACAATGCTATTTATGGCTATTAAAAATAATGTTACGCTTAGCGGAGATCCTTGGGGCGTTCCATTTTCCTGATGGAATGATTGAGAAAGGTTAGATCCAACCTTAACTTGAAACGACCTATCTTTAAGAAAATTGTTAATAAATGTCAATAGCTGCCCTGAGAGACCGAGTTTGGATAGTGTACTGACAACATTATAGCGCCACATCATGTCATATGCTTTTGTGATATCTATGAAGACAGCTACCAGGTGTTCTTTGTTTGAAAAAGCCCTTTGAATTTCGTTTTCAAGCTTCGTGATTTGGTCGATAGCAGAGCGGTGTTTTCTGAATCCACACTGGGAAGTTGAAATGAATTTTTTTGAGTCCAAGAAATAAATTAGTCTATTATTAACCATCTTTTCGAGAAGTTTAGAAACACAAGAAAGTAGTGAAATAGGCCTATAGTTATCGATGTTTATATCTTTTGTAGTTTTCCTGATTGGAATAACGATGGCCTTCCTCCAGGCTTCGGGAAACATCCCTGTCGTCCAGATTTCATTATAAATTGAAAGGAGAAATGAATGTGCAATTGACGGTAGTTTCTTCAAAAAAATATATGGGATCTGATCGGGGCCTGCAGTAGATTTATCTTTGCATGTGTTTAAGATAAAATTCATTTCAGCTAGAGTAAATGGCTGATTAAAAATTTCTGAGCCATGTGTATGAAATTCAATCGAGCTTTTTTCTTGTTCACATTTATGCTGCAGAAAATCGATGTTATAATTATCAGTTTTCGACATAGTAGAAAAGTGATTTCCAAAATGCTCAACTATTTTACCAGGGTCAGTTATGATTTGATTATCTACTGAAACTGAAGAAACAAAGTCAAGTTTTTTGGATCCTTGGATGGCATTAACTTTTTTCCATACTTCTGTTATGGTAGTATTATTGTTGATAGAATTGACGTAAGTCATCCATGAATTTTTTTTGCTGGCCCTCAATATCTTGTTAGCAATTGATCTCATTTTTTTAAATTCAATTAAATCTTCCAGCGATCTTGTTTTTTTGTATCGGTTCAGTGTTTTTTTTTTATTCATAATTGCGATCCGGCAGTCTTCATTCCACCAAGGAACTAGACGTCTGTCATTATAAATTACTTTGTGTGGAATATTCATTTTTGCTGACTCTATGACACTTTGGTTAAAGAAAGTAATTTTGTTCTCCAGATTGACATATGATTCTTTTTTCATTACCATTTCTGATTCTATCAACAATGAAAACTTTTCCCAATTCGCTCTTTTAATTGACCATCTCGGAACTCTATGTAATGTAGCATTTGAAATATCATAAAATTTAACAGTCACAGGAAAATGATCACTTCCATACAAGGTGTCCTTTACGCTCCACTGAACTTTATGTAAAAGTTTAACGTCTATGAATGATAAGTCGATTGCGGAAAAGGATCCATTGGCACAAAAATGAGTAGGGGAACCGTCATTAAGTAGAATTAAAAAACTATTGAGATCTAAAAATTTCTCTATTTCTCTTCCTCTATTCTTGTAGTCTGATAAAGTTGAACCCCACAATTTATTGTGACCATTCATATCTCCGACCATGATTAGAGGTCTTGGGAGTTGGTCAACTAAAGTTTGGAGATCATTGGCAGTGAAGTCTCGGTTTGGAGGTATATAGATATTGCAGACTGTGATAGGTTCAGGTTTGTATAATTTTATAGCAACAACTTCTAAGGATGAGTCAATATTAATCCGTTCAGAATATACTTCTTTTTTTACCATAAATCGCTATCGCTACTCCTCCCCAGGCAGGTCTGCAATCATTTCTGTCTTTTCGGTAGATGTTAAATTTTTTTAAATTAACAGCTTGTGATTTTAAAAAATGTGTCTCTTGTAAACAGCAGCATATGGGATTTTCTTCAGCTAAAAGTAATTTGAAGTGCTCGTAATGTTTGTAAAATCCGTTACAATTCCACTGTAATATGATTGGGTTTTTTGTTGTAGTCATTTTATTAAAGTAATGAAAAGTTGTTAGTCAGTTCCTAGTTGTCGGTGCTGTCGTCTGTATTTAATGTATTTTCTGTAGAGTCCCACTTTCTTTTTAATATCTTGGATATCCTTAATTTGGATCGTCTGTCAGTTGTGTGTTTCTTTGCTTCGGCAAGCATGTCTTTTAAGCCCTCTTTGTTGTTCGTGAACTCGTGAACTAGTTCGCTGAAGTTTTTAGTTTCAGACGACATTTGAATGAATTTCACCATTTCATCAAAAGAAATGGGATATTTATGTAAATTATCTTCTATTAACTGTCTAGCATTTTCGAAGTTGGTTTCAGTATTGATATTGGTCTTTTTCAGTTTTTTTTGACTTATTCCGAGAAGGTTGAGGTGCTGGTATTGGTGGGAAATCTTGTAAATTAATGGTATTTTCAAACTCATCCGGAGAATCTAGAGATAAACTTAATTCTATATTGGATAAAGTAGAAGCAGGAGGACTTGAGTAACATCGTTTAGTGCCAGAAACCGCCACGGGTAACGCTGCTAAATTATTGCTCGAATTAACAGCTGATTCGGCACCGGAACTATCTACAGTGATATTGTTTGACTCATCACCATGGCTACGTGATACTTGGTTTAAAGGCTCTATTCCGTTACTGTCTTCTAGTGACTCTATTTTCAAAGGGTCTCCATGACAACCTCCTATGGTCGTTGGAGCCTTATTAACCATATGATTTGGTGTGTCTAATATTGAAGAATTTGTTATTGTTTCACAATTATTTTTAACATCTTGATCAAAATGTATTAATAGGTTTTCTTTCCCGTTAGATGCCTCCTGAATATTGTTATCATTATCGCACTCAGGGCAATCTGTAGATATATGACCCGGTTGTTTACAAATAAAACAAGTGACAATGTCTTCACTGAAAAAAATTCGATATGATACATTGTCATGTTTTATAAGTAAAGACGTTGGAAGTTTATTCAAATCTTCGGGTGGAATATACACTTGCCGTCTAAAACTTAGAACGTGCGCCAGCCTTGGGTCTTGGTAACCAGCTCTTAGAAAATGCATGGGAGAGACTAATTTAATACCTAGGCTTCTGAGTTCATTTTCTATTGCTTCGTGTGGAATTGAAGGGCAAGCATTAGAAATTATTATACGTTTGGCTGGGTTAATTAGACGTTTTATAATTATTTGTTTGTTGTCGATGGTTATCGATTGATGTTTTTTTAGGAGGTTATCGATTGCTTCCTTATTGCTAAAATGGATACAAAATCTTGAATTGGATATTCTAGAGGTGTATCTTATGAATTTTGGGTCTATTAATTCTGCGATTTTGAGAACATATTCTTTTTGTTTTATGCCTGGTAATGTATGTAAAATGATAGCATTTTCTCGTTTTGAAAAACGGTCTGAAGCGGTGGCTTTAGCATATGTGGTTTCAGTTGCGTTGAGGTTAGACTGGGTTTTCGAGTAATTACTGCTTTGGATTAGTTCCATTTCTTTCTGTTTTTGATTTGTTGGTTTCAAAACATTCTGAGACATTTTTGAGGTATTAAGAACTGTTGCCATATTGTTCCAGAGCCAAAGCTCTGTACGCCTGTAAAAGGCGTTAAATAAATTGACTGACTATATATATCACTTTTTTTTTTTAATAATGGTACACGCGCACTAATATTGTTCAATGTGCACAAAATAAAGTCAATAAATGCATAAATAGCACTCGAAATATATAAATCTTTGGGACTGACCTGAAGCGTGTCTTCTTCACATGGAGCCCAAACAGCTGATCCTATATATCATTAATTTTAGGCGGAGTGAAAGGTTCAGCGACCTCAAGAGGTGATTTAGTCTGTAAGACTTTGTCCTCACTGTCTTGAGCTTACGATAACAGTGGCCATCGGTTTCAGCCGTATAAACTGAAAATAGCACAGGGGAAAGCACAGACCCTTGAGGGACCCCACATGAGAGTGAAAAATGAATAATACCTCGCCTACTCGCACTCTAATTGTTCGCTGTTCTAGGAACGATTTTAGCAACGTATCTAGCTGTTCCGGAAATTTAAAGTTTTAGATTTACAACGGGGATTCCCTTATGACTCATTGGGTTTTTCCGTTCCTATGGGAAACGAATGTTTAGCATTTGAAACTAGTTTTCAAATAAAATAATCTCAACAGAAGTGGCATTTAGTTTATCAATCCTAATTGTATTGATCCTTCTATATCATAATGCGTACCTCAATTGATTCTGAAGCCAGCCAGGCTACTACGTATAATCGATCAAAACTCAGCACATCAAGATTTAACACATTATCAGAAAAAGTTGTTGCAGAACTGAAGACTGCAAGCCGGAAGGATGCAGCTTATTGGTTTTCCAAACTTAGACTTAAATACGCCATCGCTATCAAAAATATATGGTTTGACCAGACGTGCTCAAGAGAAGACCTCATTCCCAAATACGTGCAACTAAGAAGCGGAGCACAAACAAGAGCAGCGTCGAAAGCCACTCACCATGCTAGACGTCAATGGGTAAGATTTGAAATTAACCATTGGTACTCAGTGAGAGATAATTTAAAATTATAAATTTATATCCTCCACAATAAACTCACTTCTGTACTCCACCCACTTGAGTTTAAACTCATTAGACAAGGACGCGAGTTGAATATCTCGTAACCAAAAAACAAAAACATTAGAAAAGAAAATTAATAACTTGCGGTCTAGCAAGAATAACCCCGTTAATCGCCCATCTAACAGTGTAAAAAACCCCATATCCGATAACCAATTTTCCCCACCTACCCTCAACCTCAGCAACATAACATTAACTAAAAATAAAAATAATTTGCTCAACAAAGGTTTAAAACATTCTTTAAATTCATCGGTAACAATACAAACATTCGAAAACCTTGCTGTCCACATTAAATCCGGTTTGGAAAAATACGACAAAAACCCACTTTCGAAATGAATATGCGCAAACATACTAAAAACAGAAATAGAAAAAGCCCAGAACTTTAAGATAAAGACATCATCCAAATACAAGATAGCACGCGCTTTATCAACTGAAATATTAAAAAACGACCTTGCAATCATAAAAGCGGACAAAGGGAACACCGCAGTAATTATAGAAAAAGAGTTATACAAAAATAAAATCTATGACTTCATCGAAAAAAACAGCTTCCCCACTATAAAAAAACCCGCAAAAAAAATTAACAGTCAAGTTCGGAAGTTAATAAATAATAGTATTTTAATACCTGATAATATAAATTACAACCTGATTGAAATGAATCCTTTGCCGCCTCGTCTCTACGACCCACCCAAAATACATAAAGCAGACCAGTAGAGTCCAATAAGATCAGTAGTTACCTACATTAATAGCTCCATATACAAACTTGCTCATTATTTAAACATGTTCAAAAAGAAAATTTCTTTTCCCCCACGAAATACAATAAAAAAACTCAATAGAATTAGTCAACAAAATTAAAAACGTAAATGTTCCAGACAATGCAAAGTTAATATCATTCGATGTCACAAATCTGTTTACCAGTATCCCACCTTCAGAAACAATAGAAATTTTAGAAGAACTAATCTTCCGGTCTAATCTTCAACCACTAGAAAAATTAAACTTTTACAATTTAATGTCAGTCTGCATAAAACATAATTATTTTCAATTTAACAATACATTCTATAAACAGGAAGAAGGATTACCAATGGGGTCCCCTCTTTCACCCCTTCTGGCAGATCTTTTTATGGATAAATTAGAACGGAAAATCCTTCATTCAAAATTAGCTCAACACATCATATACTGGTATCGGTATGTTGATGACATAATTTGCCTATGGTCTGGGACGACCAGACAAATCAATAGTTTCTTAAACGAAATAAACGAAATCCACCCTTCAATTAAATTCACACTGGAGTTAGAGAACAATAAAACTTTAAATTTTTTAGACATAGAAATCTCCATAAACAATAAACAACACGAATTTAATATATACAGGAAACCCACACACACAGATGTAGTTATAGACAACAATGCCAGGAGACCACTAACACACAAACTCGCAGCATTTCATAGCATGATATACCGCCTTTTAAATATACCGCTAAATGAACGAAATTTTAACAAAGAAATACAAACAATTCACACTATAGCTAACAACAACGGATACAGTAAAACCACAATCGATAATATTTTAAGAAAAAAAATACATAAAAAAACTATGAATAATATATACAAAACACCCCCAGAGGATAAAGCTACCCCTAAAAAATATATTTTGATACCATACTACGGCCCAATATCCGCTAAAGTCGGGAAAAAATTAAAAAAATTAGGTTTGAACCCTGCATTTAAAATAGATATACCATTGTCATCATACTTCCCTTCACCGAAAGACAAAATAGACCCTTTCCAAAAAAGCGGCGTATACGAATTAAAATGTAATGACTGTGAAGCAAAATACACGGAAAACCGGACGATCAGTTAATCAAAGAGTAAATGAACATATAAGAGCATAAAAAACACTAATAAGACCCAAAATTCCAATTTCGCTATCCATCTAAATGAAAATAACCACAAATTTAATAAAGACTCGGGAGTAAAAATATTACATCAAGTAGAAAATAGCCTAAAATTAAATACTTATGAATCACTAGAAATAATAAAATCGTTTAAAACCGATCCTGATTTTTGTTTAAATGATCAGATAACCATATCCAATAGCCCCATTTTAAATTTGTTTCCCATAGGAACGGAAAAAGCCAATGAAACCCCCGTTGTAAATCTTAAACTTAACCTACCTGCCCCCTTTTACTTCTCACAAATTCAGTGTTTTAGTTACCTTGAAGGTGAGTGCCTATGCTTGATTTCTTGTCTTATCTTTTTTAAAAAACTTTAGTATATATAGTTATAGAAACCCAATGGTATTAAGGGATAATAAATAAATGTACACTATCCCCTCTCCTAGATAATTGTACAAAAGGGGCACCCCCACCTTCGCCCGGTGACACTCTGCCTCTACACGTTGTGATGCCAGTTTGTTCAACACGAAGTCCTTGTATTAGGCTATAAATTGTGCTTTTTCTTGTATAATGTATGTCTGTCAATAAAAACGCTCTTTTTAAAAACTCAGTCCCGCGAACCTTTTATTTAGCTGGCGCCCGAACGGAGGGACATTTGGAAGCTTTAACGTAACTTCGCGGCAGTTCTATCTTATTTCAGGTACAGAACAGCGAGAACTCTTTTCACTGGCATGAGAAGATTGGGAGCTGAGTATTAGAACATCAGCAGATCTTCAAGTCTTTGGGAGCGCTTTGGTATTCCAATACCTTGACCAAAAGGACCTTCAACCTCTTGCTAAAGAATCGACGGGAAGGAGCTAAAGGGAGCGTCATCAAGAAGACATCGAAGACAACGTTGTATCAAGAAAAAGTATAATTAATTTTATTTTTATTTTTATTTTTAAGTAATTTTGTAATTTAAATAAAAGTTAGTAATAAGTATAATAATTTAAAGATATTAATTTAGCATTTATCTTTATGAATGGTTTGGAAGAAAAATTAAGTAACTTAAAAATAACAGGTTCAACGTTAGTTAAAAAAGAAAATAATATGGCTCTAGAAATTAAAAATCATGATTTAGCATTAATCCCGGAATACGACGGAAATCCGTTACAACTAGTTGATTTTATTAGAAATAGCGAATTTTTATATAATTTATATTGTAAAGATGATAATACCCATAAAAATACAAACCAAGCTAAACTTGTTTTAACAATCTTAAACAAATTAACTGGAAAAGCTAAAGTCGCCGTATATGACAAGGAATTTAATACAGTAAAAGAAATAATAAAATTCTTAAAGAAAAAGTACCAGGACACGAGAACTAGGGAACAATTAATTTCGGAAATTTTAAATACGCGGACTTACCATAATGAAAACCCACTCGATTTCTTGGAACGACTGGGCCAAAAAAGATGCGATTTATATGCGCGAATTTACTCTGACAATGAATTAATTGACAAACAGAACGAAATGTATAGGTATGACAAGCAGATTTCCCACCACGCAGTACATAGTTTACACCCGGCACTAACGGACTTCATTTACCATATAAAATTCGATTCATTAGAAGACCTAGAAGAAATACTAAGAAACAGCGCGGCTCACATCGTACATAGAATTTATGGCGATAAAAAACACCAAAAAAAACCCAGTTCAAAATAATTACAAAAAGAAAAATTTTGAAAATAATTACAAAAATAAAGATTACCGACCAAATTTTAACAACCACTATGATTATCAAAATTACCGACCCCATCAGTACCACCGCGAGCAATATACGTCGTATAATAATCCCCAACATTACCGACAGCAACAGTATCAGTATGAGCAAGGTCCAACCTCTAATTCTTATAACAATAACAACCAGCATAACTTCCGGCCACAACAGCGAGCTATTGAATATACGACTCCGATTTATAATCAACCGTGGGACCCCCAGTCGCAACATAAATTTTTTAACAAACCACCCTCCAGAAATATTAGGCAAAATTACCAACAACCGCAAATAGATTCTAACACCGTTTCGATGAGAACTGTTTCTAATAGGGTACATACAATTGAGGAAGAAAAAGATGAAAAAATTAAGTTATTGTTAGAACGAATAGAATCTTTGGAAAAAAAGACAGGATCATTTTTTAGAATTAGGCCCGAGCACAAGCAGACCTCCGGACCGGATATAAATAATTTAAATTCTAAACAGACCATTGATAACCAGGATAAACAAATAGAAATTCACGACTTAAATTTAAATAACGACTTACCGAACTTAATTGACAGTATGGGAAATAAATGGCTAATTGATACGGGTGCCACAAAAAATTATATACACCCCGATCACATTCCACATTTCTCGGAAATTTCTAAAGAGGATTTTGCAATTCGAACACTTACGGGAACGGCGGAAGGATCACAAAGCGTGATAATTGACCTAATGCCCCTGATAGGAATTAATCAAAAAGTCAAATTTTTAATATTTCCATTTAGCGAAAGGTTTAATATTTTATTGGGTTACGAGACAATGAAAAAACTAAAATTAAAAATCAATTTAGAAAAAAAATGAATTAAAATTTAAAAAGAAAAAATTCAAATTAGAAAATGACTTATTTTTTATTAATGATAAAAACGAAATAAAAAACTTAATTCGCCACGAACATATTAGTCCGGAAATAAAGGAAGAATTAATCGAAATTATTAGCCAACATGGTGAAGTATTAAAAAGGGACGACGAGAATTTAAAATCTACAGGATTAATAAAACATAAATTAATAACAACGAATGAAAATCCAATTTATACGCGTAATTACCGTTACCCGGAACAATTTAAAAAACAAATTAATGATGAAGTTCAAAAACTATTAAAAAGTAATATCATAAGACCTAGCAAATCGCCGTATAATTCTCCGCTTTGGATCGTACCGAAAAAATCAGACGCGTCGGGACAGAAAAAAATTAGAATGGTGATCGACTATAGGAAATTAAATCAGGCTACAGTAAAGGACAAATTTCCCCTACCGAATATCGAAGATTTATTAAATAGACTAAAGGGATCGAAAATATTTTCCACCATAGACCTCGCGTCGGGATTTCACCAAATTGAAATGGATAAAGATTCAATAGCTAAAACCGCGTTTTCCACCGAAAATGGACATTTTGAGTTTTTGCGTATGCCTTTTGGCTTGTGTAATGCACCCCCAACCTTTCAGAGAGCAATGACGATGATGATACAAAATATCCCCAATTCTATGATTTACATCGACGATATAATAGTCTACTCAAAAAACGAAAAAGAACATTTAAAAGATTTAAAAAGGGTATTTCAAGCCCTAAAAGAACATAACCTATCAATACAATTAGATAAAACGGAATTTTTTAAAACAGAATTAAACTTTTTAGGCTACATCGTAACCCCAGACGGATTAAAAACAGACGAGAAAAAGATAGAAGCAATTTTAAATTTCCCCATTCCGCGTAATGAAAAGACGACGAGACAATTTTTGGGCATGACGGGATACTATAGAAAGTTTATTAAAAATTACGCAAAAATTACCAGACCGATTTCTAATTCATTAAAAACAAAAATTTATGGCACAAAGGAAATTAAAGAAGCATGTCAAACCCTAACGGAAATGATGAGTAACACACTAATTTTAAATTATCCGGATTGGGAACGACCATGTATATTAACTACAGACGCGAGTAATAAAGCCATCGGAGCCGTGCTCTCACAAAAAGACGAAAATGAAATAGAACACCCAGTAGCATTCGCGTCCCGAGTATTACAAAATGCGGAATTAAATTATAGTTCAATAGAAAAAGAATTACTAGCGGTAGTATGGGCAACCCAACACTTTAAGCCTTATTTATACGGTACAAAATTTCTTTTATGCACGGACCATAAACCTTTAACGTGGATTTTTTCAATGAAAAATGGTAACACGCGCATAATGAAGTGGGTTTGGAAATTACAAGAATTTGAATTCGAAGTTAAACACATTCAGGGAAAAACAAATTACGTGGCCGATGCACTTTCCAGGGGAAGCGACGAATTGAATCATAATAGCGACGTGGAGGAAATGGACGTCGAAGTATTATTAAATCAGGAAATAGCGGACGAAAACAATGCCGAGTATGACGCGATAATAGAGGACTTAGAAGTACCGCCGGAAGATGATTTAGGCTACACCTACATTGGATCCATGTCCCGACCGTCGCCGGTTTTCCGAGAACTCTTAACTCGCAATCCAACAGAGGAAATGGAACCAAACACGAGCTTTATATAGGAAGTGCCTACATTGGGCCCGATAATCTCCAGTCAGTCAGCGACCGTCTCTTAATCCTCAGTCAGTCAGCGACCGTCTCCCATTTCAGAACCAAACCTGTTTGGTTTTATTCCAGTTTTCGGCCGTCAGGACGTTTAAATGGCAATAGAAAATGGTATATAAATTGATCTAGTGAGAAATTAGCCTTGTCTTAGGAATATTAGGTGTTATCAATGAACGTATTATGGATATTATCACCTGATCAAGAATATTGTATCATAAAAGAAGTGATTTTAATTATTCTTTTTTACATAATGAATATTTACATTTATTTACTAGTGCCGTGTAACTACATAAAAAAAATGAATAACGTAATAAATTATTATTACCATAATAAATACTAATAACATTAGCAGTAATATATACTATTATATAAAAGGACAAGCATTTTTTGTTTGAGATCACTAACCACTATAATTAATAATTATACTAAATTTTAACCCACATTGTTGGTTATAAGAAGATTTAGCAATAGCTAAATTTAAAATAATAAAAGTTTAATTTAATATAACTTTTATGGATAGATAATTTATAGATATTAAAAACTAACCGGATGAAATCATTAAAATTAAAAATTGGATTTCGAGTTACGATTTTACGCAATCTTCGAACACCTAATGAATACAATTTTAACCAGGTTAAGATTACTACTATGCATGAAAATATCTTTGAAAAAATAATGCCGAATTGCATACTTCAGTACAAGATTTTTTTCGATAAACGAAAAACCTTCAATTAGTTAAATTTATAATTTTAAATAAGTTGAAATTATATATATATTATATATTAGTATTAATACATACATACATACATATATATATATATATATATATATATATATATATATATATATATATATATATATATATATATATATATTAGTGTATTAACATAAATATATTGTATTATATATAAAGTTATCTATAATATATATTATCCGATATTGTATTATAATATTATATTATATATTAGCAGTAGTTATGCGAAGCTGCGACGGAGGAAGCTAGTTATTAACGTTAGTACTATATTCCTTAATATTGCCATGAAACAGCTATTATATTTGTTAAATTAATTTTATATTGTAACATAAAAGAAATGTTAATTTTTGTTGATCATAATAATTTTTTTTTTAAGGTAATGAATATTTATATTTATTTTGTGATGGCGTGTATCAAAACAAAAAAAAAACTTATAAATAAAGCAATAAATTATAATGAATGTAATAACTACTATTAACATTAGCAGTAATTATTATTAATTTTGATGCTATATGCGTTCGTATTGTCATGGAACAGCTTCGACTCGATTGAAATGATCTAAAATTGTCTCTGGACGGCCGTCTGAACCCGAACCAATGTAGGCACTTGTTTCGCGACCATCCGGCGGTCTGCGAATTAGGAGTTCTCGGAATATCTGGGACGGTCGGGACATGGATCCAATGTAGGTGTAGCCTTAGAGACAATCCATTCCCAGGAATCTAGTAACGAACAAATACGAATTTGTGAACCCGAAAAATGTATAAACATAGAAAAAAAAATCAAATAATTATAAAAAGGGGAAATACAAAAATTAATTTCACTAAACCATTTGGGAAACGCCGATACGAATTAAACATTTATGCTAAATCAGATATCGCTTCATTATTAGAACAGATACTCGAACCTAATAAAACATACGGGATAATTTGTAAATCACCTAACGAAATAACCGAAAATTTATATGACGATTATTTTAGAACAATACAACAAATAATAGAAACGGAATATCCATCGGTTAAATTGAAAAAATATAAACAAATTGTAAATGACGTCGAAAATCGGAATGAACAAATAGAAATTATAGATAATTATCATTTAGGCAAAACAAAGCATAGGGGTATAAACGAAACATTCGAAAAACTTAAAAAAAATATTATTTTCCAGGGATGCAAAATAAAATAGCGGAGTATATTAATAAATGCGAAACTTGTAAAGTTACGAAATATGACCGAAAACCTATAAAGACCAAATTTCAATTTACACCTACACCAGAAAGACCGTTTCAGGAATTAATGATTGACATTTTTAATTTTAACAACGCAATAATTTTCACAGCAGTAGACACATTTTCGAAACATTTATTTGCTCAAACCCTACAATCAAAGAACGCAATAATAATTTGTAACGCACTGACTAACTATATGACATACTTTCCCACACCTCTACAAATATCATTAGACCAAGGGACGGAAATGAAAAATAATTTAGTAAAACAGTTTTGTGAAGAAAATAATATTATCTTGCATTATACCTCAGCCAGCCACTCAAACTCTTTGGGATTATTGAACAGAGTCCACTCTACCCTAAACGAATTATTAAGAATAATAAGAAAAGAAAAAGATAAATGTTCAATGCAACAAAAATTAAGATTAGCGGTAATAGCGTATAAAAATACCTTGAACAATAAATTAAAATTAACTCCTAATGAAATTACTTTTGGAACCTCCAGATTAGAATCAAACGAAAACATCGACCTGACAGAACAATATGTATTAAAATATCATAAGGACCAACAATTATTACATAAATTAATTAGATCGAAAATAAATGACGAAAAAGAGACAAGGACTGAAAAATTAAATAAAAATAGGGAAGACCCTTTGGATATTCAGGAACAATTAGGAGACGTAGAATATTTAAAAAATACTCAAGCGAAAATAAAAAGTAGGGACAAGTTTAAAAAAGTAAATGTATTAGTAAAAGATAAAAGACCAATCAAAACTCATATTGACAATATTAGAAGGCCCACTAGGAAAAAAACGGAAAAAGAAACAATCTATTTCAGACGACGACAGCGAATCTCTTCGTGTAAACATTTCGGATAATTACGATTCAGACAGTGGTTCTGATTAAAAATATTTAATTTTATTTAAACAATATTAAAATGTTTTAAAAATCTTTTATTTTAAATATAATAAATGCAATGGTATTAGGAGTAATATTTATGTTATATTGAAGGAATTATCTGTATTAAATTGACAATGCTGTAGTTATTTTAATAAAGTCGGACTTTTGTATTTTGTTGTAAAATATTATATTCAATGTTAATAATGTAAAAGATCATTCAAATTATTATTTTATTTCACAGTAATATTCTGTCCGATTTATTTTGTAATTAATATTTTGAAGTCACTATCATAAATATTAGGATACTATTATTTTGTCTTGAAATATTATTTTGATTGATCATTGAAAAAGTATGTATTTTATTTTGAAATTATTATTAATTGTAATTATTGTAGTTATTGTAAAGGAGTGTTTGAATTATTATTTTGATTTAAAATATTATTATTTTAATTGAGTAATTTTGAAGCTAAAAGTATTATTTGTAATAGAGGAAACTGATTCAAAGACTCTTATTTTATTTTTCCCTTTTATTTAAATAATGTATAGATATGAATTGATTAGTATTAAGAAATGTCCTGTTATCTTTTAGTTATAAGGAAAATTGTACTTTAGCATGTAAGGAATTTTTGTAATGTATAAACATTTTATAGTTTAAGCTTATTGTTAATATTAAGAGATGGGCAAGGTTTAATCCTTTTATTTTGCAAGTGTACAGATCCTGACTTCATAAACAGGAAGTTCAAATTCTAATCCTTTTGTTTATAGGAAGCTGATAGTTGTATTTCAGTACAGAGTTTAATCTTTTTATTTAAAACTATAGATAGTACAAATCCTAAACTTAGTACACAAGTTGTAATCCTTTTATTTTTGTTTAAACTTAAATTATAAGGTCCAATCCCTTTTGTTTATAGAATGTTATCTATTGCAATGTTATGACTTAGTGTAAAAGGTATTGAGAAATGTATAAGGTCCAAACCTTTTATTTTTATTGTATTGAATCTTACCTATTTACACTAAGATACTTGTTCCATCGGAGACCTCGGAACTTGGGGGGGGGGGAGAAGTTATAGAAACCCAATGGTATTAAGGGATAATAAATAAATGTACACTATCCCCTCTCCTAGATAATTGTATAAAAGGGGCACCCCCACCTTCGCCCGGTGACACTCTGCCTCTACACGTTGTGATGCCAGTTTGTTCAACACGAAGTCCTTGTATTAGGCTATAAATTGTGCTTTTTCTAATGTAATGTATATAATGTATGTCTGTCAATAAAAACGCTCTTTTTAAAAACTCAGTCCCGCGAACCTTTTATTTAGCTATATATATATATATATATATATATATATATATATATATATATATATATATATATATATTCTATGTAACATAGTACTGATGTGTTGAAAAAAAAAAAAAAAAAAATTGTATGTTTTAGAACTGAAGATGAATGTTTAGCATTCGAAACTAGTTTTCAAATAAAATAATCTCAATAGAAGTGGCATTTAGTTCATCAATCCTAATTGTATTGATCCTTCTATATCATCATGCGTACCTCAATTGACTTTTAAAAAATGTTATTGCATTAATCAATATTAAGGATGAATAAAAATCATAATTAATTTCGGTGTTCTAAATCTACATATTTGGTATACATTCAGTATACCAAAGGCTCAGGAAATAGTAGAAATAATAGTAGGTTTTCAACTAGAGAGAAAATTATTTCGTAAGTAAAGATTAAACATAAATTTCAAGGATGGTGTAGTAAATAGGATACTAATGTCTATTTAGGTATGTGATTGGTCTGAGAGTAAAGATGTGATTTGTTAGGTATCCTATGCTAAAAAAAAAAGTGCATTTTTTTTTAATCATATTGCCGAAAATATAATTTTTTTGTGTCGTATTTTTTCGTTCTTTTGTTTCATTTGCATTGATTTTTTAAATATATTAGTTTTGAAACTCCCGCTTATGATTTTAGATCATATGATGGCGTCAAAAATAGATCTAATTAAAAGTGCTCTTGAAAAAATCAAATCATTAGAAGCTGCTAAAAATAAAAAAGACCGATCTTGCATTATTCAAGAAACAGTAACAATTCTAGAAGAATTGCAAATCACTACGGAAAATGAGGCAGCCTCGAATAAAGATTTTAGGAAGATTGAAACAAATACTAACCTAACCTATTCTGCTGCAGTGAAAAACGTGAGTAAGCCTATAATTACTTCTCCTTCACATGTTCTAATGGTCTTATTGAAGAATGACAATTCTAATTCTGAAGTTACTAAAAATTAAAAAATAAAATTAATCCTGTTTCTTTAGGACTGGGTATCAAAAACATCAAAAACATACGTGATGGGAAGATTTTGGTTGAAACTACAGATAGTAGAGACGTCGAAAAGATAGAAGAAGTTCACAGAGGTGATGAAAGTCTCAAAGCTGACATCCCAAAAAAATACAACCCCAAAATAATAATTAGAAGGCTTCTTGAAGAGGTTAGCAAAGATAATTTGATTCGTACTCTAATTACTCAAAATAGTGAGCTTCAAATCGCAGAAGAAAACGTCAAATTACTTACAATTATTGGTGGAAAAATATCAACGAGCCCCCGACATGCTGTGTTGGAAATAACCCGAATTTTGCGTGACATTCTGTTGAATAATCGTCTCAAATTATTCCATACCATTTGTTCAGCAGCGGACTACATATCGGTGAGACAGTGTAAAAAATGCTGCAAGTTTAATCATCCTGAGAAGCATTTGAAGAGCAAGCTGACGTGCGCCATCTGTAGCGGGGAACATCACACCCAGGATTGCCCCAAGAAAGAATAAGAACAACAACAACAATGTATCAATTGTGTCAATTATAACAGACATTGCAAGCCACACTTTAGGGTAAACTCAAAACATCTAGCAACAAGTAAGTGTTGTCCATCTTATATAAATGCCATCCACCGTCTAATTAAAAATACAAACTACTGCGGTTCAACTAAATTACAATTACCACAATGGCAGTAAATACAAATATACAAAAATCAAACATTCTACAGTTAAACACACAACATTCTTACAAATACAAAATACTATTACAGGAATTCATAAAAAAACATAAAATACAAATTGCTTTAATACAAGAACCATATTTAGGAGAAAAAATTCGCTCAAGTTCAGGATATCGAGAGTTTTCTGTAAACCTAACCCATTGCAGTTCTCTTGTCATTGTTAATAGTAAACAAATAGATGCTATGTTGCTGGGTGATCTTTTTAATCCAGATGTTACAGTGGTACAGGTTATGATTGATAAGACTCCGATTATTTTCATCTCCGCCTACTTTGATATCAATAGAGATGTTGTAGAAGACACTGGTAACCTAAAACGCGTAATCGATAGATTTTTAGATCGAGGAATTGTAATCGGTGCGGATACAAACTGTCGATCTAGATTGTGGCATGATCTATTGTGATCTATTGACTAATAATCGTGGTAGGACTCTAGAAAATTTCATTATTGACAATAATATAAATATATGTAATGTCAATAATGGCCTTCCTACTTTTTTCAGCAGGCGAGGACAAAGTAATATCGATTTAACCATTACAAACGTTCATTTAATTAATAATATTAACTGTTAAGAATTTAAGATGAAGAAAATTTTTCGGATCGCAATTGTATTAGATTCTTTATAAACTTCGATCATTGGGCCAGCATAAGAAAGGAAGGAAAATTATACAAAACTAAAAATGCTGATTGGACTAAATTTATAAACAATCTTCAAATTATATTTTCAAAAGGTTTCAATATCAATAGTACTATCAATTTAGATGAACAATTGACCTCAAAACTAAATAGAATCCTTTCGATCAATTCGTACTCAGGTTTCATAAATTTTTAATCAAAACCTGCAATAAATCTTCTAAATTATGAATATCAGTACTTCAAAAAAATATTCAGGCCAAAAATTAAACCTGTGGTGGGATGAAAAATTGGAAAATCTGCGGAAATCAACTAACCGAGCCAAATTAAAT
This sequence comes from Euschistus heros, assembly GCA_003667255.2. Taxonomy (NCBI): domain Eukaryota; kingdom Metazoa; phylum Arthropoda; class Insecta; order Hemiptera; family Pentatomidae; genus Euschistus; species Euschistus heros. The sequence continues at coordinate 2,211,812 of RCWM02000062.1, forward strand.
GATTTACTAAGGACAAATAGGCATCATCATCACTTTAATCTTAAACGGGAATATTCGCGATGTATTAAAGGCAAAAAAATGGAATCTTGGAAAGAATTCTGCCAGAGTATTCCTACCAGAAATCCATGGAAATGGCCATACAAATACGCAGCTGGGAAAATACCTAAACCATTCATTTTAGAAAATTTAAGAAAATCAGATGGTACCTACACGACCTCAATTAATGATACCTATGATTACATGGTTAATAACTTAATTAAATTGGACGATCCTACCACAGATTCAGACATACACGTCACCATGAGACACTCTGCGAACAGTTTGCCCGAAACAGTTGACGATCTCCCGGTTACGCAATTAGAGTTATCAGATGTTATTAACAATCTCAATGATAGCAAAACACCAGGCATAGATGGAGTAAACTCTTTAATATACAAAAAAGTATACGAAACATTTCCACAAACTATATACGAGTATAATATATATTCTAAATGCTTCAGCCTTGGACGTTTTCCAGATTTTTGGAAAAAGTCTAAATTGGTGCTATTAATTAAACCGGGGAAAAAACCTGAAGATATTTCCTCTATCAGACCTATATGTATTATTCCAACAGGTGGGAAAATCTTGGAAATGTTAATACATAACAGATTGTCGTATTATCTTTACAGTAATAAGCTCCTCAGTGAAAACCAATTTGGATTTTCGCCACAAAAAAGCTCGGTTCATGCGGTAATGAAAGCCATAAATATTATCCAAAACGCCTTGAATAATAACCAGCATACCGCTATTATATCGCTTGATATCACTGGAGCGTTTGACAGTGCTTGGTGGCCGCCCATTTTTAGTACTCTTATTAAATATCAATGCCCACGTAACATTTACAGGATTATTAAAGATTATCTTAGCAATAGATCTGTATCTTTAGTGACAAACAACGTTGCATTACATAGAAATCAACCTATTGGGACACCACAAGGCTAGTGCTGCTCTCCTTTTTTATGGAACCTAATTGTTGACTCACTGTTAAAAGAACGATTACCTTCAAACGCAACGATTTTGGCCTTTGCAGATGACATATTAGCAATTATAACATCAAAATATTTTAAACATTTACAGATATTAGTCGATATAGTATTAGACAAAATAAATTCTTGGGCTTACTCAAACAAACTGACATTCAATACACAAAAATCTAATTATATGGTGATCACTAAAAAACGACTAAGTCCGGACTTAAATATGAAAATACAAAATAAAAACCTGAATCGAATACGTACTTTGAAATATTTAGGCATAACCATTGACGAAAAATTAAAGTGGAACAGACATATTGACATACTACAAAACAAACTTATAAAATTAATAAATTCACTTTCAATAGCAGCGCGAGCGACATGGGGGTTGAGAACGGAGGCTCTGGAGGTTTTGTATAAAGGCGCAATTTTGCCTATTCTTACTTATGGCATTGAAATATGGCATCCAGGACTTCAGATCAAATACAACAATGCAAAGCTGGAAAGGGTCCAGAGGCTAATGGCACTCAAAATTGCCAAAGGATTCCGAGCACTCTCTGATGAAGCTGCCTTTGTCTTGGCCAAAATGATCCCCATCAGTATATTAGCTACCAGTTACATAGGAAAATTTCATTTGTTATCCATGAACACTGACTACGAAAATTTCAAATCTAACAACTTTGAAAATACTACCGACTACAAGGATTGGTTACACCCAGTAGAATTTCCTTGTATTACTGAATGCTTAACTGACCCCACAGACTATGAGATATATACTGACGGAAGCAAGAATGGCGAATATGTAGGCTGTGCTAGTCTCATTTTGAAAAATAAAATTTTAGAAGATGTAATAAAGTATAAATTAGGCCCAGAATGTAGCAATAATCAAGCAGAACAATTCGCCATCCTTAAATCTCTAGAATACTTTCAAAATTTGAGGACAAAGGATAAAACTATTACAATACTAACGGACAGTCAATGTACTCTATACATGATAAAAAACAGACATTGTCACAATCCCATCACTGAAAAAATAAGATCATTTCTAAGACATCTACAAACTTACGATAACAATCAAATTTCATTCAAATGGGTAAAGGGGCATTCCGACATAGCGGAAAAGGAATTGGCTGACAAGGCTGCAAAAGAGACTTCAAAGGATACTTCCCTTCCTATATCATATAGTATGATATCCAAAGAACACTTAAAACACATGCTAAAAACACAAGCAGTAGACCAGTGGTAGACACGTTGGAACACAACACACAAGGGAAGACATCTACATAACTTCATTCCAGACTTACGGACCTATATTAAATCAGACTCATGGACTAACTTTTACATTACACAAGGAGTCACAGGACATGCGGCAGTAAATAGTTATTTCTATCTAATTAAAATAAGAGATTTTTTCCTATGTCCTTGTGATTTCACTCAAGAACAAAATATACACCATCTCATATATGAATGCAGACTACTCACTGACTACAGAACTATTCTACAGACAAAAACAGTACAGAAACTAGGACATTGGCCGGTGGATGGTCAATGTTTGATGAACAATTCATTTGAAAATTTCCAAATATTTCTTAAACATTCAATCATTAAAATAGAGGATATAAATATGAAATATCTCTAAACCTCTAAATATTCATAAACTTTTCTCTACATAACTTTGTTGCTGTTTTTATTGAATTTTAAATTATTTATGTTATATATCTTCTTGTTCTTTGTTTTATTTTATTTTATTTTTACTTTTATATTTTTTATACCTTTCAACACATGTAAAATTATAATCAAATCAAAAAAAATATTTACATGTACATTGTATACTTTGTACAAGTATGGTGTGTACAAAAAAGAATTAAATCCCTTCCAACAGGGTTACTGCTGGAAGGAAAACATTAAAAAAAAAACAAAAAAAAAACTCCCGCTTATTTTAAACATTTGTTTAGAAAAACTATATGTGCCTTATTCTGCACTATTCTTAGGCTATAAAAAACTTAACTAGGCGTAAAGTTATAACCAGCGTGATAACATTGAATTCAATTTTTTTGTATAATTTTTGAAAATGCAAAAGTAAAAATTAATTTTTTTCGAGAGAAAAAAAAAAGTAGGAAATATTGAGAAATCGGTGCAAAGTAACCCCGTTTCATGATATTATTAATAAAGAATGAATAATCCGTTTAGTGTATATTAATTTATACGTTGTATAAGCAAATTATTATGGCGATAAAATTCAGATTACGTGATAAAAAAAATACAATAAAAGGAGTTATTGGAATGAATAATGGAAGGAATACGGTTTGTGGAGATTAGGATTTTAAAAAGCTTGGCTTTAGCTTTATTTAGCTACGAATTGCTTCATAAAAGTTTTAAGTCCTCCCTCGTACTGGCCTGCCTGGAACCGATACGGCTCATACGTTTGCAGTTATTAAATACCTTTTTATTTTTCTGTTAGTGTTTGCTTTGATTCGATAAAACAATCATGTTTTATCCCGACAGTTTCATCAGTAAGAAATTCGTGTTTACATTCGCTGTTTGACGGATCCTTTATAAAAAGTTTAATTATTTAATTTTTTTTATATAAATAAAAATATTATTTAAGTAATTATAACTTTATAGACAACATTTTGATTGCATATATTCAACTTATTTGTTTATTTTAGATTTAATTTTATGAAAATATTTTTAATATTTAGTAATTGAAAGTGATCAGTTTTAATTTGAACAAAAGTTACTGTAGTCTGCTCAGTAAGTTTTAATTCGAGACGTCACTAGGTCATGTAAAAAACATCCAGCGAATGGCTAAAATAATCGGCAACATGAATTTGATTGTAAGAAATCTTAATTAACTTCAGTCTAATATTGGGTCGTTCGATATGAAACGCCTTTTTTCACAGGAAAGGATATCTCTTAATAAAACTTTATGAAACCGAAAATTTGTTTTTAAAATAGTTTTCCTTATTTTCTGTACATTATGCTCCCACGTGTTTTCGACTTTTCTGTTCATGAAATGATAATATGGTTGGCTTTGTGAAGAAACTATGTAAAAAAAAAAAAAATCAATTTCTCCTTGACTGGGAAAAAAATATATCATGAATATGTCCATCTATAATCTACTGCTTTTCCCAATTTGCATATCAGAAATCAAATGATCAAATTACTTTAATTAATAATTAATTTAAATCAACAATTAATTATTATTTTAAATAAACAAAACTAAGACAAAGTAGGGGTTTGATACATGACATTTTAATTCAAACTAATTTAGCTCCTAAGCGGTAGGTCTTAGTGACAAATATTACAATATGAAAAATATTCTTCATTCAATTTTTAATAAAAACAAAAAAATGTATGATTTTCGATCCGAGCAGCACTAAGAGAGCTAGAGCTTGTCAAAATGTTACATTTTTGAGAGTAAAAAAAATTGTTCCAACGTGACTTTTTACATTCAAAAAAATATAGCTTATAAACAGTAGGCTCTAGCGACAAATGATACATTACAAAAAATATTTTCCAATAAATTTTTGATATGGAAACTTCGTCAAATTTTTAATCTAAGAAACACCAACAAAGCTAGATCTTGTAAAAAAAGGCCCAACACTTAATAAATGTAGGCAAGCGTGACTTTTTTTTTTTTAATCAAACCAATATTATAGCTTATCAACAATAGCGATAATTGTTAAACAACTAAAAATGTTTTCCATTAAATTTCTAATTAGGTTACCGTTTGATCAGTGCTACACCAACAGAGTTAGAGCGCGTCAAAATGTTACATTTTTGAGTGTAAAAAAAACGTTACATAAAGAAAGTACAGACCCCAGCCCAAAGATATATATTTATGTAAAATGCGTGTTTTGCCTGAAAAACATTTTCGAAAATTTTACCTTTAAGGAGATTTTTCAGAATTCTGAACACATAAAAATCTGTTAGAGATAAATCTGGTGTATAATGTGGGGGAGAACTTCGTAACTTGACTCGTTTCTTCGAACCTGTCCTGAAAGGTAAGGTTTAAGTTGTAGTGTAAGGGTAGGATTGACCAACGAGGACTTTTTATTTTAGAAGTATTTCATACACCATATCAAAATCACTGCAATGCAGTGGTTATGTTGTTCAACCTCTAGGTAAACGGAATAAATAAATTATTTCTGTCATTAACCACCTTGCAGAAAGCAATAATTTGTTTGGATGCAAATTTGCCGAGTGTAGTTATAAGTTTCAATTCACAAAAACAATTCTATAAAATCGCGGATTTCGAAGGTAATATTTAAAGGCATAAGTTTGAGTTTTTATCCATGTTGTATGTAATATTCCAAGTTGTACAGAAACGGGTCAATCCATTTCAAATCACCCAATACAAATATAATTTGTTGCTCAACATTTTTAATTTTCCTAATTCTTTTAACATGGATTCCTTCAAAAGGACATTATTTTAATTTTCTTATTATGTAAGAAAGTTATTGAAACTCCTTCTCAAAAACACGGGAAAACATTTAAAATTCGTTAATTTTTAAGGCTATAAATTTTTAGGAAGGAGAAGAGACTCACAAGTAATATTTTATTTCTGTATTGAGCACTTGTAATACTACCAGCAGCATAAGTTTTAGTCTTGAGAATGTACTCCTTTTTTCTCTACGGCTTTTCAAAAATGGCTGAAAGCAGGTTTTTTGCCAATTTTCATGGGTCAGTTTCGGAAAAGGGACTGAATGAAAATAATTGAAAACTTTATCAAATGTTTTTTATGCTAAGACAAATATACCACAAAAAAATTGTGACTGAGACTCAGCTATGTTTTGAGTTAGAGAGCTGTGAATTTCAATAAAAACGCTACCTTTTTAATACACTCGTGCAATGCTAAATTAGCAACTATTGACTTAAAATTATCTTAATTGGCAAGTTTAAATTATGGTTAATATATAAATTATTATTTAGGGTTTTAAAATAATGAACTAAGCTTATATTTAAATGAAATACTTCACTTAAAAATGTCCATTAATTAAAAAAAATATGTAAGTATATGTACAAGTATATTTATAAGTTAAAACCCATTGTAAAATGTCAACTGACACATCAGTTCTCATGAAGCAACAAGTTAATGTGGGTTTTATGTGTTTAGATTTGAATTGTTCCATGTGCAACTGCTTGCACAGTCTACATCTTTCCTGTACCTACATGTCTCTGCAAGAAGTGACATGAAGGGGAGGCGTTGTCCCTTAATCTTCATTGCTATCTTCAAGAGTAAAAATGTGAATATTAAACTAATTCGTAGACAGGCTCTATGTCCAACCTGTGCATCGAAAATACTTGTAATTTTTTTCTTTGCCCTTTTGAATTAGTAGAGGAGAATCCGTTGCAGCAAGTGGAATCCATTTATGAAACTTAGGAATTGTCTCCTTTATGCAAATATAACAAAGCTTAACACAGAACAAAGCTTGACATTTTGCAAAAAAAAAAAAAAAAAAATGAAAAAATTACGAGAGCAGTCAAGCGAAAAGTAGATGAATCTTTCTATAATGACTTAGAAGCTCGGAATTGAAATGTTACAGAAACTTCAATAAGTAAATATGACATACTCATTTCCAAACTGACAGAAAAATTCAAAGTGTCTTGTGAAGATGAACAAATTAAAATATATAGTCTATTGCCAAGTTCATAGTCTAAGAAAAAAATAGTTGAGGACTTTAGTGCATCTGAATACATAGTAAAGTTAACTAGGCAGCTAGCAACGGCTCAAAGTATCTTACCACATCTTACAAAAAGACAGGGCAACAGAATAAGTGAAGCTATTTTTTATTAACTGGGTTGATGAGTTTTACGAAAATAGTTACTTATGCCCTGGTAAAAAGGAATATGTCACAACAGTGATTGACAATGTCAAGGTGTAGAAACAGAAAAGGTTTATTCTTCTCTGACTAAATGAACTCCAGAGCATATATAAACAGAAATGTCCGGGTTACAAAATTGGTAGATCTATGTTTTACACTCTAAGACCTTCAGGGTTAATCAGGGACCCATAGTATGTGTTTGCAAGCATCACCAAAACACAAACCTTATGATAAAGGGAGCTTAATGCAAATTATAAAGACCTCATAGCTTTCATCGTATGTGATATTGAAAATGAAAATGTTATGCTTGTCACCTATTCAGAATGTCCTGGACCAGATACTCTGCTTGATTATAAGGTAGCGTTTTTATTGAAATTCACAGCTCTCTAACTCAAAACATAGTTGAGTCTCAGTCACAAGTTTTTTGAGGTGTATTCTTCTTAGTATAAAGAACATTTGATAAAGATTTCACTTATTTTCATTCAGTCCCTTTTCAGAAATTGACCCATTAAAATTGGCAAAAACCTGCTTTCAGCCATTTTTGAAAAGCCGTAGAGAAAAAAGGAGTACATTCTCAAGACTAAAACTTATGCTGCTGGTAGTATTACAAGTGCTCAACACAGAAATAAAATATTACTTGTGAGTCTCTTCTGTTTCCTAAAACTTTATGGCCTTAAAAATTAACGATTTTTAAATTTTTTCCTGTGTTTTTGAGAAGGAGTTTGAATAACTTTCTTACATAATAAGAAAATTAAAATAACGTACTTTTAGAGGTCATTTCATGCTGAATACACTAGTTTTTAAATTATTCTGATATCTTTAAAAATGACTTCGCAATTAAATTTTCCGCAAACCCCGTTTTTTCATAAAATTCATTAAATCATCATTTGAATCCATGATAAAAGAATCAGGAAATTTAAAAATGTTGAGCAACACGGACTGGGTGATTTGAAATGGATTGACCCGAACGCAATTGCTGAAGTTACTTAGCTATTCTAACCACAGTAGAAAGGTTAAGGCTTATTTCGCGGAACTAACACAAAATAAAATCAAACGACCCAAGTGGTTTTCGAACCTAAATACCGGTCTGAGATCCTCATCTAATGCACTGGGCTAAATTAGTGCCGAAAAGGGAATTTATATGATAATTATCCAAATAACTAAATGGCCCTAAAAAATCAATGAACTTCCACAATATAAACCAATTTCGGCTCAATATAGTTCGATCAACCTATAGGGTAAGTATGGGTAGGATATGGATGGGTATGAACCGGCAGTATACGCGGTAATTATATAAATGTTGGGTAAAGAGTGATGGATTAAGTTTTGGTATTGTAGCGCTTTGATAGCAAAAAAATCACCATCGCGCAATTAATTGGAGCTATAATAAATTTTATATAAAAAAAAAAATAAAAACAGAAAAAAAGAAGGAAAATAAAAAAATCGTAAATGACGAGTCATTATAATCTTTAAACATAAAGGTAGTAAGAGAAGTAGAATGTTGGGGTATGCAGTATTAAAGATGACTGCATACCCAACAATCTACTTCTCTAAATACTTAACAGACAACTATACCTTTTCAATATGAATAAAGGTAGTAAACAAAATAAATCCACTTATCACACTTTATGAAATAATAAAATCAGACATTTCATATGTAATAAATACTGCAATTAATTATGTTCTATCTTACATATACTTGTTTTTACGTAATAAAATAAATCAATAATAATAATGGAGGAATACCTTGCTTGATAACAGAATAGTGTAAGGAAGAACCGAAGCCCTCAGCGGGCCCCCTAAACTACCATTATAGCCATTTACGTCTTTGTAATTGATATTAGCTCGCGAAGTTAGGAATTGGGAACAAGAGTCCAGAACAAGGAAACATGGATACCTAATCCAAATACATTGGGCCTCTATGGCATTAGGACTTTAGCTACAACAAACGCCGTATAATAAATCATTATACTCGTACAACACGGAGGTTCGATTCTGACAACGCTAACAACTTTCCCTACACTTATGCTGGTAGACGCGTTTGACCTCATAATATCTATAGTGACTTAGGCGTTTACCATATTAGCTTTTGTTATCAGTCGGTAAGAGAAAACTATATTTCAAGTTTCATATCAAATTGTTAGAAATATATGATTTACCTTTAGAATAAAAAAAAAAAATAACCAAGAATTGTAAATTTGAATGTCTACACAAAAAATAATAATATAATTTTTTTTGGCACAACTAATTTTTTTATTTAGCTTTTTTCACTACATGTTTCGGGACTTTACTCCCATCTTCAGGTTTCTTATGCTGTGGCTTATGCACATTGTCTATAATTATAATATAGGTCTATATTAACTGTTAGTCTCATTAGATTCAGCAAATGAAAAACCTAAGGATGGGACTAAAGTCCAGAAACATGTAGTGAAACAAGCTTAATAAATAAATTAGGAGTTGACACAAAAAAATTTATAAGAAGAACCAAATCTCCTTCTACATAAATTGTATAAAATAATATAATTACTGGCATTGAAATATTTTGTATAATGTCTTTATAATAAATAAATGAAAGGCTCAGGGAACCATACAATCCCTCTAAACCAAACCCACACAACCGGCTCTTTTATAATCCTCCTATCTTAGTCTCTGCCTACCACAAAGATGTTTAATGTTCATTATGGATCCAGTTATATAATCCAACAACTTTACATGTCTTTTTTAACAGTTAATATTCGAACAATTTTAATCGGATAAATATTCCAGAATTATACATTCTCCAGAGTTTTTATCCTTTTACAGTTCATTATGTTCCAAGGAATATTTTGAATTATATTTGACAACAATACATTTTTTGTTAGATCAACAATTACAAAAAAATTGCCGTGGGAAAAGACGGACAAAGTAACGGCCATTTATAAACCTTTAGGATAATTATTTTTTAAAGAAACTCCTACTAGAGCATGATACTAATAAATAGAGTCTAACTGTATCTTTTTTATAAAGATGTAATATATAAAAATATAAAAACAACTATTCTCCCATCATTTACTTAACATCACAATATATATGATAGTTTATAAAAAATTTTCGCAAGAAGAAAAAATTTTTTATAAACTATCATATATATTGTGATGTTAAGTAAATGATGGGAGAATAGTTGTTTTTATATTTTTATATATTACACCTTTATATTATAATAATATCTCCTTAGTAATTATATATTGTATAATGTATCTTTTTTTTTTCCTCAGCCTCTATAGCTAACAAACGTTTTGATTCATTCTTCATTATGATGATTCTGCTTCTTTTACTTCACCAAGGTGCATTTTAAGAGGGTTCTGAAGAGAGCAGTGGTTTGGGGAAAATGGTATTATGGGTCACTATCTAGTGATGGAGCTGACTAGGGTTTTTGGGTACTGTATAGTCTTAGTTGAAAAAAAAAAAAAAAAGTATAACATTTAACGTTGGTGAGAATCGCTTTACAAGATTTGCCAAATTTCAAACTTTTTTTCTGATGAGAAACATGCTTCAATTGTCAAAAAATCGGTCACAAATCAACAATAGTGCCTTTTGGAGAGGGATAAAGAAATAAAATAGGAGTGGAAGAGCAGGGCGTCATTTTGAGTGGGGGTAAGTTTTTGTGTCAAGCCAGTCCTTGGAGGGTTTATAAGTATATCTAGTTAAAGTGAAAAATAAATATATTATAGTTTATACTTTTTAATTGTACAAAACCTTTGAGCAGTTAGATTTCAATTGTTTTTACTTTTTATAATTTTAAATATTTATATTTTTTTATCTAGGAAATTGAACAATATCATAAGAATTTCCAACAAGGTATATCCCACCAGAAGAATCTCCCCACTACGAAAATCAAGCGTTAAAAATAATTTATTTTATACCGAGCTATGCAATATTATTTTTTAAACATTCATGAGTCACAGATTTTGACGAGCGTAAGCTGAGTAGAAACAGGGCTGGAGTGAAGCAGACCTGAAAAACTCATCTGAGACAGTAAAAATTCCTCCACTTTCATTTGCATCACAAACAACCCAACCCGCTCTCACAAATGAAGACTTGGCTTTAATTAAAATGGAGAATCTTACTCTTCCTTCCTTTTATCTTTTTTTATTTTGTTATTATCTCTGACATGATTTTTTTTGAGGGGGGGGGGGAGTCAGTGATTATCAAAAATGTATTTCGCCTTGAACCGGTAATAATTATGGAGTCACCAGTCCTAGTTGTGACTTCCTCGGTCAGCAGCCCGGTGGCCATTATAAGGTCGATGGGACCTTCGTGCCATTAATGGCGGAATTATCTCCTCATGGAGTCATCAGCACTTAGCCAAATGGAGCGAAAATTGTTTAATTATCTAAATGGCTAAACGATTACTCTTCGGGCACCTTTGTGTGTAAACGCCATTTATTTTTTAACTTTTAATATACTTTAGATATCTTTTCAACCTTTATAAACGTTCAGATCTATGAATATAATATTTTAAATAACATCAGTTTGCTATTAGTATAATTGGTTTTTTTATTGTTGCTAAAATTCAAATATGAAATTGTATGAATATAAAATAGCCAAATAAATAAAAAAACTATAGTCTAGTAAAACTCTCTTCGTGCACATAACCTATGGACTGTTTAATATAACTAGTTTTCTCTTTCAAAAGTTTTATATTATTTAAAATTATGTAAATATATTTATTCTAGGACATCATACAACTATATGAATTTCCGACATAGTAAACCTCATCAGATATTTCCCCTTACTATTAAAATTAAGGGTTTAATGTAATTTATTGTATGCCAAGCTTTGAAATATCATGTTTCAAACATGTCATAATCAAATTTTATGATAAAATTTTTTTAACATTCTTTAGCAGCTTATATAAGTTTCCTTAAATACATAATTTCATCATGATCCTCTCAAACAGCTCCAGAGATATAAACTTCTGGTATCCTCTCTCATTTTTCCCTACTTTGAATACGGCTGCTTGGTGAATGGGGGGCTGTCTGTTGAGCTAGAGATAAGTCTAAGTAGAACAATGAATTCATAAGATTTATCTTCGGGGTCGACAGACGAGCTCACGTATCTTGCCGGTACAATGAGCTAGGGTGGCTTTTCCTTGATTTTCGACGGCAATACTTCCTCGGCACTTTCCTATTCCAGTCATTAAAAACCAAAAAACCTTCCTATATTCCAGACCTACTTACTCTGCGTTCCTCCATTCACTACCTGAATACAAGGTCCCAACCTTCCAACCTATATACATATAGAACTTCCTCCGTTGAAAAATCCTTCGTCCGTGCGTACTCTTTCTGGAATTATATCCGCAAAGCCTCTTCCTTAACTTCATTTAAACATCTTTTATTTATCCATCTCTTCGATCTTCAATCTTCCACAAAAATGCAAATAATATGTAAATGTACATAATTGTGTAAAAATGTTTACTGTTGATTGTTTTGTTTTGTTTTTTTACTTAACTTTAATTTTTTTTCTCATAATTTTTATTAGTAATACTAATGTGCTGATTTGTAACTAATCTCAGCCAGACAATTTACCTTTTATTGTGCACTTTAATTATTCTTAGGGGATAGTCTGTTCCAGAATAAAGTGTATTTTAATTTCATTATTATTCAATTTTATTTTTGTTTTTATACTGTCTTTGTCCGTCTTGTTTCCAAACTTGCAACAATCAACAATCAAAGGTGATTTGATAATAATTTCTCATATCATCTCTCATATTCTTTAACCTTTCCTTTTGTTTATTCTCATACAACATTTTCTATCATCTTACATTTTCATCACATCTGTTTAAAAAACGTATTGCGAGTTAATAAAATAAATCAATTCTTAAAATCAATATCGTTACATAGCGTGCCCCAGTTGTTTCTTTAACAGAATTCAAGCCGTTGATTATTAATGAATGTAATTAACTTCGTTGGATCAATAAATTGCAGATGGAAACGGGGGATGATCATCTTTGAGTGTAAATGTTTAATGGAATTTTACAGCGTTTGTGGATTTTAATATTCATTTTTTTATTTTATTCACAAGTATTCCACCAATAGATATTATTAATTTTTTATTCTATGACTAATTTTAGCTTTTTCAATTTATTTCGTAAGGAAGGTATACAGTTTTCTCGCTAATAAGCTCTGAACTAGAGCTGAACCTCAGAACTTCCAACTATTCACATTTTTCTTGAATTCTTGAAGTTTAAAGAGTTATAGATCCATAGATTCCAACTAACGGTCTCGTGGCTTTGGCGGGTTTTGTTGGAATATTTATAGCGAAGCAGCCGCCGGGTCGTCCTCTCACCAGCTTAAGTAAGAATTTATTGCAGGCTTAAGAATAAAAATATAATGTTAATGCCATAGACTAAAAGGTATTTTACTGTAACTTTCATAGCTTTAATCACATTATAAACTACATTTTTAATATCGAAGACGTAAAGTAGATAGGAAAGTTTAAACACAGCATATATTAAGTTCTTAGAATCGTCGTCAGCTTTAAAATGTTCGGAGTTCCTAAGAATCCTTTTCTATACATTACAGGGATCTCATTTTAGACTATAATGCTAATAACAACCCATGAAGGGTCTTCGCCTCACTACTTCGGTAAGGATGAACTGTTACTATGCCAACGGTTGTGAAATTAGGATATTAGGTAGTAATCAAGCACAAAATATTTTCAAATACAAAAAAGAAATTACTTTCCAATCTGTAATTATGTTTTAGTTCACTCTTCATTAGGGTTCACTGAAAATCACTTTGACAGGGCTATAAAGTCATAAAAAAAAAAATAACAGGTATAACTTTTTTCACATATGACTTTATGTCGGCAATATTAGAAAATAAAAAAAAAAAAATTCAACTAAAACACTTTTAGAAGATTATTTTCATTTTTCAATTTTCAATGTTATTTCTGTTCAGGTTTTCCGCAGTTTCATAACGTTCAGAGATCGATCGCCTCTGTGCCACCTTAATGGCCAGTGTACCTCAAGGACATATATATCACATATATATTCAAAAAATTTAAAATATAAATTTCAAAAAAAATTAAGTCATTATAGTTCAATAAAAAACATTATCTATTACCATTTTTTTTTTGAACATTATAAGAACGTACTGACCTTTATTATTTTAATGCTCCATAATATTATTATTACTAATTTATTTTTTTAAATTTAAATCACTATCCTTGGAAAATATTGAAGGCATTGTTAGAAATGTGTGTATAATTTACTGTTAAGTATATAGGACATGTCATGAAATACTTTCCAAAAGGAAGTGGGATCAGAGATAGAGTAAATTTTCATTCGCATTTCAAGAGACAATACTCTTTCAAATGCCTTACTGGAAAATTTTTATAAATGTATGTTAATGTTTGTTTAGAATTCTAATTGATATTGAGTCAGAAGAAACGGGAAAGAAATTCTAACCTTATATTTAGGTAAATGGTTGGAAACTTGAAGTTTTCAAATTGTAAATGATGCCTCTAACTAAATGTAATGGTACACGGCCCTAGAAAATATGTAAATAAATAAATTCATGGAATAGTTATAGTGAGAATAAATTATTATAGAATCGCTTCAATTAAAAATACAATCATTTTTATTTATTTAAAACTTATAAATGCTGCTATGAGTTAAGTAGATAAAACTTTTAAAAGCTTAGCTAAAGCCTCTAATTAAAACTTTTAATTATACTCTATAACTAAGCAACAATCCTACTCATTATACAGTTCATTTTATTTTTTTTTTCTAAGTGAAAAAATTATCCAGAATACTAAATGGGAATAATAAATCTTTAAGCAGACTTGAAGTAAATTTAATTCTTTAAAAAAACTTTGATGAAAACAGATGTTTAATGATAAAAATGCAATCTAAATTAATTATCTAAATTACAGTATTTAAGTAATTATATGAATAGTTTATGTAAAACATAATCAGAATTTTAAAGTAACTAGATAACTGACTCTCTTTTAGTAGCATAAATTCCTTCGATGGCTGGATTTGTGTCTAGACGTTTTTCCTATTTTATGGCTTCTTCTGACATTGGACGTGCGTTCAAAAAATATAACAAAAACAATAAAGCCACATCAATCCACAAGGAATAAAATTATATTATAGAGTAGAGGAAGCATTATAAAAATATTTTATAGAATTATTATGAGAGTTATAATAAAGGGTTGAGTTCGTGAACAAAGGCTATTGTTGCAAGCCAGTATAAGGATTACTGAAGAAACTGTATTTGAATAGTCCTTTGTCTTAGAGTTTTGAATAATAAATTCAAGATTTGGAATGAATTGTTATATAGTGTTGCTATCATTAATTAGACAGATTGGTTTGCTGTGTTTAAAGCAACCCAATACAGTTGGACAGCATTATATTTTTTGTATTAAAAAAAAAAAACCATATATCTCTCTTTATAGTATATTAATTTTGCTTAAAAAGAAAAAATCTATTATTGATCAATGTTTAAGGAGCTGCTTCAATATAGACACATAGGTGCAATTACGGCGCTTTGGTTAGATTGTTACGCATTACACATCAGCATTGTAAGACTGTATTTAGCCCCGCATTGTTTCTTATAGATTACCATCCGTTTTTATGAACAGTGAAATTTAATATAACATTATTATTATTACGTAGATAAGAAAAACAAGCTATTTTAAAAGTTTGATTTGGGCTATATATCTGATTTTATGATTATGTGAAAATTGACATTTTTAGCTTTTAGTGACTGTTAAAAAAAACAAAAAACAAATAATAACGTATTGGTAAAAATATTGATGCAATCTCATTAAGGTAAATTAATTTCTATCCAGGGTGATCAAAGAGGCTTACGAAGTTGTTGGTACGGGAGGCCGAATAAGACCGAGACACAGTTGGAAGAACGGAGACAGAGTCTTTTCAGGCAAGTGGCACTAAGGAGAGTGTCTAAATAACGGACAGAACCACAAGGAAGTTTTATATACTACACAATAAAAATATATCAGATAAAATATTTTCCAAATAATTTTTTATTATTATTTTAATGTATGATCATAGCCACAACTAGAACTCAATAAACTTAGAATATGACACCAGTCAAACAAAAAATAATTCATAACCAAGAAGCCTAGTAAAAAGTAGACGCTTAAAATCTGAATAGTCTAATGTTATACAGAACGATATTGAAAGAGTTGCTTGAAAATATGTTGAATATTAAATACGATAGAGTTGGTTAACCGTTAACCGTTTGTAAATAATGATGAAATAAATGATTTGAAAAATGCAATAATATGATAATTAAAAAAAAAAAAAAATTAATTTTACACTATGCAAATTGTGTTACCGTTAACGTAGAACAACGTTGGAGTTACCCTTTCCAGACTTGCAGATTACATGAGTCATGTTTTTATTCATCTATTCCCATAACATTGTGTATGTGTTTATATTTTGTTAATGTGGTTTCACCGTTGTATTAAAAAACATATAAACATGTATATAAAAAATCTGTTTCTATTAAACAAAAAACAGTCAATTAATTTGACCTATCATCAATGCCTCTTTATAAGTTAACCTTATAAATACTTAAAATATAAATATTATTGATATTTACAACTGGTGTTTAGATAATTTGTAAAACTCTCTAAAAGAAAATCTCATTAAAAAACCTGTTTCCGTTACAATGTACTAATGAAATTTCACTATTCTTTTAATTTAACGCTATCACGAGCAATCAGCGTGAATTATATACTTTAATTTGTGCCGTACGGACAAAGAAGTTCCAACTCTTAATTAAAGTCAAGAGAGAGAAAATTAAATTAGCGGAGCAAGATAAAAAAACATTTCATCTAGAATCTGAAGAAAAGCGGTGGTAGAATTAAAACCATAAATCAGTTCTAGAATGGACAAGGGCAAAAAGGTACGAAGACAGATTAATAACAGAAAGGCAGCATAAAATTACAGAAAGAAATGTAAACAAGCTAAGAGGAGAAGAGGGGTCCAGGGAATATGGTGAGGGCAGGGAGGTCGTAAGTCACCAACTCGTGAGCAGATGTCACCAACTGTGGGTTTAATCTAGCACGTGCTTTGTAATTTAACCTAAGTCGTTATATTGGGATGGAATCTTATCTCGATAGCATTTATTTTCAGCTATTCCGTTTATAGGAAACTGTTCCGAAATACATTCCATAAACCATGATCAATGTGAAAATTATGTAGAAGCTAAAATAAGCTTTGTAACGATTTAATTTATACCTGAATGATTTTCCAAATATGAAATATGTAACGCAATCTATGCTAATGATACAGCGGTCTTAATATCCTTTTATAGAATAAAAAGAATCAAAAATGCAATTTCAATATCCTTTCAAAACATTAATCCGTTTTTTAAAAAAAGGGAATACAAATCAATACCAGCAAAACATAAGCAGTTATTTTTATTAAAAGGCTCTGCGAACATTTTGTTAAATCCGATGATGTTACCGACCACAAAATAACTATTCAAAGCAATTTATTTAAATAAATAATCTAAATTATAACCCCAAAAGAAATCACTGCATCATAAAAAAAATCAGCATATATTTAAAAGCTATAAATATTTTAGAACAAATGCCTAAGAGAGTTAGGCAAACCTCTAGTATTACAGAATATCTGAAATGAACACTGAATTAACCCGGCGTTGGTCACCAGGTGAGCATTTCTCTCAACTTTCTAAAAAATATTTACCAAGTCCTTCAGAACATAACTTTTATCATTGTCCCTGCGAATAAAAATATTTGGTTTCTAAGTATAACGGATGCAGGTGGCCTGGATATTGGGAGATTTTTACTGAAAATTGCCATGACCGCACGCTTCAATATCAGCTTATCTCTGGTGCAGTTTATTCGTGAGATTTTACTAAGCGAGTTTTCTAATTTCTTTCGATTAATTAATAGTTATATGGGTTCAAAATGCAATCCAAGAAATAAAAAAAGAAAATCGAAAATTTTTTTTTAAAATGTGTGATGTTCCAATATGCAATGAAAATAGTACATATACCTGTAATATTTGTATAGAAATAGAAGATAATGATCAAGCAGATGAATAACACATTTTTAAGTAAATAGTAAAATATTTAATTTTTGTTTGGTTAGGTTTTTTATTGTTTTGTTTTTTTAGAATACAAAAATAAATATCTATGTAAATTTTTTAAACATATATTTTTAATCCTTTATGCTACATGCTACAATTATTGATACATATTGATGACATTTATTTACCATTTATAAATAAGTATTTGGCAAGATAAAACTGCATTTTTTATGAGAATTAAAGAGGTGAGGGAAATGATCACCTAGCGACAAAAGGTGTACTAGATCGGCTAGCGACCAACGCCGGGTTAAATACGACTTTTATACAAGATTTCATTTATAAAGTAACTCATGACCAGACTGTTTATATTGACGTGTCTACGTCAACGGAGCTGAAACAATTTCTAACACTATGGAAATAGATGAGGTCTATTCCGAACCTATATTTATGAAAGCACAAAAGAGTACTTAAGATCTCCAGTTACAATAATGATAACAAGAGTAACCCCTTTAAGATGTCTACGAGGAAAGAGACTAGAACTGAGTGGGGACTGGTTAAGAAGGGTCTGCAGCCCGCGGCATTTAAAGGATTAAACGCGTAGGGAATGAGGTGGTGCGATGCTAAGGTAAGTATTATTATATTCTCTGAAAATACTACCAGTAAACATGCCAGGAAGGCGTGAGACGCTGATTTGGACGATAAGAATGCAACTGCAGTACTGGTTAACAAGATAAGGGATTCAGAGAAGAGATGCGTAAATAAGAATGGGGTGATTAGGGTAATATAAGTAATAATAGGTAATAGGAGGTAAGAATGGTCTATGATAGGAGTGGTTTTTACACAAAATTATCAATGTAGAAAACACTGCTGTAAACAGTATCTTTTTATTTTCTAAAAATGGGTCCAAAAACATAAAAATTAGGGCCTACAAGGTTATTGTTATACAGGGCTGCAAATTGGGGAGACATTTTAGAACCTTTTTCATCCAAATGAAGAATTTTTTTGGGGAGGGATTCGAGGGAAATCTGAATTGAATTTGTAGTAGACGTTAAACGTTATTAGCAAGGTGTGAAAACCGAATATTTCAATTCAGAGAACATTTTGATTTAGAATTTTTTATAATAATAGGGAGTCTTGTTCCAGCCTTCGAAGTGTTAACATCGCGGTGTTATTCGTATCTATTTGAAGTGCCGGGTTCCTTTGTCAACAAGATTTTCTGAAGAATTGGCGGCCACCAAAAGCCAGCTCGATCCAAGAAGAGTTTGTTTTTACAGTGCCGCTATGGATTGCCAGTTTTGTTTGGGAAGTTAATTTTAATTTTTGTAGTTAAAAATCATTGTTTATTAGCCTCTAAGTTTTATATTTACTAGTTCTGTTTTTATTATCGTTTGTAAGTAATTTAAGATTTGTGTTATTAAATCGTTGCTTATTAGATTTTCTTTTTCTTTTATATTTATGGCTTCTGTTTTCCTTCTTGTTTGTAGTTAATATTACTTTGTTGTTAAATCATTGCTAATTAGCTTCTCTTTTAATTTGATATTTACGGTTTCTGTTTTCCTTCTTGTTCGTAGTTAATGTTAATTTGTTGTTTAATCGTTGCTAATTAGGTATTCTCTTAGTTTATATGTATTAGTTATGTTTTTTGTTTTGTTTTTTTATGGTTTGTAATGTAGGTTAGGTTATCTTTTGAGTGAATGAGCTCATTGATACAATATTTTTTGGATCTAAAGGTAAGACATATGAACATTGTAAGGTAGAAGTGTTTAATATCCTATATACATAGAACTATTATTTACAGTGATAACCGTTAAGTAGTTAGTAAGATAAAAATTTTAAGTTCTTAGTAGGTTAAGCTGTTTTATTTTTTGAAAAGTTTAGGGGTTAAGAGGATGAATTTCTCTAATATTAATCTCGATAGTGGAAACACAGAGGGAATGGATCAAGACAAAGGGCACAAGGGACAAAAACCGACGGCTAAAAGAGCCAGGAAAGGCTCCCCTGATGTAAAAACATCCGAAGAAAAAGAAAAACTGATTCATAATGCTAGGCGGATTCAGGAAAATCTCCGAAGTTACATGGTCAGAAACGATAAGAAAACTGTTATAAATGTTCGTGAACACATTAACAACAAAATACAGAGTCTTATAGAAATCGTTGAAGGATTAGCGGACAGAAAAAATGATAACAGTCCTAGTGAAATCAGTTCTATTGTTGAGAGGGCGGTAAATGAAACACTCTCGCAGAAAGTATATGAATTGGTTACGAAAATCATAATTGAGACCGCAGTGCTAAAAGTCATACAAGCGCTTTCAGCATCGAGTGCGGCACCCCAATGCACACAGCCTGAAGCAGAAGGGGCAACGGAACCTCAAATCATGGACTCAAACGAAACCTCCTCGCCTACCAAGACCTTCGAACTTGTTAAAAGTAAAAGAAGGAAAAAAAAAGCAAAAACAAGGTGCGAGAAACAAGGTACAAAGTAACCAAAATAGCGCAAATCAAGACATCTCCCATGTTTCGAACCAGGCGAAACCGAGATCTATGGCTGAAATTGCTAAGTCCCTGCCAGCTAAGCTGGCCCAGATCCAAAAATCGACGTATGTCACAATCAGCGGCTTGGGTAAAAGTCCAGTAGATATAATTAACGGGTTTGCCATCACCGGAGGAAATAGGAGTAAAAGCTGCTATAGTCCGAGCGACCAAAGCCGGCTCAGTGCTAGTTCGAATGGATGATATTAGCGACGCTACCAAAGTTATTGGATGTCAAGGGCTGCGAGAAAAAGGCCTGCATGCCAAATTAGCCCTCAGGAAGAAACCCAGAATGGAAGTGCATGGTGTGCCTCACTCCTGGACTTCAGATGATTTAGTGACGTTTTTATGGGGAAGAATGCCCGAGAAGCCGGGCTCCACTCCTCTTATCAAGAATGATCTCCGTCCACTTTTCTCCTCAGTAGCTAGAAATGGCTTCACCAAAAATTGGGTGTTGGAAGTGCATCCGATGGTCCGTTTCTTGCTTTTGGAAATGGGCAAGATGGATGGAGGATGGTGGACAATAACCTTTAAGGACTACCTCGACGCCCCTCTCGGTGCACTAAGTGTCAAGATACGGTCACACAAAAGCCACTTGTACAGCTGATGTACCAGTCTGCATCTGGTGTGCATGTAGTGGTCACATAATAAAGGATTGCTTGAAAAAGAAAGAGCTGAAAAGCCCTTCCTGCATAAATTGTGTGCGAGCAAATACTCCTGTTGGTCAAAGGAAGCACAAGGCAGGCAGTCGGGAATGCCCTGTGCATCTAAAGTGGTCTAATGAGGTAGCGAAAAGAACCTTCTATGAATAAAATCACCATCTTTCAGCTTAATATAAGTTGTCGGCGTCTTGTCGCGGATGAGTTGCGATCTCTCACCCTACACTATGACATTATGGCGATCCAGGAACCAAGCTGCCATGGGAACAAGGTTGTTGGATTTGGCCTTACGTCGAGAATAATAGCCCTGAGCAGTGGAGAGAGGAGGCCTAGAGCTGCCATAGTCATTATCAACCCGAATCTTGATGTAATGGGTCTTGAGCAGTATACCAGAGCAGATAGTGTGGCTTGTTATATCAGGTGGGGTAACATTGCTTTCACCCTAGCATCAGTGTACCTTCCCGATGGAAATAATAATCTTGAAGATGGTATATCTGCTATGGAAGCGATCACAGAAAACTCAAGAAATGTAATTATTTGCTCAGACACTAATTCCTGGAGCACCGTTTGGGGATCCAATCGAACAAATAGGAGAGGTGCTAGAGTCATAGAGTTTATTGCCAGAAACCAGTTAGTGGTTGTTAATGAACCCTCTACCACCCCTACATTCTCTGGGCCAAGGGGTCAGAGCTGGATCGACGTAACTCTTGCCTCACCGACACTGATAAGAAATATTGTCGATTGGAATATCAGATCTAAGACGAGCTCTGACCACAATGCAATTGCTTTTGACTTAGTGCAGTATGCAGGATGTTACCACGTCTTCCATAAAGGTTACGTTACTCGAAAAGGAGAATGGAGTACCTTTCGTGCTACGTTGGAGGGAAAATTGATTGATGAAGAATGGGATCCAGCAGAGACGGATGATACAGATCACCTGGAATATAGAGTGTCTAGGCTCACAAATGTCATCCTCGATGCTGCAGAGGATTCTCTCCAGCACCGGAGGGCGAGAGCTCGAACAGTCCCATGGTGGACACCGGGATTAACCACCTTAAAGAGAGAGGTGTATAAGGCCCGGCGGTTGTATCAGAGATGTAGTTGCGACGAGAGGCGTACTGTCTTCCGTGAAGAGTACAGGTCTAAGGCCCAAGTATATCGAAACCAGGTGCGCTCACAAAAGCGAAAGTCTTGGGACAATTTTATAGAGGAAGAGTCGGCAAAGAATCCCTGGGGTATTCCTTATAGGACTGCCTTTGGCAAGCTTACTCCACTACAGGTGATTGCATCATTGAAGCAAGGAGATGAACAGGCAGTAACACCAGAAGAATCGGCAAGGATATTCATCCAGGCGACATACCCCAGAGACAACCCATCCGAAGACAATGATGAAGAAGCATTTATGAGACGTACTACTACGTATCCATCTGGTACTGATATGTGCCCATCATGGGACATATGGGATCTTCGGAATAGCGTGGACAGTCAGAAAGTGGGAAGAGCACCAGGATTGGATTGTATAGACACGGCTATACTCAAGAACAGTATTCCCTACATAGAAGATAGGCTATTAGAGGTTTTCAATGATTGCTTAGATAAGGGATACTTCCCGAAACTAAGGAAAACTGCTGATATTAGACTTCTCTATAAGGGAGTAGGCAAAGACAAGCGACTAGCGAAGTCATATAGACCTATTTGCCTCCTCCCTGTTATGAGTAAAGTGTTGGAAAACTTGCTGCTTAAGAGCTTGCAGCCAGTTCTGCCAAGAGCAAGCCATCCACGGCAATACGGATCCACTAAAGGCAGGGGAACCGCTGATGCTTTGTTGAGGGTACGTCATGACGTAGCTGAGAGGGCAGATCGGTACGTCATGTTACTCCTCTTTGACATATCCACTGCCTTTGATAGTGTGTGGTGGCCAAGCGTACTTTACCAGCTCCAGAGATACGATACACCTAGCAATTTGTATGCGCTGGTAATGAGCTACCTCCAAGACCGACGTGTTAAAATACGCGAAAACTTTTATGAGTATGAAGATGTAGTCGAGAGGGGCTGTCCTCAGGGCTCTATCCTTGGTCCGGCCCTGTGGAAGTTAGTCTTCAATGATATGTTGGCTATACTCGAAGAAGAACGGTTCCCCGCGATTGCCTATGTCGACGATCTCGCTGTCGTGGTGTCTGCTAACAGTATAGTCCAATTGAAGCAAGAAGCTGAAAGATGTGCTGGCCTAGTTAGTAGATGGTGCAGTAAACAGAAGATGAAAATGGCGGCTGCAAAAACACAGGCCATTCTTCTGAAAGGAAATAAGTGTAGGCCTAACGCTATTATTAGAATTGAAGGAGAAAGAATACGTCCAACTGAGACTGTCACCTACCTGGGTGTGAAAATAAGAAGAAATTTTGATGTAACGCCTTATTTGGAATACCTTTGCCAATAGGACGGCCTTATCATTGAACTGTCTCAGTAGGTTAGGGGGCGCCTTGTGGGGCCTCAGATACCCAGCTACGATGGCGATATATAAAGGAGTGATACTTGGTATCCTACGGTATGCATCTACCGCCTGGTACCAAAATCTCTCACGCAGACAGATGAGTAGGCTGGCAACAATTCAGCGTAATTCTCTGCTGCGAGTCACCAGGGCGTACCGATCAGTGTCTCATGAGGGGGTCCAGGTCTTAGCAGGAGGGGTACCTCTTGATCTTGTACTGCAAGAAGATGGTTTTAAATTTAAAATGAAAAGGGAAGGCTAGGTGGGACTACCAAATAATCTCCGGTCTCTGATCGACGCAAATCCAAGGAAATGGTTGGAGATAATCCGAGAGTACACGATAGAAGAATGGAACAGGCGGTGGGTAACAACCCCGAAAGGGGCTACTCTTAGAAAATATTTCCCCACTGTTAGGTCACGTCTTCAAGCAACTTGGGTACTCCCGGATTACTGGATCTCACAGTTTCTCACAGGCCACGGGGGCTTTCGAGCCAAGCTCCAGAAAAATAGTAAAAATATTGACCCGCTTTGTCCCAGCTGTGGTGTACCGGAAACCGCTGAACATGTGGTAATTTCATGCACTGCCTTTGAGGCATTGAGAGCCAAGCTACAGAGAGAAACAGGGCTGTATGTTCTAACGGAGAGTGATTTCCCACAACTAGTATCAGCTGACAACTACCCGTATTACAAAAGTTTTGAGTATGGTTGGAAAACTGAAGTGGAGGTAGAGCACTTCAACCTAGGAAGAAGGGGCCACGCCCCAGAAAGAATCCTGGACAGGAATGATGCCGACGACAACCCCATCACCGAATAATGCCTATGTAAACGTAACATTGAAAAAAAAAAAAAAAAATTGATATTGATATGTTGTTATTTTAAATTAGTATGTTATAGTTATTATGTAGTTATTATTATGTATGTTATAGTTAGTATGTAGTTAATTTTAATATAGTATGTTGTATTAGTAGTTTGTATTAGTAGTTGTATTAGTAGTTTGTATTAGTAGTTAAGTTTAATATAGTATGTTGTATTAAATATAGGTTGTTGTATTAGATATAAGGTATATTGTATTAAACACAAGTATGTAGTTATGTAAAGCGTTTAATGTTTTTTTAAATATTAAATGTTACTTTAAACGTGTAGTGTAATCTTGAAATGTTAAATGTTAAATGTAATATTGAAATGTTCTGTTAAATGATTAAGAAAATTTATTCTTGCAATGTTAAAAGTAATATTTAAATGTTATGTTAAACTGTTAAAACCAGCAGTGATGGCTACAAGCCATCCCTGCAAAACCCGTGTAGCCGAGAGGCAAGGAAGGGAAATAAATAAAAAAAAATAAAAAAAAAATAATAATATTTTGTAATTTTCGTTTCTATAACATGCGGTGTCAAATCTATTGGGTATCTCACTCCAGCTTGTGACAAGTTTTGAATTACTGATATATTTTTTGTGTGCTCTTGTGACAATTATTTGTTTTCGTTATGATCACCAATTTGCAAATCCTAACATTTTTAATACAAAAATGTCGGTGATTTATTTATAAAAACTATTAGCATTAACGCTTGAATAATTAATAAGTATTAGTTCACAATGAAAAAACTTTTTTTTTCTTTAATTCTGGTAATTAAACTGGTATACCTAGTTTTATACCACTGTTCTGTTGTTTTATTAAATTTTATGAAATATTTGGATATCTATGGGGACTGAAGAAATCAATGTTTTCGCAAAAAAAAAAAATTTTTTTCTTACTGTGATAGCATTGTAACTCGAGGCAAATTGCATTCAGAACAAAAAAAGACTGAAGGTGAATGTTTAATTCATCATAAGAAGATGATTAGAACTGTTTTAAAAGTTTATAGAGATTGTTACTTGGTTGGTTTAGTACTTGAAAAATACAAAAAAAAAACAAAAAAAAAACAAGAAATAATTTAAAAAAAAGTTTACAAAGCTTAAATTTAATTAAAATTGCAATTTTTCTTCTATTACACCATTTTTAATTTTTTTTTAATGTTATGCGATCCGAAATTCACATAACTATTCTAAATTAAAAAAAAATAAAAATTGAGCAATTTTTTTTCAATTAAAGCACTATACATAATAATTTCAATTTTAATTAAATATAATAGAGCCCATTTATATTATTGGAAAACTAATGAAACCTTAGAGCTTTGTAACATGGGTTACATGTTTTGTAATTACCAGAAACTAGCAAAATTGCAGTCTCTTACGTACGTGCTTATATCTAGCATTATTAATTAACATATGAATGAATTGAGCTAAACATATACGACATACGAAGTTTGCATTTTAATATCTTCATTATATTATCATTAGTGGTTTTATCTTTCATTTAAGTTGTTATGGTTTCATAAAATCTAAGACTTTTTTTTATATCATACTATCAAATATAGATTTTAATTTTTCGAGTTAGAGAAAATAGCAATAATAAGAAATACCATTAATAATTGTTAACAATTGATTGTAATAATACTTAGAAAATTAATTTAATGGTGTGTGAAAATTGTAGTGTTTGGATATTCTTTCAATCTTAAAGATACTGCTAGTTGTTTCCATAAATAAATCATACTTTATATACAATACACACTCACCCTAGAGATCCCCCAACTAGACCTGTCTCTAATTATGGAGGTTCAAGCCAGATCGAAGAGATCCCAGCTCTTCTCTCTCAGTAGCGTATTTGGAGTAACAAAATATCAGGCTGAGAGAGAGAGAGCGCTATAGTATTTATAGTTCTAATGTTATTATTAATTTTCATTAAAAATTACTTGATAAAAAAATATAAGTGATATTGTTTCAAGATATCCATTAGGAAGTTTAGAGGCGAAATGAAAACGAAAAAAAAAAGTCTAATGAATCGGCACTTTTAATTCGGAAGTTGTTAAAAAGATTTGGGAAACTTTTAATGAACTTTTCTGAAATAAAAAAAAAATACTCTATCTCCTCACACTAATTACTATTTTTGCCTCTCCCATGGTAATGGACAAAAATTAAATTTTCTACTTCTGAATAACTGAAAATACTGTTGGTACGCTATTACTAGAACTGCGAACGGTTGTGGGGGTCTAAGCGACTATCATTCACTGGTAGTAAGACAATCAACTCGTAGCCGTCGCAGATTGGAAGGCAATGAGTTTTCTTAGCACCTCGCCCCAACTTCTAAATTAAACCTTTTCACTCTCGGGCCGACTTTGGGCCACAATCACTGGAAGCTCCGGAGATTAATTTTCCTTCCGACTGTATGGGCCAACAAATTAAAAGGTGTTCTGTATCAAAGCTAGAAACTGTCGAATTTCCGGGTGGGAAAATTTGATTATGATTACGTGATGGTCCGTTTTGTTTAGTTTGTAAATGCAAGGTTGAGAATCCAAATAAATAAGAAGTAAGAGAACTGAAATAAATGTTATGATGAAATGTTTTTATGGATAATTTCATTGTGTAACTAATAGAATCTACCTCACTTAAGGTCAACCAGTAACATAGGTGAATCCATTCAAACAATATGTGCAATACATTTTTTAAAACATTTTTTTATAAAATAAATTCTACAAGATGTCTCACTTAAGGGCAATAAGTAATATAGATCTAAACATATTGCAACGATCCAGATCCAGACGCTTTTCTCTCAGCTGTGTCGCTAGTGTCAAAATCCAGAATAGGCTGAGTGACAGCGTTATAGAACAGTTACTCAAAGCATGAGTGGAAAAACAGGGAATTCCCAGAACAGTTGTTATTAGGGTTATCATTTTTAGGATGTGAGTAACTGGATAATGAATATGATAATTAATTTTAATGAATGTGAATGTGATAATGAATGGTTAAAATTTTTAATGCTGATTGAATTTTATTTATTTTTATTTTTTTTTTACTTATTTTTAATTTTTAATTTTTTTTCTCATAATTTAATTTGTAATACTCATGTGCTGATTTTTAACTAATCTCAGCCAGACAATTGTATCTTTTTATTGTGCACTTTCATTTCATTATTCTTAGGGGACAGTCTGTCCCAGAATTAAGTTTACTTTTTATTTCATTTCGTAATGAATAACCCTCCAAGGACTAGCTTGTTCGTATGATCACACCAAACGTCCCCCCCCCCCCAAAAAAAAAGGACACCCGGCTCTTACCTTTATTTTATTCGCATTATTTATTTATTACAGACCTTCTCCAAGAGGAGCCCAAAACGGTGACAATTGAAGCATTTCTTACATTAGAAAAAGTATTTGAAATTTATAAATTTTCGAAAAAAGATTTTCACCAACGATAAGTGTTGCAATTTTTCTATATTTTCTTTTAACTGATAGGATTATAGAGTTAAACTCTATATAGCCGTATCATGAGTATTATAAAAACAAAAAAAATCCTGAAGGTTTCAAAATTGCCTTTAGTATGACTTCACTGATCATGCCCGTCCTTTCTCACGACAAAAATTTTTATGATCGATCAAAAATGTTATTTTTTATTGAAAATAAGTAAATAACGTCCTTATGTACTCCAACTAGACCAGGAAGGACCGACTATCCTAGAGATTACTAACCTATTATATCCATGTTAGAAAGGTCAAGATTCATTCCGTGGATCCACCACGAAATAAGTTATAACCTACATAAGTGGGATTCTAACCCTTGCCCCTTCACTCACGGTAATCATGTATTCTATTTATCCATATATTTTTTTTAATAGCCTATTTACATAATTATTCTACTGTATTGATAATTATAGATGTATATATAATATATACACACATAAATATATGCCAGTGTGATCATTTCTTTAAATAAAATAATAAATTTATCTAATTTTAAAAATTTCCTCATATTTTTAAAATTACATGCATAACTTTTATTAAATTTCCAAGAGCTAGAAGGGACTGAATTGATTTCTGACCCTAAAATTAGCGGCAAAAAGCTCAGTGAACCAGATATAATAGGGGAACCATTGAAATAAGTGAACCAGTGGAAAAAGGGTCAGTACGGGTATATTTTCGGCGATGTAGATTAAACAAAACCACGCAAGCTGTTAAATCCCTAATATTTTGCTTCTCTAACAATTTCAAATATGTACCATCCGTGTTCTATTATTCCAACACATTTTAGGAGAATAATGATTATTTGGTTTTGCGCATTATTTAAATTAAAAGTGTCAATTTTTTTTTTACTTTATATATTTATTCAAACCTGTCAATTAAAATTTGACAACCAGTGAACATTAATTTTTGTTTTTAAATTTATAAAATTTAATTTTTAAAATTGAATATTTTCACAAAATCAAGACTTTAGTTTTTAGCAACGCTTTGTTTTATTTTTGTCGTCTGATTAAGGACAATCTCAGTTTCACATTCGCTCAGTTTGGATTCTTCTATTAAATATAGTTTAAAAAAAAATTAACTTAAACGTAAATAAAAATATCTGCAAATACAAATAATAACTTACAATTGAAACAAGAATTAATTTTTCTAATATTTAAGCAAACATTGGCCACTCATAGAAAACATCTGACAAAATATTGTTCTAGATGAACATTAATACATTTTTTAATATTTATTTATAAAGATTTACAACTACATGGACAATATATTGTAATAAATGCAAGTAATAAAGCATAAGACATGACAATAACTTCTAAGCAAACCATCTTTTGGTAGTACTTTTAATAATATACATATAATATACTCATTTTAGGTGGATAGTTGGGAATCAAATAATGAGTCGTTGAGTCGAGTCATTAGATGAGATATACTTTATCAATTCTAAAAAAAAAAAAAAAAAAAAAAAAAATATATATATATATATATATATATATATATATATATATTTAAAATTAAAAATAAATATTAAAGAATAAAAATTAGCAAATATTTCTTTACGGGTAATCGAATTTAAAATATTCCATTAATCTGTGTTTGAGGTAGGCTTATTAAGAGCAAAACCAGGTAATTAAGGTTTTTTATTATTAACTGGTTCGCAAAGTCTCTAATCCTAAGAAGTCCCTTAACATCTCATAAATAATAATTTTCAATACCAAGACTGGTATTTCAAATTATGAAGGAAAAAGTCAAAAAGATGAAAGCTATAAGTTATATAAATCATACCGACAATTTTTGATATGTGAAAAGTATGCTGTTAGTAGTGTAAAAATGATTTTTTTTTTTTAATATGAATTTACTTGTAAAATATATATACCTATTGGATTTATGCTTGTAATTTTTTAGTAAAATTTAATCCGGATACTATCAGGTTTAGTATATTTTTGCCACACTGTTGCCAAACATTTTTTTTAAATTTATAAATGTTGCCTATAACTAGTTATCGTTGCTTAGCAAATGTCCTATGAAATATACCTTTATTTTATTCTAAAGGACAAGTTGGTCTAGAATAAAGTGGATTTTTATTTTAGAAATATTGCTTTTGTATTTCAATAATTTACTACAATTTCTCAACTCGGCTATTTGTCCGAGTAATTTTAATATAAGAGGTAAGTAAAATTTCATCTTATTTAACAAGATTATTAATGCCTTACCATTCGGCTCCGTTTAGTTTAATAAATATTAAATTCCTTCGAAGAAGGGGTCTTTGTGACTGCTCAAGTCGATTAGAAGAGAAGTTGGATTAAAGGTTTATAAACTGTGGCTCAATCACCGAATCAGGCTTCCATTAAAAATCCAAAGCCAAAATAATTCAACTGCTTATATATTTAATATTTTTGCTTTTCAGAAATATCATAATTTCTTATAAAAGTAATTAGAAAAAAAGAACTATTCATATATTTAATTGTTACAGCCGTTCCATTATTAAGAAATGATGTTTTTTAATCTATTAATTGAAATTTATAACTATATACAATATAAAATATAATGCATCAAGTAAATGTTGTGGTGGTGCTAATAATTACGTGTCCCTTGTTTTAAAATAAACTACTTATAAAGGTTCTATTTAATGAAGTACTATATTAGAAGGTCTTGAAGCTATCTTCTTTCCAGTCGCCTCGGAAAGTTACCTGGAATGGAATGAGAAGAACGTTGTGATACTAATGGATTTGAATGGTTATGGAGTTTGCTATGAAAGGATAGATATCTGGTTTGAGCTAAGTCAGAAACGTAAAGTGTATTAAGATCTTTGTGGATAAGTTTGTTTGTGACAAAGTAAGAAACATTGAAGTCTTACCTAAGGATTTTAGATTTTAAGGATTGGATATGAGATAAGAAATTATAAAAAAATAAAAACTAAAATATATAATATCGACTTAGCGTATGAATAACAAAATGCCCTTGATCAACCCAAGAACTCGATTAATTTAATTTAATGAATGTTTTTGAGAATATAAAAAAAAAAATAAATAAAATAAAAACGGAAAATATCATAAGAAAATAAAATCTTGTTTCACAATGACCTTTAGAAAGATCTCAAACAATATTTCAGAAATTAACTTCCTCAGAAGTCATGAGGAAAATATGAAACGCTTCCAAGAATGGTTAAAAGTAGATTTGTTGCCGTGATCATTATACGATTAAAAATTCCTTGCAATTCTTAACTTGAATCAGTGATTTAAAAAAAAAAATAAACATTAACGCAGAGCACCTGAGAGTTTGTAATCAACTATCTCATTCAGTAAAAACGTTTTTCAATTAGGAGTATCACATTAAATATTTTTGTTTTTATATACCTACTAGTATCCCCCGTAGCGGTTTCAATCGCTCTCATAAGTAAAGTGATTGGATATTTTAAACTAATAATTGCAGTTTTATTTGTTTATTGATACAAATCTTGTATTGAAGTATGCAATTGAGCATTATTTATTCTACGATAGAAATGATTTTAACCTGGTTGCAAATTGCAAATAGGTGATTGGAGATAAAAAGCATAACCTAAAATTTTGATTATTGTAAATTTTAGAATTGTTAAAAATGCACAGAACTAAGAAGATGATGCAGATACAATTTGGTACAGATGGGTTCAGATATTTTGCGGAATGGATATTGGTTAACTTTTAAAACTTCACTGGTCTTCTTAATAACAATTTAATTTGAAATAAGTAAATTTTATCTTAAATATCTTTCTCTATTTAGCACCGTACCTTTGTAGCCTCTCTCGAATGATGTTCGCCACATATCGGTCAATTATCAAACTTCACTGCGCACTACATATTTATCATTTTTTTACGACAATTTAATTGAAAGTATGTAAATTTTATAATTGCTAAACCTTCCTTTAACTTAAAAGATTATGCAGTAAAACGGTTTTAGAGATTGATTCGGTAGTTTTCGCAGTTAGGGAACACAAACGAAATATGGCTCGTCCTTTTATATAATAGTATAGATAATATTTTTTTTCTCTTTCATTTGAAAATTCACTCCTGTCATTTATCCTGGGACAACAAGCGAATGTGATGATGGTATGCAAGACAACTGTCATGTCAGACATAAGAAGAAACAGAACTCAGCGGTACTTTCTACTACCACGGTATTTAAATAATATTAACAGGCTAGATTCCTTAACCGACTCCTGTAAGCCCAGATCTCTAAATACTCCTTAGCCGGAGTATTCTCTTTAGATAATCTCCGGCATGCTGACTGAAAACTTACTTTTTTAATGAGTTTTTTTTTTTCTATTCCGTAAAAATGCGATGCATACGTAGTGCGATTTTAATAAGTAAGTATTACTATTTATTCTTTGCATAATTTTCAATGTTGCTCTTTCATGCAGATATGGATATAAAAATCCAAGTCTTTCCTTAAGGCTTTGGATATTTTGTTTCATATGCGTGCCTTATATCATTATTCTGTCCAAAAATTATTCCTAAATATTGAACAGTGTAAACCCATTTAATCGGAACAATTTTAATGCGAACTGAGGGGAAAAATCATTTCGAAGTGCAAAAGTGATGTGTTGTGATTTGTCGTTGTTGAGTTTAATTTTTCATTTGTTGAACCAGTACAATGCTGTAAAATGCGTTGGAGGGGCAAAGCATGATTGGTTTCTGAAAGTCTGCTCAAAAGTGGTGTACCGTGATCGTATTATTATAGTGTTAAGGTAAGAGGGTATGTCGTGTGTGTAAACTATATAGTAGAGAAGCTAATATCGATCTTTGCGCTACTTCGGCCCTTATTTCGCCGGTTCGGATACATCTTCTATAGGAATATAGAAGATATATCCGAGTCGATAGAGAAAAATCTGTCAGAAAAGAAAAAGGGAGAAGGATAAGATAGTAAGTGGAAGGAAGGAATGATTTAAGTTTAAATAGCTCCTCTGCATTGGAGCGGGGAATGTACTGTACGGGAGCCTTTCTCGACGTGGAACAAACTTTTGACCGAGTCTGGCACCCAGGCCTACTTTACAAACTCCGTAGACTCCTTTCTTTAACATACTTCCTAATTATGCGTTCCTATCTTAGCGATAGAACCTTCAAAGTTAATCATAACTTTTCCTATTCTTCTCTCTTTACCCAATCTGCCGGTGTTCCTCAAGTTAGTGTTCTAGGTCCTATCCTCTACACAGTGTATACAGCTGACATCCCAACTAATCCTACCACTTTCCTCACTACTTGCGCTGATGACACGTGTGTTATCAGTAAACAATGATCCCTTCATTGCCTCTCAAACACTCCAATCCCATATCTTAAACCTTCAAGAATGGTGTCAAAAATGGAGAATCAAAATAAATCCAAACAAATCCCACCAAATAACCTTTACCCTTCGTCGCAAACCTACGACCTCCTGTCCTAAACAGTATCCACATACAATGATTTTCCACTAATCCCTGTCGAACAGATACGCTACCTAGGACTCCACTTGGACAAACGACTAACTTGGAATCCACATACAAGACTAAAACGACAAGAAACTGCCCGTCGTTTCAGACTACTTCAACATTTACTAGACAAACGTTCAAAGCTTCCGATTAATTACAGAAGACTCATATACATGAATGTGATTAGACCTATTTGGAGTTGAGCTTTGGGGCTCCACTAAACCATCTAATTCATCTCGTATTCAATCCTTACAATCCAAAATCCTTCCTAATATTTTCAATGCTCCTTAATTTGTCACCAATAAACTTACCCATAAAAATCTTAATGTTCCATATGTTGCTGATTTAGCCCACACCATATACCTATCCTTTCATAGTAAGCTCCATAATCACTCAAATCGTTAGTTTCTCAACTTGCTTCCCACTCCATTCCTGATAATCCTCCAAAGCGTCTGAAACGAATATGGCCTAGAGACCTTCTAGTGTAGATTTTTTAATAAAGTACTACTGATGAGTATTTCTTTCCAAGTTTCAACATATTATTGTAATCGTTGTCAATACATTTACTTGATGTATATATTTTGTACAATTGTAAATTTCAATAAATGTAAAAAAAAAAAGTTTAAATAGAAGTCCAAGGTGCCAAACTCTGTCGAATGTTTGAGCTAAATCCATGAATACCACAGTAGCGTATAATCTTTCCTCTAGTGCAGTTTAAATGTCGTTTGTGACACATGCTCATCAGTGAGGTCTTTATAAGGTATGAAAAAAATTGATGATAGTTCAGACATATCGCTTTCTGTCTTGGCTCAAGTGCCATCTTCTTTTTGGAGTGCCACAGACACTTCACGATGCTGTGATACTAACACACTTTTTTAAACATAGTCCAAAACAATTTTTATTGTTTATATTAATTAACAATAATTAAACCGCTAACTTTTATTTCGGATACTCATAAGCAAATTAAACTGTGCCTCAAGCATCGAATCAGGCTTCAAATAAAAATCCAAAGCCGAAATAATTCAACTGCATATATATTTAATAATTTTTGCTTTTTAGAAATATCATAATTTCTTATAAAAGTAATTAGAAAAAAAATTATTGAAATATTTAATTGTTATAGCCGTTCTATTTACCTATATGAAATGATTTTAAAAAAAAATAATTAAGTTAATGTACATTTTTGAAATATGGAAAAATAATTGGATATATTCCAGGCAACAAACGAAAATCTAACTTTAGAAAAAAATCCTTCATATACTAAATTAAAGTTAGCAAAATATTGCATACATTTTTTTTGTTGTTTTCTTTCTATTTAGTCAATAGGCTAGAAATAAACAGAAATTTAAATGCTCCAAGTTAACCAGCCTGCTAATACTTTGTCCCTCGAAATAATCCAAGATAAATAACTCAATAAAAAAAAAAAAACTTTCTTAAATTTGAAACTATTGTTAGAAAATAATAAAATGAAATGCCAGATGTAATAATAAATATGCATATAATTGAACTTTAACAGATTATTGGTAAATTATGAAATAGACATTCTAGTAGATATGTAGAATTAATGTTTCCTACAACATATAATTTCAAATGAAGACTGCTAAGAACCTGAATGAGATGTTTACATAAATATTTCACAAAAATATTTTAGATAATTTAATTTCGTCGGAGTCTTTGGAACTTTTCATTTTAATTTTTTTGAGCTGAAAGATTACTTAAAAAGTTTATAATTTAATTTTAAAATCATTATGTATTAATATCAAAACATGTGCTATTTTTGATTAATATTTTTCATATAAATACATAATGCTACAATATAAATTGTAGAACCTAGATAAACATTAAAATGTGGAACAAATCATTTTTTTTAATTCCGAATATTTAAAAAACACATTTATACATGTTTATTTATGTATATATTTATCGCGTTAATATTTTTTAAAGGCAAAAAATACATTATTTTATGATGTCCTCTGGTTAGTCTTCAGAGCTTTTCATTTCCCTTTTTAAAGTAGAAAGGCTACTTACAAGTTTATGTTCGAGCATTGTTTGCTACAAGGCTCTCCTCTCCTTTATCCGTTCATTTTACAACCTCCGTAGAATATACAGAACGCCTCTTGAAAAAGTCATAAGACGGTAGCCCCGCTTCTATTTTATTATCAACAGAGGTCGCTTTAAGATGAAAATGTCACAGGAACGCTTTATAATAATCCTTCCTTCCTTATAATACTTTTTC
Organism: Euschistus heros; assembly: GCA_003667255.2. Taxonomy (NCBI): domain Eukaryota; kingdom Metazoa; phylum Arthropoda; class Insecta; order Hemiptera; family Pentatomidae; genus Euschistus; species Euschistus heros. The sequence continues at coordinate 2,247,403 of RCWM02000062.1, forward strand.
TACAAAGCGAAAAAAAAAAAAAAAAAAAAAAAAAAAATAGAAGTTTTATCAGTTACTGATGAGTTAATTGTTGACTGTGGAAGTAATGAATTAGTTAGGGTCATAGTTACGCAATTAAAATATAAATTTTAATTTATAGAGCCGACGTTTCGCTCTACAGTACAAGCTTTCATCAAGGCATCAATAATAAATAAAAAGATATGAGAAAAAAGAGAGAGTACATAGGGTAGATAGAAATGGAAAAATAGTATGAAACCTCCCCTCCCACCCCCCAAAAAATGAATAAATGTATATATAACAAGTGTAATAAAAACAAAAAAATGAATAGAAATAAATAAATTAGATATTTGTTTACACAAGGATAAAAAAGATATATTGACAATAAGAAAAGTTGATATAATTGATGAATGAATAAAAAAATAGAGTATAACAATACAGTTGTTATTAAGTATTACTATCAACTATATCCACTTGTCTTTTTGCCATATATTTTAATTTGTTTTCATACAGCCCTGACGAAGGTTTTCAGTGTAGGCTGAAACGTATGCACTACCTATGACTGCATACCCCAACCACTTACATCTTAGTTTATTAGCTGCACATTAGATATAAACTGTTGGTGGTGAAAAAGGTTTAGAGTGTAAAGTATGCCATATGAATATACATCGTCATTGTTACGGGATAATTTAAAAGCATGATGCGTTCCTCGTAGCGTTCTAAAACATATTGAGATCATTGTGATAAGATTTTCTTCTTTCTATACCGTTTGGTTTTCACCCTCACCATCTTGTTGAAAGCGGATCCCTTTAGGAATATAACAAGAAACCCAATCCGGCTTCAAATAGAGGCTGAGATACTGAAGTGTATTTTGTGCTCAATTAACTCTAGTGATTTATTTTCCACCTATATTAATTTAATGAAAAGACGAATAAATATATACTGTAATTTATAAAAAAAAAAAATAGGTCTGACTTCAAAACAAAACACAATCACATGAAAAAAATATAAGAATTTAAAGACAAAATCCACTGATATTTAAATCTTACATAATAAATAAAATAATAAGTTTTTTTTTTTACAATAATCAGACAAAACATTTTGAAATACCCAATTCCTATCTGCAAAAAAAAAAAAAAAATAATAAATAATATAAAACCTGTACCATTAACAACCCATGAAGGGTCTTCGGTTCAGTACTTAGGTAATGCTATACTGTTACTGGGCCGACGGTTGTGAAAGGAGGAAACTTGGTCTGTTTCCCGCTCAACCGCCAGGTTTTACCCTAATTTAGGGTACCCATTTTGTTGAGGCCGGGTGTGCCCCAGGAGGGTCTCCCGACCTCGAGGTCTGCTCTCTGCTCTCTCTCTCTCTCTCTCTCTAACATATATATATATATATATATATATATATATATATATATATATATATATATATATATATATATATATATAATTATTATTATCGTTACATCCCTTTTGAGAGAGCGTTGGAACTTGACATCTATGATGGTTACTTCTCCCTATTTTTCCTTCGTTCTTCCCAAATTCTCTTCATTAATTTACTATGCTTTTGTTTGCGCTCTGTTTTCCATGTTCTTCCCGTGGTTCTCTGTGGGTGACATTCACCCTTCTGTTTTGCTATAGAAATCTTGAATTGTGTACGGTCCTTAATGTCATTTTCACTTATTTTCATCTGTTTCAGGTCTTCTAATGTTTCATTGATCCACTTGGTCTCGTTATATATCTTTAAGATAATTATATATCTTTTAATTGTTTTACGTTCTTAACAGTTAACAGATTCTCTAAGGCCAACTCGAGAGTAAGTTTGGGTTTTGGGTTACTTCTGCTTCAGTTTTCGTAAAGCTGAACTACCGAGTAAAAAACGTATGATATCGTTATTATCTGTATCACAAAATTATATTATATCGAATTTTCTAAGTTTGTTTCTATTATACCGGTTGCTAGGATACTGAGGTGTACTTTATGTTTAAATAACTCTAGTGAAATTTCCACCTTTATTATTATTATTTTTTTAATTATTAGCAACTTTTATATATGTATATATTACTACCTGTCCCAATGAATGGAGTTTTCTTAGTTACTATTTAAGAAGTTTTACAAGCCTTTAACTCATATTATGCTATGGATTTTACGCGAATAAGTTTGTTATGTGGACACAAGAAAAAAAAAAAACGTACGTCTGGACTCCCCTCTAAGAAGTAAGATATGGAAATCTTTACTCCTGCCCTTCCACTCTTTTTGAGGTCCTCAAAGGAGTTTTACTGTACCCGGGAACTAAATTCAAGGGGTAAAATTTTCCTTATTTCTAAAAAATAACATTTAAATAACTTCAAAGCAGGCTGACGCATTAACAGTCCGTTTAAAAAAAAAAGGAAAAAAATAACTTTTGCGAAGTTTATCCTAGGTAATTTTGTGAGTGTTTTATATAACGATGTTATTTTATTTAAATGCACATTCCATCATATGGAAAAAAGAAGATGGAAAAAAAATAATAGTACACCCTGAAATCGTTTTTGGATTAAATTTGGGTAACTTTTAGAAGTGGTACAAGATAAAATCAGCCCCATCTAAAAAAATAATAATCATTAAAAAAAAAAAAAAAATGAAAGAACTAGCAGAAAGTGTTTAGCTTACTTTTGTAAAACAATGTTTTGTTTCTTTGGTTTTACTATATATATATATATATATATATATATATATATATATATATATATATATATATATATATATATATATATATATGGATAAAGTTCTTGACTGTTACTCTTAAATGTTTAGTGAGGTTCTTGAGGTTCAGTCAGTAAATAAAAACAACTATTTTGGTGACGTTTCCAGACTATATTGTTCTCGTAATCATGCCCTGCATCTTAGTAGGAATGTCCTAGTATTCTTCACACTTCCTAGTATTCTGTTGGATTTTTGAAATTCCTTCTTCACTGTGATTGCTTCAGGGACGTGGGTTGTCTTGATTTTTTTATAAAATCCCATTCTTCCACTATAGAAATTTTCCAGTATTTAAATATCTTTGAAAATACTTTAAAATTAAAGTATCTTTTTATTTTATTTTTTTTTTTTAATCTATTTATTTATTTCATTTTATTTATTTATTTTATTTTTTCTTTTTTTAACATTGGCAAGATTATGAAAACAATATAGTCTCGAAACTTCGCCAAAATTGTTGTTTTTATTTATTGACTGAACCTCATGAATCTTACTGAACATTTAATAGTAACTGTCAAGAAATTTATTCATATTAACATATCGAGTCAATGCTGGAAAATATCTTTAGTGGGAGAATGGGATTTTATGAAGAAATCAAGAAAATCCAGGGTCCTGAAGTAATCACAGTGATGAAGGAACTTCAGAAATCCAACAGAATCCTAGCAAGTGTGAAGAATACTAGAACATTCCTACTAAGATGCAGGGCATGATTATGAGAACAATATAGCTCGAAACATCGCTAAAATAGTTGTGTTTATTTTTTCACTGAACCTTAAGAACCTTACTAAACATATATATATATATATATATATATATATATTTATAAATATATATATATATATATATATATATATATATATATATATATGGGAAGGTGCTGTTTTTTTCTAATTTTTATAATTTTCGGTGCTTTATTTATCTGAGTAGGAATTGTACCATTAGATAAGAAATTTAAGGGGCTATCGAACCCTGGTGTCTTAATTTTGAAAAGTAATTTTATTTTTACGGAAAATAATGTTTTGTAACTTACTGATTAGTGTTCATAGGTACCTCCCCCCTTTGAACCTGTGGACACTAGTGGTTTTACCAATGGACATTCATTTCTTCATAGGTTTATAGGGATAATTGAGATGATATTTAGAGAAACACGTCAGCAATAATTTTTTATAATATGTACTAAACAAAATAGAATACTTAAACAAAAATAAGTAGACTTGATATTATTGAACTAGAAAGCCGACTAGAAAGGTGACAACAATAAATTTATAGTATGAAAGTAAATTGAAACTTAACTTATTTTTAAACCTTTTAACAATAAATAAATCTTTTATGTACCTTTATCTATTATTAAGGAGCGTAACAGACTTTTTTTTTATGGAAAAAATCGAATCATTAGAGATCGTATCTATAAAAAGATGTAGGAAAATGTAATTGTTTACATAATCTCCCAGTGCCAGTTATAAAAGATGGCAGTGGTAATTTTGTTTTGATATCTCTTATTTCAATTTTATAATCAGTAGCGATATCCGGAAGAATAAATGTTTGGGTTCTATCATTGGATGAAATTTTCTTTAAGTAGCAAATGTTGAACGTGAACAAGTCTACTTTCCCTTTGATCAAAGCTATAAAATGCTTTACAACACAAAACATAGCTACCATCATATATTTCTTCATCTTCAATTTCTTTACCTTGTTCATAATCATTCATCAATTCATCCAAATCCAATCTTCGCTTGATGGATCAGCCTAGATCACATTTGTGAAATAACTATTTTCACTAGTTGAATAGCTTGTTATAAATAGTGAGTGGCGAGTTTTCCATCCAGATTTAGGCGTTTTATATCACGCGGAATGCCTACAAACTTTTCCGCAATATTTATAATTGAAAAAATGAATTAATAAACAAAGAGAAAAATCTGCTGTACCTGTGGACACTTTAACTATCTGTCCATAGGTTCAGCTGGCAATGGTGTCCACAGGTACGACTGAATGCCATGTTGTGCGAAAAGCTCTGTTTCACAAAACCCGATAACTGATATGAAAACATATGAAGTTATGATATATTTATCGGAAAACTCAATGGAATATTACTGCCTAGAAAATTTCTAACTGTAGGTCTTAGAAAAATTTAGATCACTGGTTGGATTGGTCAGGATTTGGAAGAAAAAACTTTAAAATAATAATTTCTACTAAACTGTTGATGAGACAATTTTGAAAACACACGTGCAACTGCAGGGAGATGCTTGCAACACATGGGAGGTACAGCACCTTCCCCTATAAATATATTTTCTTTTCTTTTTGAAAATGGAGCCTTTTTATTGACGAAATGGCCAAGCGAACACTACGAGAAAAAAAAAACACTCCTAAAAATTATCAATTAAATAGAATACTGTACTAAAAGAGGATCTGATAGTGTTTTTCTGCCCCCCCCCCCCTTCTAAATTGCTTGCAGAAGTGCTTTGTTGATGAAGACTTCATTAAGTCTATCTACAGATTAATGAACTTACAATCACTTCAGATTATCGACTGTTCCAAACAATCAATGCTTATTTAATTCTGGTTTCTATAGTTTATCCTGCTGATTATTTTGGGATAACTTCTTTACATTTTCAGAATCTACCATAAAAATTTTATAGCGCCTTCCTCAGATTTTTCAAAACATTTTTACCAGTGGAATTTTATAGTTATGAAGGTAATATCAAGTATTATATTATGTGAAAATTTCGCCGTGATGAAGTTACCACAAGCACCAACATCCATTTAGTTAGTTAGTGTTGTTTATAAAGGGCGTAAAACATCTATGGTCATCTACGCCCGTAGGTTATTTTAAATAGATAAAAAATAAAATATAATAAAATAAATAATAAATAAATAAATAAAATAAATAGAATAAAAATAAAAAATAAAAATAAGCAAAAATAAAATAATAATAAATGAATAAATAAATCAATAATTTATAAAGTTAAGTGAATAAATTGTTTGTTGTTGTAGGTTAGATACTATCAATTAACTGACTTCGTCGAAGAAATTCTATGATCTTATTTATGGTATTCTCATCGTCTCTGAGTGCTCTTGATATTTCGGATGGTATGTTAAGTTGTCGCAACACTTGCTGGTAACGGCGGCATTCCTCGAAAATGTGCTTAATCGTTAGGTTGGTATTGCATGTAGGGCATTGCGGGGGTGCTTCTTTGGTTATGAGGTGGAGATGAGTCATTCGACTGTGTCCTATTCTGAGGCGGGTGATGGCGACTTCCTCTCGGCGTTTACATTGGTTAGAGCTATTCCACGTCTGCACTGTTCGCTTGATATTCTTCTATTTGCTCGAAGGAATTTTTTCCCACATCGATTGCCAGCTGTTATCAATTATGTCTTTTAACGGTCGGGCAAGTTCGGAGGCAGTCAGAACTGCAGTTCCTCTCCCTGGGAGCGATAATGCCTCACCAGCAGCTTTATCCGCCATCTCGTTCCCGGTGATGCCTATATGTCCCGGAACCCAGACAAAATGGACCGACTTTCCTATCTCCTCTAACATTTTTAGGTAGTCATGGATCCGAATAACAATAGGGTGGTTTGAGTACATATTGTTTAATCCGCGAAGTGCACTGATAGAGTCAGAGATGATTGCAATATTTTGTATGTTTTGGTTCAAGTTGGACATTGAAAAATAAAGAGCAGCGGCGATTGCGTTTAGTTCGGCAGTGAAAATGCTACAAAGGTGATGGAGTTTTCTCTTGTGTTTTGATGTCGGTGTAACAAAGGCGCATGCTGTCGAGGTTACAGATTTGGATCCATCTGTGTAAATGGCCATGTGTTGTGGTAGATTTCGGAGTAGTTTTTGAAATTTATCATGATATTTTGAGGGGTTGGTGTTATTTTTATGGTATATTGATAAGTCTAGGCACAGTTTCGGTGGCTGATAGGTCCATGGTGGTGTACTTGCGTCTGAGATGGTAATGGGTATGGTTTTTATATCTCTAATAGCAGATGAGTATCTTTCAGCGAAGGGAAGAGTTGCATTTTGTTTTTGTTGAAATTTTGATGTGAATTTAGGTCGGAATATGTATTTATAGGTGGGGTGTGAAGGTTGTAAGTATAACCGGGAAAGAAAATTTATTGCCAATTTATGTCTTCTAAATAGTAAGGGCGATAGTCCGGATTCAGCGCATAAGCTTAAGATGGGACTAGTTCTGAAGGCGCCAGTAGCAATTCGGATTCCAGTATTGTGGACGGTATCGAGTATGGATAAACTTTTGAATCGGGCTGATCCATAAACAAAGCTTCCATAATCTAATTTGGAGCGAATTAAAGCTTGGTATACTTTGATCATAGTGGTCCTATCTGCGCCCCATTTGGTTCCACTAAGTGTTCTCAATATCTGGAGCTTTCTGGTACATATATCCTTCAGTGATTTTATGTGATAATCCCAAGATAGACCCCTGTCGAAATACAGTCCTAGGAATTTATAAGTGTTAACGTAAGGTAAGAGAGAATCTCCTAGGAAAAGATCTGGTGATTGGGGGGTGTTTCTTTTTCTAGTAAAGTGGACACATTTAGTTTTTTCTGTCGAAAAACGGAGCCCTGATGATTCAGACCAGCAGTGAATACGGTTTAATGTATTTTGAAGTTTTTCTTTTATAAAAATGGGATTTTTCGCTCGGCAAATAATAGCTAGATCGTCGACAAACAGCATTACCTTAACTCCTCGTGGTAGGGTTTTTCCTAGGTCGCTAATAGCTAGGTTGAAAAGTATTGTGCTTAAAACACATCCTTGTGGTACTCCGGTTATTTGATTGCATTGGTTAGATAATGTCGTTCCAATACGTACCTGAAATGAGCGATCGGAGATGAATCCCTGAATAAATCTGGGTAAGTTACCACTAAAACCTAACGAACGTAGTTTTTTTAAAATAGATAATTTATCCAACATCCATTTAAAATACAACCAGAAAACTTTTGGTTTCCATACGTAATGAGGCAATGTAATAATGGTGAAAAGCTTTATCACTGTATGTTGTTTAAAAGTATCGACTTCTTTTTCTAAAATAGAAATATCTTCTGGAGAAAGTCTATTAGAGGACACTTATGTTATATAACTAGAATTCCTCGTTGAGTCTTCGCTCGCACTCATATGTAAAGAAGTTAGATAAACTTTATACTGGGACAACTTTTCCCCTAAGAAAAACAAATGAGTAGGTTCAAAACATAGAACAATCGTCTGAGCTATGTTAATTAATTATAATAAACAATAACAAAAATTGATTAATAATTAAATTACGAGTTACAAAATAAATGAGAAATCTTGTAAAAGAATACATCTTATGTATACTATTATAACGTATATAACATAAATATTCATGTTTTACATTTTCTCGGAAGATCGAAAATCCAGGAGGTAAGCACGGATAATAAAGAATTTTATTATATATATACACGTAGTAACGTCCAAAAGTTTCCGGCATGGGATAGAAGAAAAGGTGAAAGAAAAAACTGTTCTTACTGTTTTTCAATATATTCTCCTCTAAATTCAACACACTTAACACAACACTTCGGGAAAATTCCTATAACATGAAAAAAAAATTGTCTTCTTTGTTAAAAAAATGTTCTTCTACTCCTTCTTGGAGCTCTTCGTCGGTGTTAAATCGCCTCCCATGAAGGCCAGATTTTAACTTTCAGAAAAAGTAGAAGTCACTAGGAGCCAAGTCTGGGCTGTAGGATGGATGAAAGCTTTCTTGGAATCCACAGTCCTTTACAGCGGCCTTGGAAATCAATGCCGTGTGGACAGGGGTATTGTCGTGAAGGAGGCGGACACCTCTGCATTACTTCCCCAGCCTCTTCTCTTCAATGGCGTCTCGTAACCGGTGAAGTAGGGCAGCATAATACTCACCATTCATTGTGGTGTTCCTTTCTTTAAAATCTATTAATAGTATTCCTTTTTAGCCCCGAAAAATTGTGGCCATTACCTTTTTTGTTGACTCACCCCAGTTACAACTGATTCCAGAAAATTCTTTGGGTTGGCATTATACTCGCGTAAAAATTCATTGCAGCAGTGAACTAGTTCCTGTTTTTGAGCAGCTGAAAGAATTTTTGGAACCTATCATGCACTGACATTGTTGATATGCAAAAGTTCTTTGATGATCCTTAAAACACTTGTTTTCGAAAGCCCATCGCTGCTATTTCGCCGGTCAGACAGCAAATCAGATTCCACATGTTGGATTGTTTCAGAAGTGACAGCATCCAATGGGAGGTCTTTTTCTAGACGTTTTCTCCCTAACTTAAATAATTTTGCGCATTCTGTCACTGTGGAATACGAGGGGAGCCGTATACACAATCCAAGCGCCATTTTTGCGAAGGAGTAAAACCCTCTTTACTAAAGACTTTAATAACCGCACGGTACGCGAGTTCGAACATTGTAAAAATGGGCAGTTTCCTTCAAGGCTGGACACTGACTGACAGGAATAAGGAAGTGCGGGCGGTGGGTACGGAGTGAGCAGGCATGGACCTGCACAGGCTTGTATAAGAACAATATAGTCTCGAAACGTCGCCAAAATAGTTGTTTTTATTTATTGACTGAACCTCAAGAGCCTTACTAAAAACACACACACATGTACATATATATATATATATATATATGTTTAGTAAGGTTCTTGAGGTTCAGTCATAAAATAAAAAATCAACTATTTTGGCGACGTTTCTACGTTGTTAGTCTAGGTTCTAGTAAGTTAGTCTACTTTCGACGTAGTTAGTCTATTCATATCCACCAGTAACATTGGCATGATTATGAGAACAATATAGTCTCGAAACGTCGCCAAAATAGTTGATTTTTATTTTTATGACTGAACCTCAAGAACCTTACTAAACATTTAATAGTAACAGTCAAGAAATTTATATATATATATATATATATATATATATATATATATATATATATATATATATATATATAAATACACAATTAAAATAGGTTAAAAGTAACAAAAAAAAAATATTATTATGTAATGACATACAATTCAATTAATCACAGATTTAAATCAGCATGAAAGAATAAAAGTACTGATTCTATTAAACTTTTTTTAAACACAACCATTTGAAAGGAGACAATTGTACAGCATCATAAGACTTAATTAAGACCATTGTTCTTCAGTTAAATGTCTCTTAAGATTCACAAAGAATTCATGAGCTCGGTTCTTAAATGCTTTATTGAAAAGAGTTTTTCATTAATAACTGCTAATCTGAGATAACTGCTCTTCCTTCAGAAATAGCGATTAATATTTAATTATATTCAATTTAAAAATCAAAAGCAAACCATAAATACTTAGTAATCTAAAAAGGAAGTCTATATTAATAGAGTATAAATTGAATAAATCTAATGTCTTTAAACAAAAATCATTTCCTTTTTTACAGGTGTGAATATACAATAAAAAAAAAAAAAAAAATTATTGAAGAATACATTTAGTATACCGGTATGCGCTCTTGAATGTAGTACATAGAAAAAAATTAATAAATTTAGATTAATTAACAATTTTATTTTACCCAGATAACTGCTTTTTAGTTCTTGATTAGCCATTTTATTTTTTTGAAATTATTAAATACTTTTGTTATATATTTATTTTATGAATGTAATTAATAACAACACTTATATTTTTTTATCCCTCATTGAGGCAGAATGATTCAATTAAAAAGGTTTGAATTTCGTTTAACTTAAAAATGTAAATTTAGTACAGATTAATCCATCAGTAGAATCTTATATAACAAACCTTTGGACATCCGATGAAATAAAATAAACACCATTAAATAACCATGACCCCCCCGCAGTAAGCCTGTGAGTTCTTAAAATTCAGTTCTTGTCCTGTAAAATAAGGCCCCGAAAGGCCGTTTTCAAGAAAAAAATGCCGAACTTTTATGCTCAACGGATATTTATGATTTTTGGGGCGCTGAATCTGTAGTTTTCTACCACAACAGCGTCGGCTTTCTACCCAAATTTAGAAAAATCCACCAAAAATAGCTTTAAGATGAAAAAAAAAGAAGTTCGGATCGGACTAATAGTTTCAGATTCATAGCCAAAAGAGCACGACAAACCAAAAATAACCGGTATTTTGGGTGGGTTTTTGCGTTTTAGGGTATGAAGCCGACGGCTGCCGTGGTAGCAAACTTCTGATTCGGATTTAGTACCCCCCAAAAAATAAAGATCCGTTGAGAATAAAAGTTCGTCATTTTTTTCTTTGCCAAATCCTTATTATACTGGGATATTTAGACAGATCCGCTATCTAGGGTCCCATTCGGATAAACATCTTACTAGTAATTCACAAACTATACAATACAAGTAACTGCGCCGCGTTCCGGCGACTACACTATTCACTAAGCAATAACGATAAGATATAGATTATCAGCAAATGAATCAGTTACACGACTACAATTGTTGATTTAAATCCAAAATTGAAGTTTTATAATGCCTTTGATATTAGTTATGTCATAGATAATAGTTTATATATTCTTTTCCTCACATTCACTAAGTGTATATATAGGTATAAAATACAGTGAATGTATTTGGACACATTAAATATGATGAAAACCTTATTTGAACTTCTTAATTGATATACTTTCACATCGGAAGTATTAAATAGAAGTATTAGGAAGTACCAGATAAATATTTTCCCTGACTTTCGTGAAGAAGTTGATAAGTCAAAATCGTGCACTTTTCAATAGGACATTTTTGATCTTTTTCTAAACTTTTGTATTCAGTCTAAAAATTTCATTTTCGCCGTAAGTTATTTAAGGCCTTATTAAGAAGCACGACTTAAATAATTTAATATAAATAAAGAATGATTAAATAAATAAAGCTGTCGACAGAGTAAATGTTTATTTGAAAATCAACCTAGCCATTAGAGGTGAATATTTGAAGGTGAATGAATTTTTAGGTACTTGTAAAAAGATTAAGGCCTCTATAAACATAATTATTCCTTAACACTTTTCCACCTCGACTCTCACGCTTTTTTTTTCGGGGAAAATTATTAATGGTCCCTTGCCATTCTAATGTATGTTTAGTAACAGCGGTCATGTTTGTTTTAAAATTCAGGCCGCCTCGGGGGTTGAGGGGAGCTAATTGTTCAGGAGCTCAACTGGAAACAATTTACCAGCCTTTTTCCTTTTTTGTTCTGATTCACCCTAAGTACAAAATGGCTTTTTATTATTTTTCAACAACAGCTGGGCTTTGTAATGGGAGGAACGTGATTTGTCAACTAAGGATCGCTTGTTTTAGATTTATAGTAAGCCAGACATCAATTTTAATTTTTAATTAATACACCAGACCTTTACTATAAAAGCGTCCAAAGCTCCCAATAAATTTTAAAAGGCTTATTACATGACAGTAACTAGACCCATTTGGAGATACAGGGTTGAGGTTTGTGGCTTCACTAAACCTTCCGATTCTTCTCGTATCCAATCCTTACAATCCAAAATCCTTCCTAAAATTTTCGATGCTGCTTATTATGTCACAAACAAACTTATCCATAAAGATCTTAATTTTTCATTTGATGATTTGGCCAAATCAGATACCTAACATTTCATAGTAAACTCCAAAACCACTCGAATCCTCTCCTAACCTGCCTCACACTCCATTCCCAATAATCCACCGAGAGGTCTAAAAAGAAGATGGCCAAGAGACCTTACGTAGAATTATATGAGTGCTGCTAGTGAGTAGTTCTTAACATGTTATTGACAAGTCATTTTGAATTCCTGAAATTTGCTTATTACAATGTATACTCTTCTATTTAGTTTTTTTTTTTTCCTTCAAGCAGTAAACCTGTTGGAAGGTATTTTACTTATCCCTATATACTCCATACTTAAATATACAGCCTTGGCCAGAAGTATTAGGCACTATGTAACTATTTTGTTCCTTTTAATGGGTTATTCCTCAATCCTTGCTAGTTAATACTCTTAGAGAAACTGTTGGTGAGAAAATTGTTGGTGCCTAATACTTTTGGCCAAGGCTCTATATGATGAATATGTAATTTTTATAATTTTCGTTTCGATTACTTTGTTTATATACATACCTATATATGAATTGTAAATTGAATATCATGAAATGAAACAATAAATAAAACAAAATAAAAACCAAGAAAATATAAAAATTATAAACATAATAGGGATAAAGTGAACAACAAAGTTACTGTGGCATAATAATTATTTAAAAAGTATTTAATCAAAAACAGGCTTTTTTTTTTCGTTTTTTATCACTCACCACGAAGTTTACTGAACCAATCTGAACCAAGTTTTAAATACATCATCTTCTTAGGTCTAGAAAGGTTCAGAAATTACAAAATTTACTGATTTTCAACTTATTGTTATTAAAAAGGCGATAATTACCTAGATTCCAGTGAATTTAGAAAATCAACCGATAGGTGGGTAGCGCCATTCTTAGATATTACAACGGTAAGGTAACAACGGTTTGAAATTGATAATTTATTTTTTTTCCTCAATTGAGTTGTTATTAAGAAGAGAGACGTGAGAGGTACGACATGTGGAGTTTTAAAATCGACTGATGTATATCTAATAATATACATAATATTCTCTGTTTATCTGGAATTATGTTTTTACGTATCCTTCAACCACGTAATCGGTGTAATGGTACCAGGTTCATAATTACAGCTATGCGTGGAAATATCGTTGAGACAAAATTCTCACTGGATAAGCGACTGAAGAAATTGTATTTATTCGTAGAATTCATAAGATTTCAATTCAAAATATAAAATATTTGGTTTTGCTATAACAATTAACAAATCGCAAAGCCAGACTTACAAAAACGTTTTAAGGGATCTTTGAGCTGACTATAATATGTATAATGTGTAGGGTTTTACAGGACTGGAAACCCTAACTATCAAATCATTCTCATAATATCGGGAGATAAAACTGAAAATCTAGTATAAACAGATGTCTTAGGAATTAATTTTTTCTTTTCCCATACCAAATTGTTAATGATAAATAAATAAATCTTCAATCATAAGTTAAAGTTATTCAACTTTTATACTTATGAGAGCAGAAGCTGCGAAGAGGAATGCTAGTAAAGAATAATTTAGGAAGCATATGAATTTCGGAGAACTTATGAAGCAATAATGTTTCGATCTGCTAAAATCGCTGTCAACAAAACTGTAAAAAGGCCGGTTGTGTCTCATGGAAACGAGTGTTAAGCCAAGGTCTGACTAGGACTGTAGTGCTCAATAATAAATAAATAAATAAAATAAAGGTTTCTAATATCTTCAAATTTTGAAATAGTATCTTTAAAAAATATTTTAAAAGGGTCTATAGTGTTTTTATCAATATTATTTTCCAGCAGTAAGGGAGCAGTCTGCATTCATATATAAGAACGAGTATATTTAGTTGGAAGAATATTTATAATTAGAAACAAAATTAGTTAAAGATCAAAGTAATTAAAACAACAAATTATTATAAAAAGAAATTTGTAATAAGACATATGCTTAACTTAAGGGGCATAAGGTATAGAGTACAGTTAATAATCACTCTTATCTTGAAAGACTGTTTTAATAAGATATTGGAATTGAATTTATTTTTCTAACATATTTTATTAAGAGTTATGAGACTGGATGAGGCGTTCATATATCCAACTTTTTCACAGCTGGTTGATAAAGATCGTTTATTAGTGTTACCAAAGAACTTGCCTCATTTTCGAAAGGCTTTTTCCAAGGTTATTTAACTATTTTTGTAGAAAACCTTCAACCTAAAGCTTGAATTAAAAAAAAATCTGGAAATTGGATTTGGTTGGTTTTGAAATTTTACGCCTTGCATGATCCTCCAGTAATCCCAATGTTTCGTCCTAGTATTCAATGGGACATACTAACTATCACCACTGCCTTTATTATATAAGTGCCTACCAAACTTTTTAAGTTAAGAATACCTACCCTGAAACAACTTGCTTTGTAAAATTATTTTTAGTTCAAAATGCATTAGGACAATTACACTAATATAAACAGTAACAATAAGCCAAATTAAGCAATACTCCAAATCAGTTATTACATTCAATCAGCTTGAATTATATGCTGTGAATATTCTCTTTCACGTATATTGAGCTGCTGCGGAGATTGAGAGGTTATAGCTAACTGCTTAACAGAGCTGGTTCATTATCGATTGTGGTGTAATTTTAGATTTAATGATATAATGTTGCATAAGAACTAGTTTTAAGTTTCTCTCATGAGTAAAAGATGTATGTCTTTTGCACTCCAACGGTTACTCGATATATCAGTTATAAAATGATTGATTATTAATTGCTAAGATAACCAGGAGCTCTGCTGTATCCCTGATGTGGTTTTGGAGTAGTTATTCTAAATGCAAAGAATGTGAATTAATAATAAAAATAATTTTTAGAGAAAAAAAACAAAACTGACTTCAAGATTAAACCTACATATACAAACTTGAACTAAAAAATAAAAAAAAAATATTTTAATTGCTTAAAAACAAAAACCATTAAATGAAAATCAACGAAATTATCGATACGACCAATTATCTTATTTATGACCAATTATCTTTGGTATTGTTACTGTATTTTTGTTTATACAGTCAATTCTCGATCTTCAAGCTTCCCTGAAAAATGATTTGACTTACTGAACAAAGACTCATCGAGTTATCTATTCCACTTACCTTCATGTAATTGGGAAAATTGAACACAAAATTGGAGTTGAAAACATTACGTATATTTTTTATTAATGGGTATGTGTATGTTGTTTGTACATACATATATGATCATTGATACAGAAAATTAAATACCTGGTACCAATTCGTTATATAACTTT
Organism: Euschistus heros; assembly: GCA_003667255.2. NCBI lineage: Eukaryota > Metazoa > Arthropoda > Insecta > Hemiptera > Pentatomidae > Euschistus > Euschistus heros. Next base: position 2,262,947 of record RCWM02000062.1, read on the forward strand.
CAACTGAATTGCGCTTTTTTCTGAGGGTGCCTAGAAGTAGACTTATCGCCTTCCACCAGTAGCGATCTTTTCTTTATCCTTTAGGACGGTTGAAAGAGAACTACGCGGAATTCGGAATTCACTAGCAACAAACGACCAATTTATTTCTCCTTTCTGCTCCTTGCAAATCAATTTTAACTTTTCGTTAATTGGAAGAATTTTCAATAGCCACTGTAAAACCACTCGAGTAAATAACTAATAATAAGTGACTGGTGTAACTATGAACTGAAGAGACAAAAAATGACAGAAAACAGAAAAAAAAAAATTACACATGAAATTCTTTTAATTTGAGTTCGAGTTATAGAGGCAATGACTTTTAATAGTTCGTTTCATAGAGGTGGCCCTAGAAGTTTTCTCTTTTGAACCCTATTTTAAGTTCTACTTATTTTCGACACAATTTTTCACGTCCTTTGTTTAAAATCGTCTCATTGAGGTGAAATTTAAGTGTAATGTACTTCCATACGCAGATTTTGTTCGACTTATTTAAGAATTCAGTTTATCGAAGTACAACACATCGAGAGTTGACTGTATATGTAAATTATTTTTGTTAATTATTTATATTTAGTTACCATGGAGATTTTAGATAATCATAATCATAAATATGTTTAAAATGTAAGGTTATATAAAAGTGATTTTTATTAACTTTTTTTTTATTTTTTTTAAAAAGTGCTGCGTTGATTTCAAAATATTTTTTATGGGACTACCTCTAAAGTAGGCCCTACCGATCTAAAAAATTATCATCAAAATCGATTCAGAATTGATGGAGGTTCTCAACTCGTCTGTTTTTTTTTTTTTTTTTTTTTTTTTGTTTTTTTTGTGTATGTGACGCAATTGGTCCGTCAATTCTAAATCAATTATGATTATTTTTTTTCAGATCGGTAGGGCATACTTCAGAGGTAGTCCCGTAAAAAATGTTTTGAAATCAACGCAGCACTTTTTAAGAAAAATAAAAAAAAATATTAATAAGTGATTTTATGAACTGTTTTTTTTTTCTTAAAATAGTACTGCATTGATTATAAAATATTTTTTATGGGACCACCTCTGAAGTATGCCCTACAAATCTAAAAAACAATCATCAAAATTGATTCAGAATTGACGGAGTAATCGCGTCCTCCTTTTTGAAGCCGGTTGAAAAAAAAAAAAAAAAAAAAAAAAAAAAAAAAAATTCTTACTCATAGTTTAGATAAATAAAGTAAAACTTGATGACCTTAATAAGCACGTCACTTTATGATTAACGCCGAATTTTGATGGCCTACTAAATATTTACAGATTGACAGTACCTATGACTGCTATTGTTTCTATTATTGATTACCCTACCTATAAAACAAGCAGATAAGAGGCTGGATCTTGGAAAAGGGCAATTCACCTATTTCGTAGGTAAACGATAAAAGGATAAGCAGTTGCTGTACGGAAACATTAAAAATATGTGAATTCAACTTCAACTATTTCACCTTCAACTATTTCAAATCTAAAGGAGTGACTTATTAATAGACAGATGTAGCCGCGATGAGCTCACCACTACCTCCAAATTCTGAGTTGGTTTAGAACGGTTTTATTATTTCTAATTTTGTTTAAATGACCAGATAAATATTTTCTAATAGCCACATTTAAAATATGTTGCCAATAGGAATGGAAAATTCAATTAGTCATAGGTAAAAACGCATAGAAAAACCTCAGCAAATTTAATCTACCTTTCCCTTCCCCTTCCAATATAGATATGTTTAAGATATCTGTTTAATCTCCTCAGGTTAGTACCAATAATTGATTTCTTCTCCTACATTTTTTGAAACTCACCTTCACTATCTTCTTCCAAAGTCCCTTCTATTTTTTTTAAGTTCATTATAAATTGGTACACCGCTCCATTTAACCGTCGAATTAGATGAATTTTGAATCCTTTGAATCAGAACGCCATTTTCGAATTTTACAATAGATCTCAAGGATTTATTTTTAACCCGCGAAGAGCATTGTAGAGATTTATGAAGCTGGATTGAGCAAGAAAATTAGAAAGTGTCTTATGATATTTTGAAAATTTAACTAAAATTGAACCAAGGACAAATATACATTAAGGTCATGATGGAAGATTTTGTTGGAAACATAAGGAGCGTTAGTCATGGTTTTCAAGACTTTATATGGAAAGATTGGATGCGTTTGATTTTTTGTTTTTCTAGCCTAAAAAATTCAATTAAAAAAAAATATATATATAAATATATATATATATATATATATATATATATATATATATATATATATATATATATATATTATTATTATTATTATTTTTCTGCACTGTAAATTTTTCATTAGTAATTTTCTTTGTAATAGTCTTGTTCTTTGCCATGTTTAATATCCTATGTCCAAAGGGAAAAGAAACCAAAACGAAACTAATTTAGACTTCCCAGAATGAAGTTATCGATTCGGATTCTATGTTGTGTATCTAATCAACCCACTTTCTACGAATTTTAATATCCTTACCGAACACCTTCGTTTTTATTTATGTGTACCAAGTTAAAAGAAACTTCCACTGTAAAAACACGAAATGTACCCTTTCCAATTTATTTTCTTTTGAAGGATTTTTCAATTTAGTTCTTTTGTTTTAATTTATTCTTTTGGATAAACTCTCATTTTTTTTTTCGTAAAGATAATAATTTTCTTTAGTAAACGTGTTTATGAGTAGTGAGATAAATTTTAGCTGTAAGAGTTTTTTTTTATTATTAGGTTGATTAAGCTTAGTCAGAGGTTTTTTAATTTTCTGTAAGTTTTAAGGATTGTAAATTTTGCATAGTTAATGTTTTTTTTTTACTTTTCATCACCAAGTTTTCGCTTTCACAACTGGATTATAAATTAACACATTGCAATTTCTCTCATTCCAAAAAAACCAGAAGTTCTTCCGCAAAATCCCGACCGAATGAATTACTCCAGAGTTATCCTATTAATCCCTGAAAATCTAGATGATACAGTTTCTTAACCACTTCAATCAACCAAACTTCTTGAACAACGTTCTCACTCAACAAAGTCCTAAAAAAATCTATCAATTGATATCAAGCGCCATTATAGAATATATAACAACGTACAAGACATCCTTTTGTTCATTTACACGGTACGGATTCCTTCAAAAACCTATAATTCTAAACCAAACTCTTTTCTTTTTCACTCATGATAATTCCCTCTAGAACATAGAAAAAATAATAATAAAAAAATAAATAAACCTAAAATGAACGCTATCTCACAGGCCGAATCAGATCAAAGTAATGCCAAGGAACTATCCAATCACCTTTCCTAAATATTCAATCGTTATCCTGGACCTCATCCTGCCCAATCCGCTACAGTTAGAGGTTTGTCATCTTTCTCCAATCCACTTTTCTTACCTTCTAGAGCATTTCCCTCTCTGATGTCTAATTCTATCTACAGAAATTAACTTTACGAAAATATGCTAACTAAGATTCTTAATCCTCACATCCTTCGACAACTTCAACCTGAAGGAAAAACATTCCTTACCTATTATATCCTCCCCACTTTCGTTGTTTTGTCCAGAGAAAACAATTCGTCATAACTACTTACATTAGACTAGGCAAACTTCCTAACAACACTACATTATTTTGATTGATTAGCCTACGTCCTATTGCCTAAAACATTCGGAAAATTCACTTTGAACGTATCCCATCCATACTTAACGCACATTGTCTCCCCTATAACCAGTTTTATGTCTCCAAATACTCTATAGGCCAAGGTCCCCGATATGAAAAAAAAAAAAAAAAAAAAAAAAAAAAAAAAAAAAAATGCTTGCTCTGAACACTGGGCAAGTTTTTCACCGGATTTGGTTCACCGGCTAGTTTTTTTTAAGTGTAAGGACCTATTGCCACATATGTTCGATTCTAAATTCCTCAGAATCATTACAAAGGCCCCTAATTACGTCTCCAACGTTTTTATCCCAGTTTTCCTTAACTTAGCATTAAAGTCCTGTACTAGCCAGGGTGGGAAGATCTAGATACCGATTTGCTACAAAAGACTCATTTACATGATAGTAATTAGACCTATTTGGATATATGGAGTTGTGCTCTATGGCCTCACCGAACCATAAAATTCGTCTTGCATCCAATACTTTCAATCCAAAAGCCTTCAAAAAACTCTTAAGGCTCCTTAGTTTATCGCAAACAAACTTATCCACAAAGATCTTAATGCGCCTGATTTAGCCCAAACTAGATACTATCCTTTCATAGCAAACTCCATAACCATTTAAATCCACTAGTACTCAACTTTCCTATGTCATACTATTCCTGATAACCCTCGGGTGCTGAAAACTGAAAAAAAAAGAAGAAAATAGACTCGGGACCTTCTATTATAAAACTTCATTGAAGAAATGAATATTTCAAAATAACTATTAACACCACATTTACTAGATGTATTCTGATTACATATTATACTGTTGTAAATTTAGATAAATACCATAAAGATAAAAAACGCAGCATACAAATTAAATTAATTCATATATTTTTTCCGCAAATATCTAGTATCTTTCCCCAGTTCTGTGATATCATTTCACCTTCATATCGAAAATCAAAATACTGCCCGCCGAATGACACTATGACATTGCAAGATAGGGGGGGGGGGTATAATACCAATCAGATACACTTCAAAATCAGTTGTAGCTAACGAATAGAGATCACGCATCAACTACTTTTTAGTCCTCTCGTACACTAAATAAACATAAAATAATTACAAGACCTAAGGACCAATGGATTGTATTGAGCGAAATTGATGCTTAATTCTTTTGTAAATGCTAAGGTATTGAAATAAAATAGATTCAAAAATATATTAAAATAAATGAAATTAATGAAGTTTATTTAAATATGAAAAAAAAAAAAAAAAAATCCGATTTATAGGTACTTATATAACTTTTATACAACATTATCATTGAAAATATGTACCTATATTTTAGAAAACTGCTCTATGCTTTAGCGGTTGATGATCTGTCTTTAATTTTTAATAAAAAATGAACTGTAACGAAGAACAATGGAGTTCCAATTAACAGATGAAACATTATACAGCGTTCACGCCACGCTTCACCAGCCAGAGTCATTAGTAGTGAGATCTATTCCGAGAAAAACTTCGCTTAACAAGTAACTTTTTTTTTACCATAACATTTTTTTTTTTTTTTAGAACTCATGCTTTGACATTAATATCTCTTGAAAATTGAATTGTTTTTCCGAAAATTATTTTCGAATAAAACCGTTCAGTAATTGGTTAGAGTTGAACACAAATGAACACACAAGTCGTCAAATCATCAATTTTTGCTTTTATTATTCTTTTACCTTATCTCTCTTTGTTTAAACGTAATTGTATTTTCATATTCGAAACGTTATAGATTTATTTTCATTTAACGCTTACTTCAGCTTTTCGTGATTATTAAAACAATAAATAGTTGATTTTTTTTTTTTTTTTTTTTTTTTTTTAAAATACCTAGTATTTTTTTGTGAACAGTTGACGATTTGAAGTTTTGAACCCTTGACGAAGTTGAGTAGTTCACATAAAGTCTGTCATTTTAACGCCAAAATAGTTGTAGTTAAAATAATTGGCGTTTATCAAGTCTTATTTGTCTTTAAATAAAAGGAGAAAATTATAAACTTTTCATATCTACGGTTTCGTTAGCTTCGTTAGCTATTAAAATGAAATGAAATTAAAATATAACGGATTATAGGTGTGCAGTAAAAATTATAAAGACAGTACAGAACTTAATTTAATTAGGTTTGATCCATCCATTCCATCATACGTGCCTTAAGAAATTAACTAATATATTTATTCAATTTGTTTTTTATGTCTTTTTATTTTGACGATATATTACAATCTGCTACACTTATGGCCAATATTTAATAGTACTATAAGTTTACATTAATGTCTCATTTACAAGAAAATTACAGTAATAATAAAACATAATCATTGGAGGAGCGTTTATGTAACGAACAGATTATGAATCTAAAATATATCCTCTCCTAATCGAAACGCAGGAACAAAAAGTTTGCGGTCACCTTCGTTGACTTTCAGAAGGCCTATGACTCAATTGATCTAACATGTGTAATCCAAACTGTAGTGGAATTCGGCTTGGATGACAAAACTAGGGCAATATTCTAACAGACCCTGAATGAGACCACCTCCAGAGTAAGGTTTGATTTCAAAACCCTTCGAAATAAAAATAGGAGTCAGGCAGGGAGAAGGGCTCTCACCTTTGTTGTTCAACTGTGTTTTGGCAAAAATCATCCATGAGTGGCGTAAAGACATGGACAACATAGGTGTACAAAATGGAGTCAGACTGCGCTACAAAAGCATGAATATTTCAATTGACTATCTAGTTTTTGCTGATGATCTGCCCATTTTATCTGAATCTTTAGACACAGCTACAAAGCAAATGAACCAGCTTAGGGGACAGGAAGCAAAGGCAGGTCTCCAGATCTCTTTTAAGAAAACAGAGTTCATAACCAACATCAAGACGGCGCCAAGAGAGTGAGAAGTAAACCAGAAGTAAAAATCAAGCGAACAGAAAAGTTTAAATACTTAGGAGACTGGATAGATGCCAAACTATCCTAGGAAGAAACTTTTAAGTCACGTATGAATAAAATTGAAATGGCCAAGGACGTTTACAATAAATAGTCAATATCCTTAAACGCAAAACTCAGGCTTTACTGCTCTGTGATCCGACCAGAAACGCTGTACGTATCAGAACGCCTTGTCATAAACCAAAGAGGCCTTATGGAAAAACCGGAGATCAAAGAAAGAAAAATTTTGAGGAAAATCTTCAGCCCAATTAAGAACAAAGGTGAATATAGACGATGTCACAATCACGAACTCTATTCTAAAGTCCAAAAGATCACTGACGTCATGAGGAAAAGGAGAATCACTTTCTATGGTCACATAGCGAGAATGAATCCAACACGACTGACAGACAGGATCTTCAATTACTTTAAGGATAAAAAGATCAAGGGAGCCTAGTTTATAGAGGTACAAAAATACTTTTTGGAGATCGGGATTACGTTCGAAGACATCCAGAAGCGCGATCCACTTCTGGCCATTTTTTACCTTATTCTAAATAGAGTAGATTTTATAGTTTAAAAAATCATCTTCACAATAAAGTTTGTATTCAAAAATATTTACTTATTACATTTTAGCTATAAGCTGTTACAAAGTTAAAAATAACCGTCGCTATCCTTTGATTTTTTCTTGAAATCCAATCAAAGCACTTCCTGCCTGAGCTACCTGATCGGGGAAGGAAACCTACTTGAGCTACTATATTTAATTCCTATTCCGACAGAACACAACGCAGGCTAGATAAGGCAGCTGCCCTAGATAAATATAGTTAATGGAAACTGGGTGTGGCTAGAGCTTGGTCCAATTCGCCGAAGTGGCCCCGTGTCAGCCTTCGATATCGCAGCTCTATAGCCACTCCGCTTCTACTTCATCTAATAAAAGATGGAACAAGACAAGACATTTATTGGTTGCGTTGACGGTATTTCTTGTGTCAAGGTAATGCATCATTAAATACATACCAGGAAACGTAAAAAAATAATTCTGTACTAATCGGTCTTAAGATGCACCCACTTTTTATGACATATCTAGACCTAAAGAAAATCAATGACTATCCTATACTTAAGTACTTGAAAATTCCAGAGGAACTAAAAATCACACCGTAAAATGACACAACGATATGATAATGAGCTTTAAAAAATGTAGCTAGCATATAGGGATAGGATTATTTTTTATTTAATAAGAAAAAAATTATGAAAATTTACTCTATTTTATTATTTGAAGCATATATTTGATAATGCCGAAGTTTTTTTTAGCAATAATGAAAATATACTAAAAAAGTGAAAAATTCAAAGTTCACAATCGTTTTTATGTATACATAGAAACACACAAATAAGGCTAAAACCAGTAATTTGTCATATTTTTTTCGGTCTGTTGTTTTTGTCACATCTAGTGTTTTGTTCATTATAGCCCTGAAGAAGACCTGCAAGGCAGGTCAAAACGTTAGCACGCACTAAAGTATTTCTACTTAGACGTGGTGTTACTGCTTGCCTGCATCCCTGATTACCTTATTCTCCATTCATCTTAACATTCAACTGTACTTTTATCATACTTTCATTAGCAGAATCAGAACAATCAACAAAATATATTGAATGTTTTCTCTTTATTTGCCGTTGATATTTAGATCAGTATGTTTTCAATATTCTACCAACTTCGATATATCATTTCACCATCATCGATTTATCTACATGATGAAATCAAACATATCTATTAGACAATATCTTTAACTACCATCATTAAACGTTTAAACTTATTTAAAGGGTGGCTCTACATATATCTGTATACTGGTGTGAAGAAACATAATTAAAAAAAAAAGGATTATGTTTTATGCCGTATACAAGATGTGACTGATGTTACCTAGAGAAATAATTTATGAACACATTAATTTGTTATTTTAATAATGATTAAATTGTCTGACATTGGCTTAGAAATATATTATTATTATTCTTTCAATTCCCCTAGAATTACTTTAGTTTTAATAATTTTTTACTATAGACACAACTATTATATCAATCCCTTTGGACGTTAATGGATTAAATCAACCCTAAACTAAAATATCCCCTTCCTCATGAATCAACTACTAAATCTGCCCCAACCTTGAAGTCTTTAAATAGAATGGAGAAAAATGTCCGCTAGGCCACGTGTCATACTTGGATTGATCATCTTTTGGAGATATTAGAGATTTGGAGATTTTTTTTTTTAGATACTAAAACATTTGCATCAATCAAATATATATCAATCAATCAATTATATATCATCGTAATTAATTAACTTGTATTATTGTTGATTTAAAAGTCTGAATAAATTAATTTGCACAAAAAAAAGAAGAAAAATCCAGGGTTGGTAAGTTATTCATTGCAACTGATATTTCACATATAATAAGCAAGAAACTAAAATAATAATTGTTTTAGGAAAACGAGCATTACTCGGCAAGGAACTGTTCCTGAAGGATTGAAAATCAATTTGTAACCACTTTTTAGTGTTATAGAACTATTAATCTAATATATACATTACTTTGTCGTATTGGCAAGTCGTGAATCTAGTCTAGCATACCTGAAACATAAAAGAAATATTAGAAATGGTGGAAATATTCAGAGGAATTGCAAAGTTTTTTTTTTAAATATATACTGTCAGGCTAATAATTTTACCCGATTGATTATAATTTAGGTGTTCCCTATATTAACATCCCATCAAAAGTATCGCAACACTTTGAATTTTATAAAAAACTTTTTTTTTCATAATAAAGAAAGGTTCTGAAGTCTATATTAAACATTCCTAAACTAGTTATAAACAATTTTTATTAAAATAAATTACAATATTTCTTCCAATAAACAAAAAAGTTAGATAACTTACTTTTTTAAATTTTCATTTTTTACAATTTTAGCTTTTAACTTTTTAATTTATATCTAAAAGACATATTGCCCCTATTGCTTGAATGACTGCTTCCACTAGTCTTGTTATACTTGTAAATAACGAAACGAATGATAAACATGGATTGAAGGAAATTCGAAAAAAAAAAAAAATCTAAAATTCCATCGTTTGTTATTAACAGAGAAAAACATTGATGTGTCTAATCCTTAATGTCTCACGTTTAATAAAAAATATTAATATAAATTTGAGCCAAGTATGGATGAAAGTAAAAAAAAAAGGAACATCTCGAGAATTAGGGGTGTTGCAATACTTTTGACGGGGAGTTTACTTAAATCTGGGCATGTAAAACGTATTTTTATTAATATAAATTAAATAAAAGGAAACTGAATATATAAAAAAAAGTCACGAAATGTTAAAGTAATATAATTTATTACATTTTTACATTATTTAGGGTATGTCGCTCAAAAAAATATTCAAAATCACAGTAGATCTATACCCTATCGAATGCAAGACGTAATGAACGTAATGAATGCAGGGATGCACGTAATGAATATAAACCTTATTTCTTTAAAATTTGGTAAATTCCTTATACAAAACAGTAAAAAATCATATTACTATAAAATTTCAAAACTTAATTATTCATATATATTTTTTTTTTTACCGTTTCCTTTTATTCATATCTTTATGAGACTTCATGATTCAGAATAATTTCATTTAAATATAATTTTTAAAAAACACGCGATAATGCTTTGAACAACACGCACAGGCTAAAAAGGGGATGGACTTTTTGAGGCTTCGCTCTAAGCAGAAACAGGGCATTTGTTATATCGTGATTCAGATACGTTATGTGGATCTAACAAGTGTTCTGATACTTTCAATTTGATACAAGTGTCCAATTTTACTATTTTTTAACGAATTGGGACAATGAATAGGTGAAATTAGTAATGGAATAGAAGTTGGTGTTGGAAGCTTTAATAAGTGAATAAGTAACTTCCAGTAAGTTGGTGGGAGGGCCCTCAAATGTGTAACTCACTCTAACTGTTCAATCAAACTTGTCTTGTTATAACATAAAATTAATGGAAATAGCTTCAAAACAGAAGCTTCAAAACAACTGGAAATTGATGCTAATTTGAGTTTTGTTGAGTCTGGGATATCTCAATTAGAAAGGAGTTAGTTAATTTAGCAAGAATTGCTTGTCAAAAACTGAAGTAACTTTAGGTGAATCCCTTGGGTACTTGAAATATTGATATTTATGCAACATTTAAATCTTTTTATTAATAAAAGATCCACATAATTAAAATATCATTATGAATATACCAATTTCTATTTGAAACATACTTAAAAGTAAATTTTTTAAAAGCTATTCTCAAATACAAAACTTATTTTCTTACTTTATTTTTTCACAAAATACTAAATAGTTTATTAAGTTGGTTTGTCTTATCAACCTTTCAGAAGAAAATTGGCATTTCATATAAAATTACCCAATAAATGCACTCTATAAGCATTTTAAGTTTGTAAATTTTAATATATTTTATGATTTATTAATATATATTTTTTTTTTTCATTTTCAATTTATAATTTTTCCTACATATATTATCATATCATAAATTTTCTTCTGGTTGAATCGAGACACTAATACACTTTGGCAGCTCGGGTTTTGTATAATGTGTCTTTCTTGTTTTCTCACCTAAATGAATCCACCTAATTTCTCCCCTAAATGAATCTAAACTTCTATATTTCGAAAAAAAAAAAATAAATTAAAATTTATTTTATAAAGACAACTTCATATTCACAGAACTACAAAATAAATATTAGTTGTAAAGTTACTAATACATCAATTCTGGATCATTTTATTTACCTATTTTCATTTAAAATGTTATAAATATAAATTTGTCTTTGTAAATAAACATCTTTGATTTCAAGAATATGAGAAGTTCCCTTTAATATGGAACGTATAACATTCTTTTAGCATCAAAATTACCCCAGCTTTCAACTGGATGAGAGAGGTGTAAAGGTCAAGTTATAATTTACACCCCGTATAATTGTACTGGTCGGTTGTGCAATACCACGGTATTGGCTCAGTTGATTAAAATTTATAAGCTTGTTATTGGAAACTGATATAGGTACTCTTTCAGTATCAGCATTCATTCGAAACATATTGCAAATAAATAAGAAATTGAGCGACAAATAAATTATACAGAAGCCAAAATGTTTCTATCGCTACCTACACGTGCGGTGAAAAATAAAGAAACCATGCTCCAAATACGGTTATGATTATTTTTAAAACATAATATAAGCAAAGTAGTGTTATTAAAGTATATCTCATATAAACGTTTTGTTCTGTGCAATTAGAATTCGGTGTGCAATGAACCCAAAATAAGCCTAAATTATTTCTAAACAAAATGGTAGATCAAAGATAGCCGCTAAGCACAGTATGACTTAGATGGTGTTTCAATTCTTTTTTTCTTTTTTTGTATTATCGATACTCATACCAATTTCAGGAAATATATTTTTTTGATTTGACTTTTTGTTTAAAGAAAATTAATACAAAAAAAAATTTAAGTGGAATAAACATATTATCTAAAAAAAAAAAAAAATACAAAAAATAAATTAGAAATAAAATTCCACCCTATGTTCTCTTTCATTTTCTCGGCTAAATGTTTAATTTTACTTTAGGCATTCACGTCGACTTATCCTTGAACCATCGTATATAAAGCGTATTACGGTTATTAAAAAATAATTAAATAAATTCAGAGGTATTGAAACAAAAAAATAATATTATACAATTTAAATTAATATGATTTATTACGGTTTTGCTTTAGGTGGAGCAAAAAACTCAAGAATTTATTCAAAATCACATTAGAACTATCCACTATCAAATTCAAGACGAAATGATCGCAAGGGGTGGATAACTAACTAACTATATATATATGTATATATATGCTGAGCTATTTATTTGTTTACTTAGCTATTTGCTGTTATTTATTTATTAATATTTACGACTGTATAAACAAAATCAAAGTACCTAGTCAACTATAATAATCTTAAAAGAACCTTTATTGATATTAAGCACGAATACTGTGCTGTTAAGAGTACTGAGGCGAGGGCTATATTTAAATAAATAAAATTTTAAAATCTAATAAAAAAAGGATTATTTTGTAAATTTTAAAAATTTAATTTTTTGTAAACTATTTTTAATCAAGAAAAATATATTTAAAAAAGTGTTAAAAATAATTGTAAGTCGCTTCACGACTTCTGAGGTAAAATTTAATATAGCAGCCATTGGCCGGGGAGCAGAATAGAGAAGCTGACAGCTGATATTGTCACGGATTCGTTTTCTTTTTTTACCAGCGCTATATCAGTTCATATCTTCTAGAAATGAGTTTAACTCGGACCCTTTTTGTAAAATATTGTTGTCTCAACTGTCCAATACCAGCTGATATTTCCTAAGATTGTGTCACTAACTGAAATGAATATATTTTTTTTTTTTTATTAATTGCTTCAAAGTATAAACTTTATGGCAATTGAGTTAGCCAATAATATTTACATTTTACTATTTAAAAAATAAATAAAAGTAAATGTATACATAATAATAAATAAACAATAAATACTAACAGAAGAACATTTTTACATATTATATAATTAACACTAACAAAAGAGCATTCCTACATATAATAATTATTATGAACAAAAGATTTTTTTTTATAGAAGACATAATTATATATACAAACAAACAAACAAAACAGTAGTAAAAAAATACATTTTTACAACTCATAATAATTGATGTTGATTATTTTGTAGCATATATTGCAAAAAAATTCAAACTTTTATATAGTCTATTTAAATAAAAAACAAAAACTCAATTTCATTTTTCAAGCATTTAAAATATTCAAAATAAATAGGAAAACATTGTTTTCTCTCCCAGGTTATTGTAGTCCAAAATATTTTGTAATGATAAACTTTCATTTGTTTAATTGTTTTAGATATTTTCTTCGACAGTTATCATGCTTTTGACATCCCATGACATTCCAACAGTATATGTTCCAAGGTATTCATGATGAATGAGTTACAATTTTTACATGTTTCGTTTGATTTAATATTTTAATGGTTCTCAGTGTGTTTATATTTATATTATTTTTTAAATAATCTTCCGGCTGAAGGTTGTTAAAATTTGGAATTTTTACATGCAATGTGTTATAACTTGTATTTAAGGTGCGATCAATATCTATCGAGAATAAATGGTTGGAGCCGTTTTCAATTATGTTACTTTTGTTGGATGATAATTTTTCTGGATTGGATACATTAATACACATTCTAATCAACACAAACATCGATGCTTTCAAACAATTCCTTAAGCACATTAAACTAACATAAATTATTTATATAAATAATAACTCTCCTATATTATATTAAAATGATCTATTTCAATAAATTTCAATAAGACCATTTAAAAAATATATAGGTAAGGAAAGTTTTTTTTAGCTTGATATTAATTTTAGATTATTCAACAATCTTAGGGTTTCAATACAATTCGAAATAAAAATATGGGTGAGAAAAATTTTTAAACTAAAAACTGATATTATATTCAGAATCCTTATCTCAAAAAACTTGTAGAAACTAAATTTTGCCGAAATCAAAAATATTTTTTTTTTTTACCTTTAAAATTTTGTATAATTTTAGAAGGCGAGATGCTGTCAACTTCTGGAAAAATGTAAATAATTTGCGCTATCTCACACATTTCGCCACCGATTAAAACCAAATTTTAAGGCCATCTAGAAAAACTGCATAGTTTAGCCCAAATCTGGAGGTCGCAGGATTTCCCCTTAATGAGATATCTCAAGTTATAGCTGATCTCGGAGTTTTTCAATCACATCAGTTTTTGTCCACTAAAATCTGGAGTAATATCAATGTTATATGCATTGATAAAAAGCAGAATGTATGCTGATTCTAGTGATGCTATTGCATATATTGTAAACGGTCGAACGCAGCAGTTGTTATGGCCGTTAGAAATTGTTGAAGAAATCTCAACTTTAAAATTTTAACCTCCTCGAAAGGGGTAAAAAATCAATATTTTTATATATTTTGGTGCATTAAATCGAGATTTGAGGTCAGTTGTTCATGAAAAAAAATTCAACTGATTTACAGCGGATTTCCTTGGAATTTTGTTATTTTTGTAGAGTTTTTGAGCACCCTAAAACCGGGTGGTGTCTTGAGCATAACGAAATTTGATATTTTATATCAAATAACACATATAACTGCAATTAAACGTGAAAGAATCATTTCTCTATTTTGTCTGAGAGCTGAAAAAAAATATAACTATAACTTTTATAGAGGCTATAACTCTACTTTTGCACATAACTCTTGCATATAACTCTGCCCACACACGAATCGGCATTCAAATTTGTGAGTTTCAACTCTAAACGTCCCCTTGTGAGTTAGGTTATGGTGAAATTAACAGCCTTGGTTACATAATATCTAAAATAACACGGATCTTCAAACACCTGTATTTCTAATGGTCAATATATCGATTTAACCTTTTGATTTTTCGATTATTATACATCCTACAAAGTTTGTGCCACTTTGTGCCTCTTCAACTTCAAGAGTTTAGGTGCTTTTTTTACACACTCTACCTCTTTTGGTATTGCTTGGATCTAAAATTTGCCAACAGTTTCCTAATATTTATAGCAGTTTTTATAGTTTCCTAAAATAAATTAAATTAAAAAAAATATTTTTTGTTATATAACATTTGTCGCTGCAATTTACCTACCTTTTAGGGGCTATATTGGTTTGAACAAACTAAAACAATAGAAGACATCGACGGTCAAGAAAGCAACCCCTAAAACATGTCCGATGTCATTCTATCTATAGTAGGCTTCAAATATTCAAATAAAAAACAGAATGATTGCGGAAATTGGCGATCAACATTTCCATCAAAAGTAGTCTCAGAATTTGAGATACGGCCCACTGTATGTGATGTTCCTTCGATAGAACCCTAAAATAAGTCCATAACTGTTTTATTTCTTTCCTGAATAGTACTATCATATGTATCCTTTCAGTCTTATTATATCAGTCTCTTGAGTTGGCTAAATAGGATAATAATCTTTCCCGCAAGCCTTCGATTAATTCTTGGTGTTTCTTCAGAGGGAAGAAAGTAAAATAATATATACATTTAAAACTCAAAAAAAAAAAAAAAAAAAAAAAAAGATTCTTTTCCATTTATATTTATCTTTATCAACTTATATATAATCAAAATATATTTTTATATCATTTTTATCAACCTTCAAATTGAAATAATAATAATACTTTTTTTATCATTTATATTATTCTTATTTCATGATTGTGTTTTAATCATACATGGATCCATCAGGATGTCATATTAATGAATGAAAACAAAGTTTTTGATAATTTTTTTACTGATTTATCATCAACGATCTGTGGATCGATTTTTTTTTTTAATATACAGTTATTAATGAAAAATATAGATGCGGTTAATCTATTACTATAATAAAGAATCTATTGTAACACTATTCATACTTTAATTTCACCTTAACCCACTAGCTCAATCATTATCCGCTTCCACCCATCCTGATAACCCCCCTCGCAGACTAAAACGGCAGCGGCTCCGATATCTTATGTAAAATTACTTATTTTGGAGTTCTGGCAATGGCCAGCTTCTCCACTCATGCCCTGAGTGAATGTTATAGCGCTTCCACATAGCCTCCACTGGGCTTTTTTACACCAGTGACGCAACTGAGAGAGAAGAGCTGGGATCTCTCTGTGCCTGGCTTGTCCCTTCATAAGTGGAGGGACGGGTCTGGTGGAGGGATCCCTAGGATGAGTGTAAATTGTAAATAGAGTATAATTGTATTTTTACCTTTGTTTTATCTTTTACTTATTTATTTATTTTTTTTTATAAGTTTAAGTATTTCATTTTGTATATAGTATATTTTATATTGTTTATGTATAGAATAGTTCTTTTCTTTTCTCTTTTTCTTTTTCTTACATTCATTATTTACTTTATTTCATTATTATTATTTTTTATTTATTTTTCTCATTGTACATAATGTGTGAATGTGATCATACGCCATCTATATTACTTATTGCCCACAGTAGTGGCAGATTGTAATAATTACTCAATAAAAGGTTAATATATATATATATATATATATATATATATATATATATATATATATATATATATATACACTTTAAAATGATAGCAATATTTACCTGGTGAAACTACTTATTTAGCATTCCTCTAAACAATGTCAAAACCTATTTTGGCTAGAATCGTCAGAGGCGTTCTGGATAAATATGGTTCCAAGTGATATTCCGTTGGTAGTAACCGGCACAATAACGAATGATCTCAATTTCAAAGTGAATT
The DNA here is from genome assembly GCA_003667255.2 of Euschistus heros. Taxonomy (NCBI): domain Eukaryota; kingdom Metazoa; phylum Arthropoda; class Insecta; order Hemiptera; family Pentatomidae; genus Euschistus; species Euschistus heros. Next base: position 2,279,814 of record RCWM02000062.1, read on the forward strand.
CCGAACATATTCCACCCAGGATATTATTGGTTGGGTACCCAATGAGCTGAAATTGGATTCCCCAATGGTTCTCCGCAAATTAGCATTAACGGACTGCATGCTTTACTCCCATGTCACTAATTAATATTATTACAACATATTTGTTATTATGTTTTCCCTGTTTATACCTATTTGAATCCACGATTCCATTTCATTAAGTAAATATTAGATGAGCATTTGCAATGTTTGGAAGTGTTTTTTTAGTTGGTTTATTTACTTTTAGTTTATTTTCTCACCTCAAAATGAAAAATATTTTTAGGATCTAGGCGTTATACTCATACCAGACCTAATAGACAAGATACTGTTCGTCGTTTTCGACTACTTCAGCATTTACTAGACAAGCTTTGAAAGATTCCAATTTATTACCTATGACTTATTTACAAGAAAATAATTAGACACAATCGGACATAAGGAGTTGAATTTTGGGGCTCCACTAAACCCTCCAAGTTCTTCTCGTATCTAATTATTACAATCCAAAGTCATTTGCATAATCCTTAATGCTTTTTATCATGTCACAGACAAACTTATCTATAAAGATCTTAATGTTCCATATGTTTCTGATATGGATCCTGTCATAGTAAACTCCATACCCACTAGTTTCCCAACTTGCCTCACACTTATTTTACGGTAATCCTCCGAAGTGTCTGAAAAGAAGACGGCCAAGAGATCTTCTAATGTAGAACTTTTTTTAAGTGCTGCTAACGAGTAGTTCTTTACATGTTATTGAAATGTGATTGTAATTATTTTCCTTAAATTTACAATATTTATATAATGTATACAGTTGTAAATATCAATACATTATTGCGTATTGAAGAAAACCTTCGAATTCCTAAAAAAAATGGACTTCACAGGTTTTTATCTTAGGTATTAATTGAGAGAAATACATTTTATTATTATCTAAATACGTCCGACTTTGCCCGTGTTTAGGTATGGTCTAAATACTTCTAATATTGTATAATTAAACTATCAACCTTTATTTTTATTTTTACTATACTATACAGTACTATACCTTCCCAGTTATGAAAAACAAATCAATATTTGTAATTTTTAGTTTAGAATTGTAAGTTGTTAATTTCAAAATATTTAGTTTCAGTTATTTATTTGTTTTGTTTTTTTAGATTTTCTACATTGATTAATGGTAAGAGGCATTCTGCAATGGGTGCATATATTTCTACACATTCACATGCATATATTTCTGGACATAACGCTTACTTAAATAAATATTTATACAAACTATTTTTATAATAATACACAAACATTTTTAGAATAAAAAAATTGAAAAATTATGAAAAGGAAAACAAAAACAAAAGTGTTTAGTTGTAATTTCTTAACAAAATATAATCAATATTCCAATTTCTTGAAAAAGTAAACTTTAATATAATGGCATGTCCAAATAATCACCGTGATAATAAAAATAATTCCAAATAAACCCACTTTGTGGCACCCACCTTACTACGCCACGCAGTATTTTTTATTTATTTTTGTGTCAATTTTCCTATAATACAGCCTTCACAGCCCGCCTATAACATCAGAATAGTCAAAATATGTAAAAAAAAAAATATATATTCAAATATTTAATAAAAACGATGTTACAATAACAATGCTAAGACGCCGTGAAAGGGTGGGGTTAGGACATGAGGACAATTCATTTAGAAGACTAAGCCACTCCTAATCTTGGGTATAATGGTGGGGGAAGGTTGAGTATAAATCTGAATGAGAGCTAATGCCTTGGGTACAATGTGACCGAAGTACACTGACGAAGCACTAAGCCCCCAGCCGAAAGTACTTAACCTAACTGGTATCTATGCCTCTCAGCTTGATTTGTTGCTATGGAAGATTGGATCCAGATCCAGGCTACTCTTTCCTACCTCAATAAAGGATTGCAATTGATCTCTATCTAGGAAAAGGCTACATCCGTTTCTGAGAGAAAAGTGGATCAGATATTGAGAAAAATAAAGTTATCAGAGAAATATATTTAGAAGAAAAATATTTATTTGAGGTGATCCGAAAAAAGTGGAATTAAAAAATTATTTTCGACATATTCAGCAGTAGTGTAAATGGAAGGCATAATGATAAGTACTCTGCGAAAGCTTCAAAAAAACTGAATAATGTTAATTAGAGTTCCCGATACTAATTCCCAATTGTATTAATCCCAATTTCAGTAGTTTATGAACATTTTCAGAGACAGGGTTACACTAGTATTTTATAGGAATACTACCATATATATACCATAGGCATTTGTTTTCTTGTTTGAGGTCCTTTCTTGAGAGAGAAGAGAGAGAAAGAGAGAGAGAGAGAGAGAGAGAGAGAGAGAGAGAGAGAGAGAGAGAGAGAGAGAGAGAGAGAGAGAGAGAGAGAGAGCAATATCAATATAATAAACAGCAATATAATAATATAATAAGCAAGCGGTCGTTAAATTTTCAAGGTCCTAGGTATAAATGCTATTTAACAAAAATATTGTTCATTAATTTTATGATCAGATAAGTGTGGTAAAATTTTCGATGCAAGAATCACTAAACCAGATTGTCACAATTTTACAATTTTGAGTGTAAAAAAAACGTTGCACATTATGGGGGTTAAAACAAAAAAAAAATTACTTAAAAAAATAATAGAATACTCTAGCTGAAAGACAAACCTACATCAATAAGAAATAAAAAAATAAAATCGACAATTATATTTCAACAATATGGATTAGTCAATAACCACAAATAATTATGTTTTGTTTAACAATGACTGTTTCAAGTACTGTTCAAGAATGTAATTCGTCTAAAATTCTAACAGCTCTTCACTACTGTTTTCTTATGTTCCAGCTGTAACACATTTCCCAGTAATTTTAATTCATAGCAGAAGATAATTTTAATTCAAAGACAAGTTAGATTGAAGAGTAAGTGTGAGTTACAAGTATGAGGGTGCCTCCTTCCAACTTAATGGAAGTTTCCTATTCACTGCTGGAAGCAGGATAGCACCCAACGCCGACTTCTCTCTGCACTAAATGTGTAGCCTGAACAGATTCGTTAACCCATAGGGAAATTCTCGAAGAGAGAAATGGAGTGAGAGAAAATAAGATGTTGATAAATTCGTTTTATATATATATATATATATATATATATATATATATATATATATATATATATATATATATATATATATATATATATAATATACAGTGGTGCTCAAAATTTTACGGCCATTTGAGTTCTTTTAAACATTTGGTCTCTATTTACACCGTTCAAAGTGAGATTATATGGGTTAATTCTAGTAACAAACCACCTTTAACAACATACCTTTTGCTGACCTGTGAGTACTTTCTTGTTATTTTCACTTACAGTTGAAATTTTCATAAGTTTTCATAACCATAATTTTACGGTCACTCTTTGTTGTGACTGTCTGCAGAGGATTATATACAAGTTGATCTAATTTAGCCTATTGCTGTGGCTAATGTAATATCTTCTTATGCCAGTCTTCAGCTTCGAGAAAGAATTCTCTCTCTCTTCGTGGAAGGTTAATTCTCCCGAGACATTTCACGTATTAAATAAACATTAAATAACTTACTACGTAAAATTCGTGAGAATAGAACACTTGAACTAGTGTATTTTTAGCTTATGGTGTTGGGACCTTCATGATCATAAACAAACGTATGATAATATGTTCAGAAATATAATGCAAAACAATTTACTGCAATATGGGCGCAAAAATTGGCCACTGTTGCATTTTTATGCCCAATAACGAGCAAAAATACATTCCAGCTATGGTAACCTGGTTGCTTCAGTCAAAAAAAGACAATGTTTTGAAGTAGCTGTCTCAACGTTTGGACTTTAATTCGATAGAATATTTATGGCAGAAGCGATTGAAATCCTGAAAATCCCAAAATCATAATCAAACTCATCAAAAAGTCACCGTACACTGGCAGTCCATTTGACTAGACAGAAATCTTGCCTTAATAAATTAGAAGTCCCGATGGTGTTTAGCTGATATTTTCCAAAGGTATGGTAACTATATATTATTAAAAAATTACTGAAAAACCTGTGGGGTAATCTCCTAAAACTATTAAAAGTTGAAATATTTGCTTTCTTCATTGGTATATATTATTGGTTTTTTTTTTAATTTCCTTTAAACTAGTGCATTTATTTTGCAGGAAATTGTTTAAATTTTTTTTAAAATCCTAAATTATAATAAATTAATCCAAAATTTAAAATAAAAAAAATATAAAATGGAAGTTAAGATGAAATTTCGGGGTTTGAAATAAGTCAAATAAAAATTTCGGGGTCGGAAATTTATGAACACCGCTGTATATTTATACACATACGATTTTCTATATAAAAGTCTACACAACTGTCCAAGAACTGAAAAAATTGTATGGACAATTAAAAAAAAATCTTTGAGAGCTCAAGCACTAAAATAATTCATAGAGTTTAAATAATTTACTTAGGTGTGGTGAGTACATTCTAAACGTATTGCCTAGTAAAATTTTAACAATCTAAAAATTAACGATTCAGTAAAACTTTAATTAAAAAACGTAATCAGAAAGTTTAAGTTCTTGATAAATAAAAAAAAAATTAATCAACTTAGAGTTTATCACCCTTTTAGCTGAATAATTAGAAAAATAAAGAGGTAAATTAAACGAATTAGCATTTCATTTTGTAAGTAACGATGAACCCTTTAGAATTAAATTTTATTTTAAATCCTTAATGAGATCCACCCCTTTGACCAGTACTGAACCAATTAGTGGAAAAAAAAATTGTCATTTTTCTTTCTGGTTAAAACTTTTAACAGGACAACTTTGAATCACAAAAAAAGTGGAAAAGTGAAATAATCTCAGCACCAAACCCCAGTTATAATATATTAAAACAAAAAAAAAAAATTGTTTGTCCGTGTTGCAAGAAAAAAACTCATCGACTCTTAATATCCTTAATAAATAATGTATAGGTATATTGATTACATGACAAACATTTTTTAAACTAGAAATATTTTTTAACGAATAGTTTGATGTGTAAATGATGGCACATTTTACTGACAGCTTTAAAATTGTTCGACATTATTGAAATAAATGTTGAAGTTTGTTATTACTATCTAGAGACCGAGTTCACAAATGTTTTAAGAAGAAGCGTCTTCATATTCCTTCAGAAAGTAACATAGAACAATTATAATTTTATGGACTAGAACAAAATATGAAATCCTTATATACAATTATGAATTCTGATTCTAATCATCTACTTCATTGAGTGGCGGCTGAACGAGTGATGACTAAAACATGCGGTTGATTAAAAGGGTGAATTAGCTGAAAATCTTGATTGTTAACTCTATACAAAGAATGTTAGGCTAGAAGAAAGAACGTCCGGTAACCTAAGTTCTGAATAAATCGCTTAAGAAAATTACAAAGTCTATATTCTTTCTCAGTTGAATCGCAAAAAAGTATAAAAGTGAAAAAAAAAAAAAATCCTGAACATTAGAAAATTTTCTTTTTAGCCTGCATGATCCCACCATAATGGGAGGGCCTCGAAGGTGAAGGTTTCAGAGTGCATAGCCTTGTCGAATCTGGTATTATATTAGTAATGATAATACTAAATTACTCAGAAAATTATTTTCCTTTTTTTAATTTTTCATCTTTATATCACATTTTAGTAATAGTACAGTATCCGATAATAGTGGATCTAATAAACTGAACACTTAAAAACTAAATTCAAAATTAATAAGCTATACTTAAAAATAAAACTATATTTTTTATTCAATCAGATTTAATTTGCTATAGATCTTTTATACTTTATAGCTGGCTATAATTAGATCCACTATTATCGGATACTGTACTATTACTAAAATGTGATATAAAGATAAAATGTAGTATTAATTTTTTCTGAGTTTTTTAGTTCTATCATTACTAATATAATACCAGATTCGACAAGGCTATGCACTCTGAACCTTCACATTCGAGGCCCTCTTATTACTATAAAAATAATTAGCAAACATCGAACATTCACTTTCTAGATGAATTCGTGCCTCAAGATATTTTATTATTTTATTTTACATAAGAATTCACAAATTTAAAAGTAAGTATATCCATTGAAAATAATCTTTAAACATTATTGCCATGAAATATTTAACGAATAGTGATTTATAATATCAAAATATTTCAGGAATAATAATTTGTTCACTCTGGTATTATAAAAAATATTTTTCTTAAAAAATGTAAGGTCTACTGAAGCTTTGACTTTGTTCCAGGTAATCCATTTATATATTAGCATCGGTTGCAAAAAAAAAAAATTAGGAACTTGGCTTATTTTTAATTTTTTTAAAAATGATTGATTATCAGGACCAAGAAAATCTTTAACACAATTAGTTTTTGTGCATATTCTTAAAAAAAAAAAAAAAAAAGAAAAAAAAAAAGAAGCTTTTGTGTATTTATTTACCTGGTGTTTTTACCGAGTTCAGTTTTCTTCCTTTCAAAATCGTATCATATGATTGAATGAAATGAATTTTTTATCATTTTAAAAAATAAAATTTCAGCTCGTTTAGCTGGAATAAAATTAATATCTTCATTATAAATTGTATTAATAGTTTAAGAATTTTAAAATAGTTATATACTGCTGCTTTCTTCTGTTTAATTAATAATTTGAATAATCCTTATTCTTTATTAGGCTAAAGTACATGGTTTATTAGTATTATATCTAAGGAATATGGGGACGTATAAACCTAAAAACGATCGAAAACTTTAAATGATAAAATAAATGAAATGGGTGGATTTACTAGCCCGTCAGTGGCTATTAATACACTTCATAATGTGTAATAACACTTTTTCTTTCCACTAAATAATCAAATAATATTACCGCAAAGACGAATTAATTTTTATGGTAAGTAGTGTTTGAGAAATTTTAAAATAAACAAAAAAGTACTATATAATCTTAATACAGAAATTATATGAAAACAATTGAAAAAAAAAAAAAAAAAAAAAAAAAAAAAAAACATTAACAAGACCGGTGTTTCTAAAAAAACTAAAGTAGATTCGTTAGGGATTTTACGAGATGGAAGGAAAACAATGGTAAAATGAAAGAGTTGAAGAAAGGAATCCTCTTGTTTCTCTTTATTATTTTTTTTATTTTTTGCCGTTTTCATTTTATAATACAAATCTTTCATCTAAAAATATTGGAAGTGCTGGGATCATTCAGAAATAAATTTGATTGTTCTATTATTTTTCTGCATTTGTAACAAATTACAATTAAACGTTTCATTTACTAATCGCTTGAGAAAAAAAAATTAAATTATTTAAAAATGAATTCCCTGCTTAATTATAGCTCAATGAATCATTCTTATCATACGAATCCTCTGGTTCAATCCGTGCCCAGTTTTTATTATTCAAATAACTCTCATTCAGGATTAAAACGTAAGCGGCTTCATGTTCTATTCTAAAATTGCAGGATGAATTACTGGCTATTTTCAACTCCTTTTCTCATCACTTGGGGTAAGCATGATAATATAGAAGATATCCGTTTGATCTCCTCAGAACTGAAGATAAATGTTTAGCATTCGAAACTACTTTTCTAATAAAATAACTCCAATGGAAGTGGCAATTAATTCATCAATCCTAATTCCTTTTCTAATTTTCGAGATCGGTTTTGCTAACTTTACCTCGATTGGCTCATGATGATCTTCAATTCCATGGCCTCTGCTGCTTTAGACACGTTTAAAATGCATTTTCTTTTGGATTTAATTTTTTTTTTTCAGATACTGCAGATCCCTGATATTTATATTGTTCTATGTATTTAAATTAAATTTCTAAAATATCCCTAACACTGAAATTATTACCGTTCCTATTTTTTAGATTTATACTGTTTTATAGATAATAATTACTAGACCAATTCCGTTACCGACTTTTTTAAGTGCTGTGTATAAGTTTATAGTTTCCTCATCTTTACTCCACTGAACCATGTCATCAGTGTAATCAAGAACCGGTATTTTATCACCCATTTATATTGTTAAGTTTTATTATTATATTTATTTTTCTTTTCATGTTTATATACTGTATGAATGAAATCCATAAAGATTTTTTATTTAACGTCCAAAGAGCCATCTTATAAAATTTTTCTATAAAACGTTTATACTTTATGTAGACGTTTATATAATAAAATCATATTAATGCTGAAAATTATTACAACAAATGACTGTAGAAAACGTTATTTAAATTATTTTTGAAAAATTAACACATTTTTTTTTGTTTATTTAAATAATATCTATTAAATTGATTTCTTTAAACAGCATCACATTTTGTAAATTTAATAATATTAATGGAAAGTAAATAATAAGTAAGATCGCGTTAGTATTAATCCTGCTTACCGTCTTTGCCCTCATTTTATTTAATTTTTTCTGCTTTCCAGTATAATTTTAAATTACTAAACCTGACTTTTTTATTTAACCAATATATTTCAGAAACCGTAGGTCCTAGCGACAAATGTTATATGGCAACAAATATTTTCCATTTAATTTCTGATGAGTCAACATTCAGTAAATTATTGATCCGAGCAATATCAGAAGAGCTAGAACGTCTCAAACAAGCCCCTACACTTAAAAATATAGATTAAGAAGGTGTAATCATTTGTATAATAAATACAGAATAGTGTAATAACAAGTAAAATAGAAGACCTCTCGATTTCCTTGAATTTGAATTTTGATTTTGTCTAATTGAGTATTATACTAACTAATGAAAACTCCCCCCGGTCGCTCTGTGGTTAATCTTGTCCTTTAAGAATTTGAAACTCGATTAAATAGCGTTGAGAGCTAATTGGTCTCAATTAAAGCCGTTTTAAGCTGCTGAGAATACGGGCTCGTTTCTTAGACTAACTTTATTTCAAGTAAAAAAGATTTCTGCTATGCCTGATTTAAGGTTTACCTGTTTATTTTAAAACTGTATTAAATATTTATACCCAATTAATTGAATGATGCAAAATTTTCCCCAGTTAACTCCGACGCTCGCAGGTATCTCTCAGATACCTGTTGAATTCGAAAACGGCGATTATGTTAGAAAAAATAGAAAAGTGACATTTTTCTTTCATATATTCCTTCCTTTCTTAATTTAGTATCTTCTCCAGTTATTACATATGATTGAATATAAAAGATACACCGATTTATAACATAAACCCTCCAGTTTTTTTTCGATTAATCTATTGTTTTATTATTCTCTATCACAGGGACTTTCTGTAAAAACTATAACGTCAGTTTTACTTTTAAAATGTGAAAATTGAATTGTATCTGAGAAATACCGCCACTGTACTAGTGATTATTTAGTTTTGTTACGGGCAAATTATCATTACTATTTAACTGATATATTTACGTTTGTTTTTTTTGCAAGTATTATAACTGTGTTTAAAAAAAAAAAATCATTTGTCAATGGTTACCATATCATTTCTTCATTAAATATTTTTAGTTTAATAATTGCTAATTTTTGAGTAGAACAAAATAGACAGTTATCGACACCCTTAAGAAAATATTTGGAAATATTCATAGTAAACTTGTAGAAAGAATAGTTCAATAAAGTTGAAATTTACAGTTGTTTTTCCTTGATTACTATACTTTAAAGTAAACAAGAATGTTCACACCAAACATTATTCCTGGACTGAATTTTAGAAGATAGTGACGATAACTAATGTAAAATCAGTTTTGACCCTAAGGATATCTTTTAAAATAGGTAAAAAATGGACAGCAATTTTGCACAGTTAATTTGTTGAATCGAAAAAGAATTTAATTAATTTATTGTTTTGTTAAATATATTTGTTTTCTATTTTTTTAAGTTTAAGGTAGGTAATATACAAAAACAGTAAAAATTTTGGGAATGAAAATAAAAATGTTAAGGACAATAATACAACAGTTATTCACAAATACACCGTGAACATTCCGAACGCAAGGGTCGAAGAGTTAAAATACTTTATATTTTAATTACGCATTTCATTAGCCGTCATAGTTCATAGTCAATCAGCCGAATGCTTTCTCTCCAGTTCTCCATGACTCGGATCCACTTGCTTCAAGTAGCTAATACATTTTCCCCAAATTCTTTCTTGACCGTTTATTACGGTTTCAAAGTTAGTCTGTTGAGTAAAGGTAACGTTTTTCGTTATGGAATCTCTAAAGTCAAGCTTTGGTAGACACAGTCAACAAAGCATCCGGTCATTTAAAAATTTATTTCTTACGTTTTATAAATATTTTTATATATAAAAAGATATACCTATAATTTTACAAGACCTTTGAGAGCAATATGTTGAGGAAAAATAATCTAAAACATGCACTGACAAATCAACCGAGTTTGATTCATCTGAAGATGATAAATCATTTCGACTTGGAACATAATATTAAAATAAAACAATAGGCCGAGTCTGAAAAAGAAATAGAAAAAGGATTTCCACAGGACTTCATTAAATATTTACATTAAAGAATGTATAATCTAAAGAGAACCACTGTTGGGAAATTTATTTGGGCAACAAAAATTTAGAGTATGAAATCAAAATTCCAGAATATGAGGCATGATAACATTTGAGATACCACCCCTTTGAAAGTATTTTTCACAAATTTCAGACATATTCTGGCGTATGTGTAGGTTTCTCAGCAATATTTCACTATCACTGAGATACTCCGAGTGATTCAGAACCTCAATCTTACTTTTAGTAATCTCAGGAGATACTATTTTTATATTTTATTTTACTTACTTACTTAATCCGACCCTACTTTACCGCTGAGCAGTGTGAGGTTCCTTCTTATAGAGCCTGACCCAAGAAGCCCTGTCTTGCACCAGCTGCCTTCTCCTCCTCCAGTCCATTCCTCTTCTGTTAAAGGCCTCTTTGATTCCTTATATTTTATTTTAAAAAAGATATAAATCTTGGTCAAATGTTTTTCTATCAATGTCCTATTTTACCTTTTTAAAAGGAATTTTACTGGATTTTTTTTCTTCTAAAAATTATCCTGGCAAGAAAAGGGTTAAGTGTGAAGAAAAAATGATAATTACAATATGTAAGGTTATGCTAAGTAACATATTATACTATTTTAGAGGTTACATTCCACAAATATGTGTGTCTATCGTTAACTTGGTGGTTATTACAGGGAAGAAAATTACGTTTATTATTTTTCTACGACTAAAACATAACATTATTAAAAATGTTGCATCGTAAAAAGTTTAACAAGGTAAGAACAACAAAAGGTTATCACCCTATGAAGAACCGTAGCAGTAAACCTCTTTACATAATCACAAAGGCCAGAAGACACGATGTGAAAACTGGCCTTAAAAGGCCTAGATGACCGACTGGTTGTAGATCTATAAATGTCTTTACGGTCGTCGAGCTTTCCCAGTTTACTGTCTTGTATATTGGTTAATTTTCCGCTGTCCTGCTCGCGATATTTTCAAGTCAACCGGCTAAAATAGGTTTTCCAGGCACTTACGACCTCTTCTTATTTTCTCTTATAACAGAGCTTTATCAATTTGACAGTGGCTTTCAGAAATTTCGTGTGACGTTAGGAGGGGACTCTTTCGTGGCAAGTGAAGCGGACCTGATGAGATGGGAGCGCCTGTGTACGAGCTTCTTTTATCCTGGCTATAAATTTTCCTGATTTCTATGAAAATTGAAGGTATATATTTAAACATTGATTAATCGTACACACATATGTATTATATATATATATATATATATATATATATATATATATATATATATATATATATATGTCAAGGCCAGATGAAATTTTAATTGTTAAAATAAAGAAAAAAATCACGATCTTAAATTCGTTCCTTACATTTACTGGCTTTATCTAATCCTTACAATCCAAAATCCTTAGGAAAATGTTCAAAGCTTCTTACTTTGTCACAAAAAAAACTCATCCACAAAGATTTTAATGTACCTTACGTTTCAGACATAGCTTAAACCAGATATCTATCCTTTCATAGCAAACTCCACAACCATTCAAATCCATTAGTATCTCAACTTGCTTCTCATTCCATTTCTGATAACCCTTCGAGGTTCCTGAAAAGAATATTATCTCGGGACCTTCTAATATAGTACTTCATTATATAGAACCTTTATAAGTGCAACCAATGGGTAGTTGCTTTAAAAACAAGTGTCGAGTCATTTTTAGCGTTGTTATTACATTTACGTAATTTATTATATTTTTTTAGTGTATATAATGCAGTAAATTTCAATTAATAGTTTTTTAAAAAATTTACCCTCTAAAAAAGAACTGGATGAAGGACCTCCTATAGCTTCTTTTTCTTCATCTAACCCTTATATCTCACGGTGTCGGGGCAGCCAGCAACCATGTTCTAAACACCTCTCTATCCGCAGTCAACCTCCTAATCTCTCCCATAGTGAGTCCCCTCCTCCTCGCCAGATCCGATATGAGGTCCTCCCATTTACTTCTCGGTCGTCCTCTGGGTCGTTTTCCCGCTGCTTTTGCTTCCCATACATTTTTTGGCAACCTATTGATTGGCATTCTTAGTACATGGCCAAACCACTTTAATTCTCTTCTGTGAATATAGTCTATCAGCGGTTCCTGCTCCGGATTCTCTCTTATTCTTTGGCTTCGGATTCGGTCCAACCTTGTCTTACCAAGAGCCTTTCTCAGGAATTTCATTTGTGTGGCTTGTATTCGGCTTTCAAACTTCTTGATGCCAGGCCAGCTTTCAGCTGCATTGGTCAGCGTATGGATGAATACTTGCTTATATACTACCATTTTGGTTTTCATCTCTACTTCCCTTTTTCCAATTATAAGATTGCGGAGCTGGTAATAGATGTTGGTCGCTTTCCTTATGCGCTGATTTATTTCAGAATCAAGCCTGCCATCATTACTAATTTTAACTCCTAGGTATTGATAGACTTTAACCTGTTCCAAGTCCAAACCTCCACAAGCCACAGTCTCTTGTTCCAAGCAACCACTTTTAGACTTTAGGTATAAATAATGCCAAAAAAAAAAAAATACAAAAATTCTATAATTTAATGAATGATAATTTTTTGTTTTAACTATCAGTTAAATAAACAGAAACTCAGTTTATGCATTATTTTAGCTACAAAGAACACTTCTCTAACCTATTTATACGTTTTTCCAGAAAATTTAATTCTGGAAAAGCAATTCTTATCTTTTATAAAAAAATAACACATCATGCTGGAGAATGATAGTTTTTATAATACTATAAACAACAAGTTTAACAGTAAAGGACCTAAGAACCTTTTACTTACAATTGATTAAAATAATTTATCTACATATATGTTTCTAAAGAAAATATATTTCTAAGTTATGATTTACAGTATTAAAGATATTTTCAAGCAACTTATATAATACATTATTGATTTCCTGTAAATAAATATTAATAGTTCGTTTTTAAATTTACTTCTTATTGCCGAATTTACCTTTCTATCGCTATTTTATAATCAAAATTTTCCCGTGATTCAAAACCTTTTGGCATTATTCAGTTCTGATTCACGAGTCTACTAAATCTTCATGATCAGTAGTTATAAATAAGAATGGCTAAATTAAGTTTACTGGCATGTTTATAAGGGATATTTTTATACCAACTCAATTAAGCTATAAAAAAAAAAAAGTTACATCAGTTATAAAAACTAATGTAAAACAAATTGGTATTCGATATTCATACAACTGTATTTAGATACGGTGTTTTCCACTTGAGCAAGTACTCACAAAAGTGAACTGAATTTGTAAAATAAAATAAAAAAATAATAAACAGTATATATGAATATTATAAAAAAAAAAAAAAAAAATTACCTCGTTATAGTAAACATGCCGATACATGACACTTATTCTTTGTCCTCTTGAAGATACGATTTTTTGGGTTTTGACTGTATTTATATTCATGGATTCTAATAATAAAAGTTAATATTTTTTAGTAATTTTTGAGGTCCACGAAATGTTTGTTAACATCCTAAAATATGTTATTGGTATCATTAGCTGTGGTATCATACATATATATATATATATATATATATATATATATATATATATATATATATATATATATATATATATATATATATATATATATATATATATATATATACATATATCCAATCATTGAGATTATCAGTGAAGAAGGAACGAGAATTGTGGAACTGATGTTTCGGAACGAGATGAAGACAAATGTAAACGCTACAAGGCCGTTAAACAGGACCTAACTTTTTGTGCCCGGGACGTTATACTGTGAAACTCGACTTGCTGAAAACATAATACAAAAACCGACGTAGCGAGATAAATTATATGGCCTTACACTGGTGGTTTTGTGCTTAAAACTTGTCAAGTTTCGGGATATGCTCCTCTACATCAGTTTGCAAGATAAAAGGTTCTGCTCATTAAAAAAAAAATTAAATAACAATATTAAATAATCATACCCAACTCTTTATTTATAATAAAATATTTTTTTTTTCGTATGTTGAGTGTGTTCAGAAACATAGTAAAATGGTTAACTATTATTCCTGTTCCAACGATATGTTATGTTATAAATAACAATTTTTATAACATACGTATAAAATGCACACAATAAAAAATATTTATTTACAAATTATTTTAAAATATATACAGAATGTTGCGAGTAAGAGTTCGATATTCTTCCGCTGTTTTCATAGTTTATTCAGCAATAGCGATCTGGCGATCTTACGATTTTGTGATCTCCATTCACAAGTAAATGGAGAGCGTAGTAAGCAAAACGAAAATTTCCTTAAATGTCTTTACTACCGTGTTTTTTTAACTTATATTTCTTCTGTAGATTTATATCTGTATGTATACACAGGCATTTAACACAAACCATTTTCAGTATATGTACAATGAAATGTTCGCTTTGATATAATAAAGTATTTAACCTACTTTTTTAAAAAAAGCAAGGCTTCAAGAACTAAAATGCTCAATGCAGGCACCACCAGCGTTCGCTGCCCACACCTCTCCTTCTACTACAATCCCCTTAAATCCCAAATCTCTTAGATCAACCCTAACACAATCTTCCCATCTACCCCTCGGACTTATATAACACCGGTTTTACATTTAAACCTACACATAAAAATAGGACATTAATCCTTACATAATAAAAAAAAAATATCATATACAGTTTATTTTATTGTTAATGCCTAAAATATCATAACTATTTTTAAACTATAATTATATATAAATATTAAAATATAACTATTTTATATTTGTGCTTTATTAGTCTGTTGTGTAGTTATTGAAAAAAACAGAGATAAATTATACGTTTTTTGTCGATTAGTAATGAATGCGAGTAGCCTTCATGTGTTTTTGTACTAACAAAAGCTTGCTATAAGTATAATTGTTTCGAATTGAAATGAATAAGTGTTACTCAGCGCTTTCGTTGAATATATGAGACGCTTGTATGGGTAGATATATTTTCTTTTTACAATATGTCGAAAGTATCCGTATTTGGATTTGGAAAATAATGTGACAAACTTCCTGATATAGTCAGATTACATTGCTCTTTTCTGATATAGTAGGGCTATTGAGCGAGACATTATTATGTATATCTAATCTAATCTACTAATCTAATCTATCTAATCTACTTATTAGTAAGGCTTGATCAACCTTTGTAAAGAAATAATAAATATGTAGTTTTAAAGTAAAATTAAAAATACAATATACAATGTTCTATGACCTTTTAAACAGATGGGCTCAAAGGAATTCTTTAGAACTTGCATTGCTCAGAATTTATCTTCACTACATCAGTTTGCTAACGTGTTTTTGCAGCATTGATTTATTAAAAAATATATAAAAAAAAAAAACGGTAAATCTTTTTTTAGCCATCGTAATGTGGTAAATACCATCATAAAATTTGGTAGGACCAGCTACTTGAATGTTCGGAGTGCAATGATCAATCTCTCAATTAGTTTTATTATATTTTTCCAAATCCAAATTTATATCAACACTTTCATTTATAGATTTTTTTTTTTAATTTCTGATTATGTAACAAATATGCAACGTATTTTTTCTTTCATTTCTTATTGGCCCATCTTCTATATCTATATCTGATCACCCCTCCCTATTTTACGAGGCGCATTTCTTCTAAAAACAGTTCAGTATTTGTAAACAGTTATTTTCGGTTTATAATGAGTCTAGAAACTACAGATAAAAACAATTACTAAAAAATATAAAGAAATCCACATAAAACTGACCCAGAGTTAAAATATATTATACATTATTAAGAAGAAGAAAAAGAAAAAGAAGTAGAAAATGAACTTATTTCTGGGGCAACTTGTCCCCAAGAATAATAAATAAGTAAAATACATAGGACAATCGTCTGGCTATGATAATTAATCATAATAAATAATGATAAAATTATGAGTTACATTATATTTTTAAGTTTTATATTTTTCTGTTTATTCGTTGAAAATTGTTTTTCATATATTTTTCTTTGATTATAAATTATGATTACATCACATATATTAAAGTTGATTATTAGTATTGTATTTTAAGTTGAGTCTGGTTTATTTTCTTGGTACATGAATTGAATTTCATGTAATTTTGTGAATTGTAAAATTATATAAAAAATAAAGAAATAATATCATAAAAAAAAAAAAAATGAGTTACAAAATAAATGAGAAATCTTGTAAAAGGATACATCTTACGTTTACTATTATAATGTATAATAAATAAATTTTCATGTTTTACATTTTGTCGGAAGATTGAAATTTAAAGAGGTAAAGTTTTATGTATGATATAGCTTTTTTCAACGAAATTCATAATTTTTTCAACCAAATTTATGATTTTTTCAACCAATTTCATAATTTTTTCAACTAAATTTATAATTTTTTCAACCAATTTCATATTTTTTTCAATCCATTTCATAATGTTTTCAACCATTTTCACAATTTGAAAAAATTTGTAATTTTGTGTCAAATCAAATGTTCGAATCACGTCATTCGTAATTCTATTTCCCTCACATTCTGATTTTTCGAAGAAGGTTCAATTTAAGGTAAGTTCAATTCTTGTTTTGTTTGCATTGAGGTGTATGTTTCCCAAGTAGTTTAGAGTTCCATTTGTTTTGTAATATATATATATATATATATACTATAAAATACAAGGCCTGAGTTATGCTACTTTGCTGAACGATGTACATATATTGGAAAATAAGGTATCCGAAGTCTTGTGGATAAAATTTTAAGAGAGCATGCGCAATGCGTTATTACACGTGCGGGGTTTATCTGACCCTGGCCTTACTGTTTGGAGGTTAATTTAAAAATGTTGGCTCTATTTCATCCTTCAATCAAAATAGGGTATAATATCCAGATTTGTTATGAGAAATAGGATCTTGCTGAAAGGTAGAAAGTTTGCCACGTCGAATTTTTCAAATTAATTAACGATATAAGTTTAAAATTATAAATACATAAATAATTTTTTTTTGGCTCCTAATTTATTTATCTTGTCCACTACATGTACTACATCTCCTTCAGCATAAATTGTAATTAAATTATAAATACAATTTAATAATATATCAAATTCAACAGGTAATGCTTTAGTTATGATGGGTGTGGCTCCTGAATAAAGCCCAAAGAATCTTTTCAGCCTATATCATGTTGGCACTATAAATTTACTTATAAAAATTCGTGATACAGAGCTATCAATTTATAACTTTATTAAACAAAAAAGTGTTGAAACAGATTGAAGCAGATACCTAATACAATCAACTTGAAACCATCACGAAAAAAAGAAACATTTTCCGGTCCAAAGGTCATTTTTCCTCTCTCTATTCATTTACATTTTTTAGTAATTTTTTTATTTTTTATTTTTTTAACGACGGGAGCTGATTGTTTAAGACCGGGAGGGCGAATACAAAAAGGCTCGGTCGGAAAGCGAGGTTTTAGTGATTTATAACAAAAACTCGATGCTCTACGCCTCGACGGGAAATGTTTCAAAGCTTTTACCGGATTTGTAAACCGAGCAAGGATTTAACACGTTTCTATTTCTATCGAATAGTCCGGATGCATTTCTAAAAATACTAAAAGTTCTACAATATTTCGGTAGAACGTTCAACAATTGATTTTAACCAACTGTACAATGAACGAAAGCAAACTTAATTTAAAAAAAAAAAATAAGTATGGTCATAACATACTAGGATTAACCATCGTGGATACGTCCGCTATCATAAGTAAAGAACATAGATATGTTTGTCTTACAATTAATGTTTATCTAAAAAATGCTATAGTAGCATGCAATAAATAAGCATTATTTTCTCCATGATATTTTCACACATAGCAGTAAATTTTGACCTGGTTAAAATTGCACTGATTAAGTGGTTGAATATTACTAAAAAGCTTAAAAAGACATATAATTTTTAATTTTAATTTACGACTTGGTTACAAAGTTAGACAGAGACTATTAAGAAACTCTAGCCAATGGACTTCAGTGGTTACCACTAAAGGTCCATGAATCTTATTTTTCACACGATGTCAATAACCATAGAATCATCATTTTGATATGATAATAATTTTTTTTTTTAGCAGAAATAATTTTATTGATCACATATAGTAGTATTTTAATATCTGACCCTAAACGTATATGACAGTGTGGCAAACATCTTTCCTGCCGTTAAACATTGTACAATTAAATTTTTATTATTGTAAATTTGATTGTTTGGGATCTTTACAGAAACTAATGACATGGTATAGTTAAAATATGGTACGGATGGATTCAGTAGTTTTGCTATTGTAAACTATATTGCGGAAAGATTCAAACCACATATCGGCCGATTTTCAAACTTCACAATTATCCACATATACATAACGAATGAATTGAGAATCAGTAGATTTTATTATTGCTGGACCTTCCTGGAACTATGAAAATGATGTGGTCAAAATTTGGTACAGATCGGTTTTGTAGTTTCGTGGTGCGTAATCACAAACAAAAAATGGCTTATACTTTTATATAAGTATAGATTTAAAGTATTATTTATTATTGTATCATTGATCCATTATATAAAACTGAATATAATATGTTTCTTTTTTCTTTTTTTATTATTTATGATTTTCTGATTCAGTAATTATTCTCAACCTATAGAGTGATCCTCAGTCATTTCTGTTTAAAAATGTTACAGTAAACGTTTATTTACACCAAAATATTATCAGTTACACTGTTCTTTGTCTTTCGCCCCCTTCAAATTGTTGGGTCTCGAGGATTTTCATAACAAGGAAGTTGTTATTATCAAAATAATAATAATAAAATTTGCCTGCTATCATTTATGGTGGGGAAAGTACTTATACATATTATACATACATCTGCATTTATGCGTACCATTTATTAGAGAAGCTTGATTATTTTAGTATTTTAACAATTTTATTTTCTTAAAATAAAACTGGTTCCAACTTTGAACCGGTTTGGAACGAAATCGCCTAAGTTTTCACCTGGAACGAAAACCAACGCCTAGAGATCTCTTGTTTCGTTCCCTCGATGTAGTAGGGTTTTGATTGCACCTCCGGTTTCGTTCCACCCAAGGTCGTTCCGACTGCTCTGTTGCGTTGATCCTTCCGCTGTTGATTCCCTACCCCGTGTCCATCGCTCTAGCACCCCGCGCATGGGCATCTTCACAATAGACAGCTTTCTTTGAATTTTTCTATTCTACCGACAGAGCTCGGCTTCTTCTTTCGGATTCAGAGAAATGAACCACACAAGGTTTTACTGCTTATATAATGAAATAATTTTTTCACTATTTGTTTAAAAGCTAATCAGTAACAAGAATTGGTTACTCCTTTTTTCTCGGAACCAATGTAGTTGAGAAATCTTGTGCACTATACTTGAGCTAACTTACTCCTCCCCCAAAATTTAAATTCTTGATTGAATAAAACTATTTTAAAATTATACATTTTTTTAATAAGTATATTTAGCTATTTAATCCTACTTAATATTAAAGTACCTATAAAATTTTTAATTATAAAATAGAAGGAGGAGGTTAAAAGCTCGAAGTCACAAAAAGGTATGTAACGAAAATGCATAAGTACATAAGTAGTAGGTTAGTAAAACTGACCTGGAACGAAAAGTGGAACAGGCGGTGAATTCTCATTCCACTTTTAACTCGGAACAGCCCTTCACTAGTATGTATATAGTAGGTTAGTCAAATTGACGTGAAACGAAAACTGGAACTGGTTACAATCGTGGAACGGAACATAAAATTTCATTCCACTTCTAAATCGGAACGGCCCTTCACTTCTCGGAGCCACTGCCGGTTTAATCTCCCTCTCGCAGATGTGTAGAACTGGACAATGATTAAGTCTGAAGGTTGGGATGATACGGCTGAAACTGTTGGAGCGAGATACAAAAAAAGCGACTGTGACAGCTTACGCCGATGATATAGCTATCTATAGTAGCTCATTAAACGCCGTGAGGGCTCTACGACAGGCGGAGGCAGTGTGTGACAGAGAAATTGGAAGGATTGAATATTACAGTTAATCCCAAGAAGACCGACTGTGTCATTTTTTCTTTCCAGAAAAATAAACGCTCACTCCCTAAAACCTATACGGTAGCAAGAAATACGAAAAGGCCAGCGGGCAGTATAGTGTAGATCGACACTTTACACTATCAGGCCACTGCCATCGTAAGCTCAAGCCAGTGAGGACAAAGTCTTACAGACTAAATCACCTATTGAGGTCACGGAACCTTTCACCCCGCCTAAAATTAATGATATATAAATCTATATTGAGACCAGCTCTCCTTTATGGAGCTCCAATGCTGGCAAATATCTCACACACAACAGCAAAGAGACTCCAACAGTTTCAGAACGGAGTACTGAGAAGGATAGTGCAGGGTACGACATTACAGAGGACAAAAACTGATGTACTGCATACAACCCTAGACTCACTGAAGGTGACAGACTTTATTTCACGGAGACATGTTAAATTCTTTGATAGCCTTCGACACGCGACAAACCCCTTATTTAATACATTGACTCCGACAGGAAAACCACAAAGATGGCAAAAACATGTCAACCAACTTAGTTTGACCTAAGTTAAAAGTTTTAATTCCCCTTTGCCCAAAAACCCTAGTGAGCCCCATGACTAGATAGTGACTCATAATACTATTTTCTCCAAACCATTGCTCTTTTCAGAACCCTCTTAAAATGCACCTTGGTGCAGTAAAAGAAGCAGAATCATCATAATGAAGAATGTATCAAAACTTTTGTTAGCCATAGAGGCTTGGAAAAAAAAAATCCTAATAAAATTTAATTAATTTTAGGTCGAGGATGAAAAACATATTAAGATCATAAAGTAGGGTTTTTTTGTAGACATAATTAGGAGCATTAACTATAGTCCGGAAGATTTCAATTAAAGGGATTGAATGGACGAATAAGAAGTAACAAAGTATTGTCGCTAAATTAAAAAAAATAAATTGAGTTATAAAAAATTCTTTTACCTGACCGCATAGACCGATTTTAAAAGTTATCGGCTTTGTTATTCCCACCGTTACTGAAAAAGGAACGCTACACAACATCTATTGTATAGGAAATCGAATTTTGGGCAAACGTCGAGTCAGTAAAGGTAATTTACCACCTGAGAACAAGAGTGGGATGTTTTATCTAAATCAAGTTATATAATATCAATAACAAGTGTAGAGTTGACATTAGTTTAATCAAACGTACCCGAGGTTGTCACAGCTAGTCAAACAGTCCACAGTTGGCCAGTAGTCAAATTGAACCAGAGTTCCTCTGACCATAAATCGCGTTTACTGTAACTAGTTTACTGCGACTATGGTTCTGGTCACGTTTCCATTGTGCAATGTGTACACCGAACTCCGTTGTAAGCCATTTGTTTACACGATGCACTAGGTGTAGGCAGCTATAGAAACTATCGGTCAACAAACGCGCATTTCACATTTGAAACTGAGTGGATGTAGTTGGCGTAGATTTATAAGTCAGATAATCTTAGCGTTATGATCATAATAAAATCCTTGGCTAATAAAAATCGAGATATTGTAATATTTTCTAAAAGTGATATTTTCAAGATATTATTTAACTTACGCAATCTTGAATTTAATAAATGGTAGTTTTGTTTTTGTAGCATTTTTTAAGTAGTGGTATCACCTTAATAAAATCCGTATCATCTCACTGCTTCATTGAATTTAAACTTACACGTCATTTGTGAGATCATTATAATAACAATGTTATGCTGAATATTGGAGGAGTAGAAAAACTTTATTAAATGATGCTGTCCATTTGAAATGCTACATTATACACTGCACACTTATCAATCTGTGCAGATATTTGGTAATCTATAAATATATAAATAAATTCCAACAAGAACCAATAGCATTAAGTAATAACTATTATAATGTATACGTTTTTGTGATATTATATGTATCGATTTTGGGTGAAATGGGCTAAGTGATTAATATTAACGTGATTGACCACTGAAAGCCAAGTGCTTAACTAATTTTCAGAATTGAGAAAAATTAGGTATACATTAAATAATTGTTTTCTTTTTCAAAAATTTATTTTTGACATTATTAATTTTTTTTTTTTACATAAAAGAAAATAATAGAAAATAAAATAACATACACAGCATGCCTAAAGAAAAAATAATCATTTTATTGGTAGTTTTGAAAACATTGAAAAAAAAAATCACTTATAATTTCCTTTCATTCGTTTTCTTCTTCACCTAAGGATAAACAGGATACAGATCCTGCTTAGATCTAGATTTCAGTTTTCATAGAATCGTCTAAATGGTGGACTTACGTAGGGAAGAAGATGTAACAGATCTTTCTTCTTTAGGCTTATTGAACTTGACTCGCTTTTCACAAGTAAAAGTTCTAAATTGGAGTATCAGTCCACGATTCACAAAGGAATATTCTTCATCGCCATGGACGGAACACTTAGCCCGTCAGACACAAGAAAAGAGAAGAAAATTAATATTCTGGTGATGCATATATATAGTTTCTCTTACTGACTTAAGTGAACTTTAAAGATAAATCTAAAATAAAAATAATCATGTTTTCATTTTAATCGACCAGTTTTTAAGCGTAGAAATATAAATGAATAATAATGGCCGTCTTTTCGGTGCTTTTTGCCGACGACAAAGTCAGCCGATTAATCTGCTTTACCTACGAGTCGGCTTATCTCCAGTTATAAATAAGAAGACTCATTAAAATATTCCTAGGTTTTATTGCATAATTTAACTGGAGATATTTTCACCATCAATTCGAATAAAAAACATATTTATAGTTACACTATTACCACTTAATTTAAAATAATTAAGTATAAATATTTCCAATGCTTGTGTTTTTCCGCGAAATAGTTTCTCTGAAATCATTATTTTGAACCTTATTTTATTTATAAAATAATTATTTATAATTATAATAATTATTTCTCTTTTATTTTACCCATTAATTTTAAATGATAATGGACATAAACTAGCATATGTAACTTATTTGGGTATCTAGGAAGACTATTTGGTAATATTTTTAGATCTATTGATATTGTAAGATGACCTCCTCCGCTCCACACTGCCTTATTAGCTTTCGCTTGTGATTAACATTTAAGCAGATTCACTGAGGTACTAGGTTCTGAAGCTATGCATATTATAACAAACCCCCACACCACCCACAACCTCAAATACCAGCCTCCTGCGATTCAGCTTTGCGAAGGCTAACCCCACCATATTGCATCTTTCATATTTAATAAAGAAATTGAGTAAGAAGGTAGCAGCAATACATTGAATTTGTTTGTCGATAAAAGAATAATTAATTAAATGATCGGTTACATGTGTTTTGTTGAGACCATATTCATAATACCATTGTTGAAAAGGGTGCTTTTCTCTTTAGAAAAACAATCACCGTCCCAAATGAGCACTGTTAAAAAAATTATTATCAGCCAAAAAATGTTCAATTATAAATAGTAAGACAATATTATAAGCAATATGTTGTGTATGAAGATTGGAAATCCTAAAATAAAAATAAAAAGTGATGAGAAAAAAAGTAATATAAAACTAGAAAATCTCTTATAGTGCATACAATATATATATATATATATATATATATATATATATATATATATATATATATATATATATATATATATGTATATAATTTTTTTTTTTGAAAAATGTGGTTAGAAAAATAACCTGAAACTAGAAACAAAGCAAATCTTCTATAATTATTAGCATAAATTAAAATTATGCTCTATAAAAAAAGATAATAAAGAATTAAATTTCAATAATGAAACGAAGATAAGATAGGTAATAGAAGACGTCTTCTAACTGGCCGCAGCGTCCCCTAAATTCGATGGAAAGGCAGAGGTGAGAGAATCGCTTTCGGTGACAGAAGATTGCGCAGAAGTGAGAGAAGATACCATCCTCTAATCAAACAGCTAAAAGCTATTTGCAATGCCATGAAGTTAAGCCAATAAATACCACTGTACGCATAAGAAGCCTAGTGACGTTTTGGAAATTTAAAATATATCCACTATTTTTTAAACCGCTTACCAAATTTTGTAAAATGCTATCCAAAATCTGTCTTGTTTATGTTATTAGTCGAATAATCGATAACAATGTAACAATAGTCAATAGCAACAATCATAATATGTTAAACATTGAGAATGAAATTATTTAATAGTAATATTATTGAATGTTTAATTTCTGGACTCCCAAAGAATTGAGCGAGGTTGTTGAATTCGCACAATACAGACCAGTTTATTAGTTTAACCCGCTGATTAAATATTAAAAAAGGTTTTGTTTGAGATCCTCACAAACTGTTGGTTTTAAGGACAAATTAGGAACCTGCCTCAAAGATATTGTGAGAAGATAAAGGCTTTAATAAATGGCTTGCAAACTTAGGGAGCATTATCATCCTGAGGAAGTACTAAGTGAGGTCAAGTTATGATACTTAGCAACTTGCCTGTTGTGCACCCTATTCTATCATATCTCTTCATGTGTTCTAATGGCTCATTAATTTCAAATTAGTTAGTTTTAAAGTTTGTGATTTTAATTAAACTAACAATTTTCGTGCTATATCTTCTAAATCGATGGGCCAACTAATAAATAGCTTTTTGATTCTTGAAACCCATTATTAATAATAATGATAATAGTTATTATAAGGAGTTATTATATAATACTAAGGAGTGCATTCATGGAACACAATTAAAATATAAATGTTAATATATTATGCCGGCGTTTCAGCCTAAAAAGTAGCCTTCATCAGGGCTAGAAAAACACACAGTAAAAATATGAAAAAAAAAAAAAAAAAAAGGTGTGAACATAAAAAATGAATATTAATTAATAAAGAAATGAAAATAAAAAAATAAAAAAAAAACCTAAAAAGCTAGTAAACATGTTAAGTTTAAAAACTAATGAAGATATATGTAGTCAAGGTGTTCAGTCAACTTATTAAATAACTTTTTTTTTCACGATTATACTGTTTGTTTTTTTATATTTACTCCGTTTTTTTTGTAATATTTTTTTGTTTGTTTTTCTTCTAAACCCTGATGAAGAAAGACATTGTAGGCCGAAACGTGGGCACATTTATTTAAAATTTATATTTTAATAAATATGTTTCCTGTTTCGATTACTGCGCATCCTAAATACCTACATATTCATTAATAATTAATTTGGAAGAATCGACTTAACACCCACGATAAATCTCATTATATAACTTTTAGCCTTTGGCATTTAACTTGTCCTCTAATAGATACGGAACATTGCCTGTAACACGTAATATCCTCTATAAAAATAATCTATGAAAAATCAACTAAGCACCAAAGACAAATCTTAATATATAACTTCTCAGTCTTTGGCATTTATAGTGTCCTTTATTTTATGATTATTATTTTTTTTTCGAAAATAACACAAATAGATATAGAATATTGCCTATGACACCCTTTTAACATACATTAGCCTGACATTTGACATAATGTAATAAAGTGCATACAAGAAAACGAAAAGGGAACCTTCAATCTAAGATTAAATCAGTATAATTCACTTCTAGCAAAACGTTCAAGATATTGACAAGATATAACAGAAATTTGGAAAATCCGAAATACAATTTAAATTTCAGCTTAAGTTTAAAATCAGGTAGGAAGATGAAACCAACGAGATTTCAAGCCTATTTGGTACTATTCTATATTTTGGGTTAAAATATGGAATTGAAAGCCGTCTAACCAAAAATCAAGTTTTCGTCATTTTAATAAAAAATTGCATATATTTTTTGGCCTGATACCTCTAAAACAAATTGACAACAAAGTTCTTTAGAGACTGAGTGTGCCCTCCGCTTGCAAATTAAAATCAGTATTCATATTTTTCATCACCAATAACTTTAACTCATCTGTCAGTTTTTTTTAAACAAACCTAGGTCTTAGGACTTTTACCAAAATTTCTATGGATCAAATACTTGGCTACTCTTTCCATACTCAAATCCGTTTTATTTTTATTTATATATCCCTTGTATGAAGAGAGGAGATTTTAGTTATCGGTTCCTTGTCTTTTTTTTCAGCACCTAGTTTTCTATAATTATTGTCTATCGTGATTATCGACAGAGAGCATCATAAAGATTATATTTTTATGTTTTATATGTAAGGATTAAATCGGATTAAAGTTCAATAATAATAAATTCCATACAGTATATCTTAAGTTTTATGACCCATAAGTTACGGACGACTTCTTCGTCGCCTTTGAAGAGTCTATTCCAGGCGAATTGCTTCATCGAAGCAATGAGGAGTCCAAGCAGAAGAAAATTACTAAAATTGAGTACACAGGCCACATATAAAACCTTTATAAACATCACATTGGTTTATAAATAAAGTCCTGTGAATAAGTATAAACTCAATAAATAAAGTTGAAATATTTAAAAATATCTAAAACAATACGTAACCAAAGTATTATTTCAAACTTAATTTCATTAAAAAAAAAAAAAAAAAAACTACTTCTGGGAGTATTTAAATGCCATTTCCTCAGTTTATAATCAAAGAACAACAAAAGATATAAACAAATCATATTTACATTGTGAATAAATATAGACTAAGGTATTGATAAACATTTATTTTGAATTTCTTTTCTGTTTATCAAAGACAGGCCAAATCAGGACTTGGGACTCCTCAATAAGTCTCCAACCATCTCGGTCCTCGGCCTAGCGGGTATCCTCCAACTCCTGCCAGACGGAGTTCTTGCTTCACGTCATCTAGTCACCTCAATCGTAGTCGCCCTTCAATTCTGAATCGTTCTGGCTTGTCTTTTAAAATCTTTTAAAAAGATCTCTCTGAAGGCATCCTCTCCACGTGTCCCAGCCATATTAACCTTGCCTACATTATACCGGCGACTATATCTGGCTCTCCAAACAATGCCATAAGCTCTTCATGTTTTCTTACCTTCCAGTTGCCATATCTCAACTTTAGGCCAAATATCTTTCTAAATATTATCTTCTCCGTAACTCCGACGAGTTATTCATTTTTTTTAAAGCATCCTGTTTCTACGTATGTGACGACAAGTTTAATAATGTTTTTGCGCACAGTTATTGTAGGCTTACGCTATAAATCCTTAGACCTAAGAACTGTCCGAACTGGGAGATGGCATCAGTTGGCAGCCGCTATTCTTCCTTTGATTTCTGCGGTCGCTATATGAATCTCGATACTGATAGCATAATAATAAAAAATAAAAATAGATTATGAGCTTTATTAATTGGGTACCACTAATATTTAATAAACTTGTTAGATGAACAAAGTTGTTGAGGCGCGAGTTGGTTGTGATAGCTGTGGAGGAGCTGTGCCTAGGATTAAGCGGCTAATTAACCTTGCCATTTAGAAATCAATTAATTAAATTAGCATTAATCAAACTTCAACACTCCCCTGGGAGGTGGTAGGCCGGGGTGAGGGGGTGGTGGCGTGGATGCAAATAGGGTAATTGATCTTTAGTCCCATCAACCCACGTCACGGGAATACTGAATCACCCCTCCAACTGGGAGTTGCCGAGCGTGCTTGACAGCCAGATGCATGCTGAGTTTCAAGTTACATGAAACTAGGAATAGAAACCAATTTTACATATTATTGAATAAAAATACTATCAAGTATATTAAGGGATAAGAACAAGAATAATTACATTATAGATATATGAAATGAAAATAGCTATAGTCTTGAGGGCTTTGGATATGCTTGTGTGATAAATAGAGTCGAACGCTTTTCTGAAGTCAAGAAAACAGAGGTACAGAGGGAACTTCTGTTCTTTTGATTTTTTTATAGTTTGATTAACTGTCTGAATATCGTCCATTACTGAAAACCCCTTCCGAAATCCAGCCTGTTCGATAGCTATATTCTCCATAATCTGTTTTGTTAGGCGTCCTTTAGTATAGTCGAAAATAATTTAGAAACTGTCGAACAAAGTGAGATCGGTCGATAGTTATCCATCCGTTTTCTGTTGCCTTTTTTAATTTTTGCTATTTTCCATTGTTCAGGTACTTCTTTTCTCTCTATAATTAAATTGAACAATTTAATTGCAAAATTCATTTGCACGAAACTCTAGACATGAGCCTCGGACTATGGACGGACACAATAGGCAACGACTTAGGCTACGAAAACGGACATTGAATATCGGAACATGGAATGTACAGGGCATTAGAACAAAACTTATGGAAGTTATAAGCGAAATAAAAAAAATGAATATGGACATAATAACCTTAACAGAAACGAAGAAGAAGGGCTCAGGGATGGAAGAGATTGATGACTATGTTCACTTATACAGCGGAGTACCTAAGGAAGAAAGAGCTAAACGCGGAGTTTCAATCTTAATTAAAAAAAAATACAAAAGATATATAACCAATTTCGAAACAGTGGATGAACGAATAATCAGGGCCAATTTAACAGTCCTCGGAAGAGGAGTAGCAGTTATTGGAGTATATGCCCCTAATGATGACGAGACGAATCAAGTGAAAGACGTCTACTACGAAAAACTACAACAATTGTTAGACGAAATAGGAGACAAAGAGAAGTGATAGTGATGGGTGATTTTAATGGAAGAACTGGCTGCAGGGCAAACGATGCTGCGGTGGGACGATATGGCGAAGAACATTCTAACGAAAATGGAGAACGACTAATTGATTTATGTTGAAATAATGAGTTAAAAATTACAAATGGCTTTTTCAGGCACAAAAACAATCACAAATACACCTGGACTCAACCTACTAGACAATTGAAATCAATAATAGATTACGTTATGGTACGACAACAAACGCAATTACAGGTGATGGATGTTAGAGTGTTAAGAGGAGCAGACTGTGGTTCTGACCACCACCTACTACGAGCGAAAATAGCATTCCCATATAAAATTCAGAAACAACTAACGCAGGAGAAAAATAAAATCGCAATTTCAGAAATAGATTCAACAACATACAACATTGAAGGCTTGGAAGAGGAAAGCATAAAGACGCTATACCAACAAAGGTTAGATGATAAACTTACAGCAAAAGAATGTGAAAACACACATGAACTCTATGAACATTTAAAACAAGCTATACATCAAGCTGCATTTGAGGCACTGGGAGTGAAAGAAAGGACGCGTGTGGGAACGAAGTGGTGGTGGAACAGGGACTTGGTTCAAAGAATAAACGAAAAGAAATAAGCCTATCTAAAGTGGATCAGCACAAAGGACAGCGAAGACAGAAAATCATATATACGAATCAGGAAGATAGTAAGGAAACTCGTCGTGCAACAAAAAAGAGAAAGTTGGGATCGTAAGTGTAGAGAAATTGACTTGTACATTGGGGGTAGAAGATGCAATGAAGCCTGGAAATTTATAGAAGATGTAAGATCTGACAGGAAAACCAACTTTCAACTCATCTCTGTTAGTCCAGTAAAATAAGGGTTTGCCGAAGAAAAAACTGCGGAACTTTTATTCTCATCGGATCTTTATGTTTTTTGGGGTGTTGAATCCGAATCTGAAGTTTGCTACCACGGCAACCATCGGCTTCATATTCAAAATCGCAAAAAAACCGCTAAAAAACCCGTTATTTTTGTTTTTTTATCTATAACACGATAACGAAGCTTTTTTCGAAGAAAGTTTTCAAATATTAATTGTACCTGGAACTAGTACCTACATAATGAAAAAAAGAAATCCGAAATCGGACCATTTTTCGCGAAGTTACGTAATTGGGAAAAAATGGAGAAATTGGCCTACTTGCCGTCAGCCCCACAGCCCCGCGAAAACACGTTTGTCGTACTCTTTTGGCTATAACTCTTAAACTATTTGTCCGATACAACATTACTTTTTTTCATCTTAAAGCAGATTTAATTTACTATAAGAATCTATAAATAACGTTTTAATCAAACCCCGTAAAATGTACATTCCAGCCCGCTAATAAAAACGTACTGTTGTACAATCCAAGTGTTTTTTGGCACATTTGTCGCTCTAACTGCTCAAATAATTGTTCGATCCCAAATCCCTTTTTTCTATCGCAAAGCTGATTAAATTTGCTATCAGATGCTATATACGTAAGTTATATTAAATCCTTTAAACCACCCAAGCTAGCACGCTAAATATGTATGTTTTGGCAAAATATGTAAACTATGACATGTTCAGTAGACTGGTGTGGGTATTTCATGGTGTTAATTATAAGTCACATATAAAAGTTATAATAGTAAATTTAACCAGCTTTATGATAAAAATATTAAATTTTGGATCGGATAAATGGTTTTGGAGTTATAGCGAATAATGTGCCAAAAAAAAATGTGTTTTACAAAAGTACGTGATTTTTCGCGAGAGTCTGGTTCAGGCCGGTAACAGAGACACATCGGTCCCACGTTGACCTCTTATTATATTTGTTTTTTTTTATGTGTTTGTGCCCAAATTTGACACAGGTGTTAAGTGTTATTACATGGACTGATTTCTAGAATTTCAAGCAAATCGCTCGAGGATTTTCCCCAATAATTGAAAGTATAGGAAGCGGCATCTCAGCAAGACCGAGTTCGTTATCAGAAGATTGGTACGGACTTGCAGCCCCCCACCGCGCCTCCGGCCAGCTGTCAACGGAAGGTCAGTGTCACTTATCTATCATATCAGTCTCCTTAACACACGTCTTCTATCAAAGGGGCCTGTATTCATCTTATCTATCAGCTGTTGTTTTTAATTGCATTTTAATATTAAACATTTAATATTTCTCTTATTAGTGTTGAGTATTGTTTCGTGTTTTTCGATTTTTCACTAGTTTCAAATATGATTTCTAACGAAGACATAATGAAAGCCATTCAAGAGATGAAAGTAACGTTGGAAACAAATAATTTGCTTGTGTCTGATGTATTAAAAGAATACGGTCGTTTAAAAGATACTTGCCATAAGTTGGAGCAAAAGAATGTCAAACTCGAAAAAGAGATAGAGTTTTTAAAACGTCAGTTTAAAAAAAAATAATTTTTTGATCCATAATGTTCCTTTCACAGATAATGAGAATCCTCTTGATAAAGTCAGAGATAAGTTCACAGAGTGTAATATATCAATCCCTGATTATGCAGTTAATTCGTGCTATAGATTGGGAAAAGGTCCAATATTGGTGTCTCTCAACAATAATAACATAAAAAAAGAAATATTCAAGAGTAGGGATACTTTAAAAAGTAAAAATATTTTTATAAAACACGATAAGACTCCTGAAGAAAGAGAAAGGGGAAAGAAAATTCATGCATGTCTGATGCAATTAAAAACAATCGATAATAATGCTTCATATGGAAGAGGTTTTTTTAAAATCAGAGGAGCGTTTTACAGGCTGGAAGAAGTAGAAGAATTAATTAAAGAAAAATCTGATGAGGAAACTCAACCTATTACAGAATTAGGACAGGAACAGGCACTCAAAAAAAGGAAAACCAAAAATAAATTGGACCAATTTAAATTTCGCCCTAGAAGCTCATCTCTAGGAAATAATAATAACAATATTTCTTGACCAATTTCAAATCACTCTCTTAGTATTAGATCCAGGCACTCCATGGCAGGTCAAAGGCGTCATACTTTTAAACAATCGTTGGTTTCAACACAAGTTGTTAAAATTTGTTTTTGTAATATTAATGGTTTTAAGAATTTATTTAATTTATCTTGTCAAGAAATCGATTTGTTGAATAACTGTCAAGTGATTGCTCTCGTTGAAACATGGCTTCCAAATGAAGACTTGGTCATGCCTTCCTTTCTGAATGATTTTAAACCATTTTCCAGTAAAGCTGTCAAAACAAGCTTGACCGGGAGAGCAAGCGGAGGTATTCTACTATGTATTCACAGCTCACTTGCTAATAGCGTTACCAAGTTAAATTCCAATAGATACTGGATCTTTCTTAGAATAGAAATCGCATTGATCTCTGTAATAGTGGGGTGCATCTATTTCCCTCCAAATTGTGAAATGGAATCTTGTTTGGATGATTTGGATCTTTCTGTCTCTAGTATTATTTCGAAATTCCCTAACGATTGTATAATCTTATGTGGTGATTATAACGCCCATGTTGGCAATCTAAATGATCTAGAAGAAGAATATTTGTTAAATTCTAGTTTATATGAAAAAAGATTGGTTTATCATAATAAAATTAATAGGCGTGGAAAACTTCTGGTTGAAACTATGGAAACCCTAGGATTTTTTATTTGTAATGGCCGATCAGTCTCAGACAGACCAGGAAAATATACATACATCTCCAAAGTTGGTAAAAGCACCATAGATCTCGTTTGGATGAATGATGCGTGTATTCCCTTTTTCAGCGATTTCAAAATAGAAATACTCTCAGAATTGTTAGACCATTTAGCATGTATTACCTCCTTTCTTATACCATCTCGCAACGCGACCCAAGTGCAGATTGAAAATTCTATACAAGATAATGTTAGTTATATAAAGTGGGATATAGAGAAAGTTGAGGACTTTAAATTATCATTATCTTCATGTGACAGAATTTATTTTAATTCAAAAAATAACAATGACCTTTATGATAATTTTATTCAAGCCATGTACAAGAGCATGCTTAATGCTGGGCTAATGAGAAAAGCACATGTTTTTGGAAAGTCGGCCTCTAAATTCAAACAAGTTTGGTATGACTCTGAATGCTGGGATCTGAAAAGACAACTGCGGAGAAAATATAAAGCATTTCAAAGGAAGTACAATACAGAGGATGAATATGTTACCACTAGAAACGAATATCGAAAATTAGTCTTACGCAAGAAGAACGACTACCGGCTATCTGTAATAAAAAACCTCCAAGAAGTAAAAAATAGTAAACAGTTTTGGGAAACTGTAAATCGACTTAAACCAATATTTCATCAAACGCATGAACTAGGAGTCCACGAATGGAGTAAATTTTATAAAGAATTATATGGGGAAAAACAGATTTATGATATTCAATTTTTCTCGGTAACTCATCCACTACTCGAAACTGATATTTCCTTAGAAGAACTACAGTTCCAAATACAACGCTGTAAAAACAAGAAGTCTGCAGGTTTTGACCAAATAACCTATGAGATATTTAAAAACATAACTCCGGAATGGGAACATTACCTTTTAAACCTATTTAATTGTATAATGCGTTCCGAAAAAGTTCCAAAACTTTGGGCAAAATCGAAACTGCACCTACTTCACAAAAAGGGAGATAAAAAAGACCCAGACAACTACAGAGGAATATCATTATTAAACACAATGACAAAATTATTTACGGGTTTATTAGCAAGTAGACTTATGATTTGGGCTGAGTCAGAAAAGTTGATTCCAGAGGAGCAAGCTGGCTTTAGGGAAGGCAGAGGATGCATTAATCAAATATTTACCCTTACGTCACTAATAAATATCAACTTGAGGCAGAAAAGCAGTTACATTTAAGCAGTTTTTATTGACTTTAAAAAAGCCTTTGACTCTATTAAGCACAACCTGCTTTGGGAGAAGTTATTTTCAATTGGAGTTGGAGGGAAAATTATCAGAATAATGAAAGAAATATATGACAACGCAGTTATGCAAATAAAAATTGATCGGAACCTATCGGAAGAAATTGAGATTTCTTCAGGCCTGTTACAGGGAGAAAGTCTCAGCCCGACACTTTTTGTTTTATTCATCTCGGACATTGTAAAATTCTTTCAAGAGAAGGGAGCAACAGGTATTAGTATTGATAAATCTAACGAGGTCATTATGTTACTCCTAGCTGATGATATTGTGCTTCTTAGTAACTCATGGCATGGAGCACAAATGAAGTTGAAAATATTGGAGCAATACTGCAGTGTTAACTCTCTGACTCTGAATCCAAAAAAGTCAAAAATTGTTGTATTTCATAAGAGCCCAAGGATGAAAACACTGAAGCCGCTGGCTTGGCACGATGAGATCTTGGAATACACGAAACACTACACTTATTTAGGTGTCCCGTTTTCTTCATCAGGAAAGTTCTGTAAAGCCTCAGAGCATTTTATACAGAAATCATCTGTAGCATGTGCAAAGGTTAAAGATATACTTAGAAAAGGTAAGAGCGATATATGGGAAACAAAAACAGCCCTTTTTGATGCCATGGTTTCCTCAACTCTGATGTATGCTGCTGAAGTTTGGGCATTAAGATATATGGAACCGATAGAGGTTATTCAATCCCGATTTATTAAGTCAATCTTCTTCTGGCAAAGAAACACTCCCAACTTCATAGTACGGCTAGAAACGGGTCGCTACCCAATTAAAGTACTTCTTTTAAAGAAGCTAATAAACTTGTGGATGAAACTCTCAAACATGTCCGAAGACAGACTTCCTCGGGTTTGCTTTAATAGGCTTATTGAGCTTGATAAAATAAGAAATAAGCACGAATATGAGTTTAATTGGGTTACACAAGTGAGATCGATCTTTGAATCATTCGGTTGCAAAGAGGAATTTTTATGTACTGAGGGAAGTAATTTGATAAGACAAAAAGATGATATTTTGCAAAAAATAACGACCCACCTTTTGTCAATAGACATCAACAGGGCTTTAAATTCATCCGCTAACCCAATCTACAGGTGTATTAGCAGTTTTAATATTGGAGAAGCAGAGAAATATTTATCATTTAAGGTAGGCTTCCATAAAGTGAGAGTAGTCAGTCAATTAAGAGTTTCCAGCCCGGCAGTCATCAAGCTGTACCTGAAGAACACGACAATTTCACTTGAAGGAAACAAGAATTGTACTTTCTGTGAGCATTTTGTGGAGGACTGCATGAGTCACCTGCTACTGCACTGCACTAAATTCAACGAGCCCAGAAAATCCTTCTTGCAGACCTTTATTACTAAGACCAATGACATTGCCAATGTTGAAAATATCTTAAATTTTCCTGATATTAGTAAAATAAACAGTATTTATAATTATATCAGTAAAATAGCCATACAAATGAAACCCAGTATCTAAATTTTTTTATTTTATTTTATTTTTTATTATTTTTTTTTTTTTATATATGTATCCATACAAATTTGTATAAACTTAACAGTTCATTAGTGGACTTAAGTAGTTAACTGAGAGAACTCCTCCCTATATTTATTTATTTTTTTTTTTTTTTCTATAACTTATTATTAGATTAATTCATGTTTTTGTATGTAAAAAGTGTATTTTATTTTATTTTATATTCTCCCCATAATGTAAATAAATCTGGAATTGTCTAAGAATGCACCAGACTCTTATTTGTACGAGAATTGTCTTTTATAAATAAAATGATTATCTATCTATCTATCTATCTATCTACGTGATTTTTCGCGCTACAGCTTTCGTATTTCAAGAATTTCGATAAAACTTTCATATATAGGATCTAATTGTAAATTTAACCACCTTTCTGATAGAAAAAAAACATTTTGAATCGGACAAATACTTTCGGAGTTATAATGAAAAATGTGCCGATAACCCTGGATTTAACAACAATACGGGTTTTCAGGCGTCTAGGATGCATATTTTAAGAGACTTGATTATAACTTCATATATATATTCCAATAGTAAATTTAACAAGCGTTTAGATGAAAAAAATTAATTGTAGATCAGACAAATATTTTTGTAGTTATAATGAAAAATGTACTAAAAAAACTTGGGTTTCACAAAAGTACGGGTTTTTAGTGTACTAGTATGTGTTTTTGGCCACTTAATCTCTTTAACTCTAAAAATATAGGTCCAATCCAAATTATTTTATTCATATTAATGCTATTTAAATTTATTATCAGATCCTATTTATAAAATCGTTCATGAAATTATTTCCTTACGATGTACAGTAAAATAAAAGGCCGTTTTCAGGAATGTAGTATATAATAAATACAATAATATGCATGTTAAAAATATTTTATAAACTCACCTATTGGTATTTTTCAAGGACTCCCTTTCTCGAATCTCAACGAAAAATCAAATCTAGTTGCTATAGAAATGACTGTATAATTGATCACTTTTGATCACGCCGAACGTCAGATGAACTTGAAGATGTTGAAGGTACATTAAAACGTCGTTATATCTTAAATTAATACTTTTGCATACGATACATTCAATTTTTTTTTTTTTTTAATATTTATAGTAATATTTTTATAAATGACCTGTTTCAGTGGACCCACTAAAAGTTGAGAGCGAGTCCTGTCGAAACCGCCCAAAATTATCCCCTTTCGATACCACGGGTCCATCTGGTTTATAACGAAGGCAGACAAAACGCTGGGTGATTAATGAGCTGTACACAATTACAGTTTCAACTGTTTATTATTAGTTATACTACTTATATTCTTATGTTATATATTCTTTCTATCGTTATATAATAATACATATTAATATCCATATCGTGATTCTTAACGTACTATTGTTGTACAATAATATGAAAATATACATATAAAATATATTTATAATTGTTTTATATATATTATATATTATGTTTTTTTGTTTTTTGTTTTACCTTTTTTGTTTTTTCGTTATTATTTTTTTTGTAATTGTCATCATTTTTACGGGCGATTAGCCCAGTGTTAGTTGTTAGTGATGATATTATAATAAAATATATGTTATGTTATTATAATAAACATGAACTAAAGATCAGTTTTTATTCATTACTACCAACTCCTTGTACCAGCTGTACCTGACAGAGTGGGGTCAGAAAATCTTCACTGACGTTCGGCGTGATCAAAAGTGATCAATTATACAGTCATTTCTATAGCAACTAGATTTGATTTTTCGTTGAGATTCGAGAAAGGGAGTCCTTGAAAAATACCAAAGGTAGGTGAGTTTATAAAATATTTTTAACATGCATATTATTGTATTTATTATATACTACATTCCTGAAAACGGCCTTTTATTTTACTGTACATTGTACGGAAATAATTTCATGAACGATTTTACAAATAGGATCTGATAATAAATTTAACTAGCAATAATATGAATAAAATAATTTGGATTGGACCTATATTTTTAGAGTTAAAGAGATTAAGTGGCCAAAAACACATACTAGTACGCTAAAAACCCGTACTTTTGTGAAACCCAAGTTTTTTTAGTACATTTTTCATTATAACTACAAAAATATTTGTCTGATCTACAATTAATTTTTTTCATCTAAACGCTTGGTAAATTTACTATTGGAATATATATATGAAGTTATAATCAAGTCCCTTAAAATATGCATCCTAGACGCCTGAAAACCCGTATTGTTGTTAAATCCAGGGTTATCGGCACATTTTTCATTATAACTCCGAAAGTATTTGTCCGATTCAAAATGTTTTTTTTCTATCAGAAAGGTGGTTAAATTTACAATTAGATCCTATATATGAAAGTTTTATCGAAATTCTTGAAATACGAAAGCTGTAGCGCGAAAAATCACGTACTTTTGTAAAACACATTTTTTTTTGGCACATTATTCGCTATAACTCCAAAACCATTTATCCGATCCAAAATTTAATATTTTTATCATAAAGCTGGTTAAATTTACTATTATAACATTTATATGTGACTTATAATTAACACCATGAAATACCCACACCAGTCTACTGAACATGTCATAGTTTACATATTTTGCCAAAACATACATATTTAGCGTGCTAGCTTGGGTAGTTTAAAGGATTTAATATAATTTACGTATATAGCATCTGATAGCAAATTTAATCAGCTTTGCGATAGAAAAAAGGGATTTGGGGTCGAACAATTATTTGAGCAGTTAGAGCGACAAATGTGCCAAAAAACACTTGAATTGTACAACAGTACGTTTTTATTAGCGGGCTGGAATGTACATTTTACGGGGTTTGATTAAAACGTTATTTTTAGATTCTTATAGTAAATTAAATCAGCTTTAAGATGAAAAAAAGTAATGTTGTATCGGACAAATAGTTTAAGAGTTATAGCCAAAAGAGTACGACAAACGTGTTTTCGCGGGGCTGTGGGGCTGACGGCAAGTAGGCCAATTTCTCCATTTTTTCCCAATTACGTAACTTCGCGAAAAATGGTCCGATTTCGGATTTCTTTTTTTCATTATGTAGGTACTAGTTCCAGGTACAATTAATATTTGAAGACTTTCTTCGAAAAAAAGCTTCGTTATCGTGTTATAGATAAAAAAACAAAAATAACGGGTTTTTTGCGATTTTGAATATGAAGCCGATGGTTGCCGTGGCAGCAAACTTCAGATTCGGATTTGGCACCCCAAAAAACATAAAGATCCGATGAGAATAAAAGTTCCGCAGTTTTTTCTTGAAAACGGCCTTTTGGAGCCTTATTTTCCTGGACTATGTCGACAAATGGGAAGAATACTACAAGAAGCTCCTTACCGAGGATAGACCGGAATTTATGAATGAAGAGGTACAACAAGTGAATATAGAGGGAGAGAAGCTGGAGATAGGGATAGAAAAAATAAAGAAAGCAGTTAAAAGTTTAAAAAATGGAAAATCAACTGTACCCGGTAACATTAAGGCGGAATTAATAAAAAACGGGACAGATAAGTTATTTAATATAATAAATCAGCTTTTAACAAAATGTATAAATGGAGAATCTATCCCTGAAGAATGGAAAATAGGGTTTATGTCATCAATTCATAAAAAGGGTGAAAAAAACAAATGCGAAAATTATCGAGGCATCACTGTCACATCAACATTTAGTCGACTGTATGGAAGAATTTTGCGAGATCTAATAGAGGAAGAATATGAAGGACAAAAAGCAGAAGAGCAGAGTGGTTTCCGCGCCGGTAGATCAGTCATAGACAATATATTCGTTCTTAAACAGATTATCGAAAAAAAAATTGCTACTAATAGAGAAACACATCTACTCTTTATAGACCTTCAAAAGGCTTACGACACCATTCCTATATTTAAACTATGGCAAGTATTAGAGGAAGCACGAATCAACCACAACTTAATAAAATCTCTTAAAGAACTGTATAGAGGCTCCATTACACAGATAAAAATGGGAAGCAAAACATCTCCAGGTTTCTTTGTAACAAAAGGTCTTAAGCAGGGATGCTGTGTCTCTCCCACCTTGTTTTTAAGATATATATAGAACATGTTTTAAAAACTTGGAAAAAGAAATGTAGAGGAATGGGATTAGAACTAGGAGGTACGTCCATATTTACATTACAATTTGCGGACGATCAGGTTCTCATTGCTCAAGATAAAGATGATATAGAATATATGACTCGAAAGATCAAAGAAGAATATGAGAAATGGGGCCTATCAATAAATATATCGAAGACAAGGTACATGTGTGTGGGAGGTAGCACAGATGAATTGAAGATAGGAAACGACATAATTATGAAATGTGATAAATATAACTATCTTGGAGTACAATTGAATAATGAAGGGAAAGATTCACTAGAAATAAAAGAACGTCTAAGACAGGGAAGAAGAGCCATAAAAAGATTGAACGGAATTTGGTGGCACAATAAGATTTCGAAAAAAAGAAAACTGAATATATATAATTTTGTCGTAAAAAGCATAGCATTGTATGGAGCGGAAACATGGAAGCTAACAGAAAGCGATAAGAGCAAAATAAAAGCATTAGAAATGGATGTCCTTAGAAAATCTTGTGGAATCTCGAGAAGACAAAAGGTAACAAATGAAAGAGTAATGCAAATAGCCGACATTAAAGAAACTATTATCGACAACGTTACCAAAAAACAGCTGATATGGTACGGTCACGTGCAGAGAATGCCAGAAAACAGACTTCCAAAAGTAGCTCTTAAATGGGTACCGACTGAAAGAAAGAAAAGGGGAAGACCTAGAAGAACGCGGGCGAAGGAATAAGAAAAGCAATGAATGAAAGGAACCTCACGGATGATCATTGCCAGAATCGTGAACAATGGAGAACGAGTCTAGAGGTCGGACAGCGTAGACAAACGCTATAAACCGGCATATATATATATATATATATATATATATATATATATATATATATATATATATATATATATATATATATATATATATATATATATTAAATTGAACAATTGTGATAATTCTTTTGCCAATAGCTCACTGGAACTCATTCTTCCATCAGGTCCTGGGGTTTCATCATTCTTTAAATTATTTATTGCTGTTAGTACCTCCTCTATTATTATTGGTGGCGGAGCTTTACCATCCTCTCCTAAATATAAAGGAATATCTTCAGCGTCATTTGCATATTATTTATATAGAGCAGTAAAGAATTCTGTTGCTTCCTTTAGTATGTCAAATCTTGCTGTGACCAGGTTTTTGTTTTTATTTTCAAGGTTGCCTATCCAAAGCTTACCATATGAAAGATCTTAAGTTGCTTAATGGATTTGTTTTTGGACTTTATATTGATTACTATGTTTTTCCTGTAATTTTCTAGGTCTTCTTTTATATTCTTCTTTAATTGTCGATTGATTTCTGTTATTGCAGTTGCATCCATTTTTCCTTGCAATACGTAATTTTTTATAACCGCCTTAGTCTGAAGAGATCTAATGTGCTTGATAAGGGATTATTCAATCTTGTTTTTGTTGATGGTGTTTGGGGATTGGAGGCACATTCCTTGATAATTGCTGTCAGTCGGTATTATAGATATATACTCCTCGACAAAACTATAAGGTACCCCCATTTTTTTATTAAATGTTAATTCTAATAGATGAAATTTATTTGAAATATTTAAGTTTTTAATAACTTTGCCACGAATAGACAAACAATAATTTTTAATATATACTGTTATATAAAAGGACAAGCTATTTTTCGTTTGTAATAACTAACCGTAAAAACTACTAAACCAATCTGTACCAAATTTTAACCTGATCATCTTTATAGAATCAGGAAGATTTAGCAACGATGAATGTAATGACTATCAATTAATTTGTTTTTAAAAAGCTGTAAGATGTGAATATTGAAAAATGACCGATAGGTGGCGAGTGCCATTCTTCATATGAGGTTACAAAGGTACGGCGTTTTATAGAGCTTGAAATCGATAATAAAATGTACTTATATTTAATTAAATCTAAAAAAAGACTTCAATAAGTAGTGAAAATGTGTATTCCAATGAAGTTTGAAAATCGATCGATGTGAGGTTAGCAATATTTCCCAATACAGTTTACAATATTAAAACTACTGAGCCCATCTGTCCCTAATATTACTAAATTATTTTCATATTTCTAGGAAATTTTATTGTTGTAATCAAATTTAGAATCATAACAATTTAAATGTACATATTATTGAGAGGCAGAAACGAGGTTTGTCATAGTTATATATTTTTATGTTTAGAAGATGAAATCAATAAAATTATAGTTGTCAAATAAAAATTATTACTAAATCAAATGTCGAACCTTTGCTTTTTAACATTAAGTCTAAAATTACGATTTGGACGTTTGGTTCTGAGCGCTGATAATGCAGTCCTTTATCCGCAAGTGTTTCTTAATAGTCCCTGTCGATCTGGATTACCAATTCGTACATTAAAATTAAGAATTTGTTGTCTAATTATGCTTTTACGTAATATTCAAACAACTGATCGGTGCGGTTTTAACCAGGTTAAAAACTACTGCTATGCGCAAAAATATCATATAAGAAATGAATCAATAAACTGATGATGGATTAATAAATCAAAACAAGGGTTTTATTGATAAACAAATAATACTTTACAAATAATACAATTTTTAGTTAAAATTATTTAAGTCCTTTACTTATGAGAGCGGGCTGTTATAAGTAAAGCCACTACGGAAGATGCTAATATATTTATAACTCAAATTTATTTTGATTTTCAAATACAAATCGTGACGAAGATATAGGCCTGTTTATTTATTTATTATCTCTTAGTAGTTTTACTTCACAGTAATGTGTTGAACCATTATTAAGTCTTTCTTTCTAAGACTTCTGCCAATCGTTCTGAAACTAATTAAAAAAGTTTCTGTTAATACTTTTGACGCATATTGGCCCACTTTTCTACGATACAAGTTTCTTCTTTTATGGAGCTAAACTGTCTTCCTTCAGGGTAAAGTAAATGAGAAAGTTCCACCAGCAGTTTCAATAATGTTCAGATCTTTCTGTCGGGCTCGCCAGAGTAAAATGGAAATATTTAGAGTATAATATCCATTTTACCCTGGCCAGTCCAATTGCCTGTGCTGAACATTATTGAGAAATACCTTTTAGAATTGATTGATTTAATTAAATTAAATAAGATGAAATAGGATAGGCGTAATTTTCTATAGCACTGCATTTTTTATAAGAACTGAGACTGGCATATAATATTGCCACATGTAAATATTTACAATATTTCATGTTCCTCTTTTTACCTTTTATGCGGCCAAATAGGGATTTAGGTCTTCTAGGCTTCCATATATCTTCATACAGTCAGTCCACAACACTGTTATTAGAATCTATTTTACCGGTGTCTATTAAAAGTTTATTGGCACCACACATTACTGCAAGAGATAACCTTATGTTCTTTTAAGCCTGTTTATTTCTTCTAATTATTATTACAATGTTTATAACTTTTATATTCATCGAGGAAACAACTTATGTGGCATTACAGAAATAGATCTGGAAATCATAAAATACTCAATTATAAATTATTGCAAAAGATCATTTTTTTTTTGGTGTAATATATTTTATATAATAATTAATATACCATTTAAAACATGTATATAATTAAACAATATCCACAGTCATTTGGAGCAGAAACATTAGATGAAGGAAGAGTTGTAGTTCCATTACGGGCATCTCCGACAATGAAGCAACAAACTGAGCAGGGAACCTCTCAAGGTGGAAATAAACAAAGGAACACAATTGTAGACGTTACCTCAGCTACTGACTTGAGAGTCCATTTTCTAGAAAAGCTTACACCAGCAATGGATAGTAAAGTTGAATTCATTGTCGTATATTTAAAAAATATATATCAAACAGTCTATCATTTTTATTTAACCACTTTTACAAAATGAAGATTTGGATAAATAATCCTAATGAACTGTTGCTCACAGTTGTCTCACAAGAGGCCTGTGATTATCATTATTTGAAAAAAAACAACAACATACTTTAGCACAATCAACAACATGAAATATATAAATAAAACACAAAATGTCCACTAAAATGGCTAGGGATGAAAATAAAAAAAAAATGATAATAATAATTGACTTAAAAAAACTTGTAAAATGATTAAATGTTTGTAAAAAGAAGCTAATGACTGTGTTACATGGATTGAGTTTATTTATTATTTATTTAAACTATTATTGCAAATTACAATAACTTTAAATGTTTATAAGGAATAATCAAAAACTTTTTTCAATATACTGACAGATAAAAAATTCCACTTTTATATTATATTTTTTGAATTTTCTTGGCTGAACGTATCCAATTTTTTAAGTGTTTGTGTCCCCATTTACTTTAACCGTGGTAAATGAAACATATTAAGATTGTTAAAATAGTGAATATATGCAAGCATTATTTAAAAACAAATTAAAATTACGGAATTTTAAATTAATATGATTTTTTAACAGTTTGCATTAGATGGGGTACATCTTTCAAGAATTGTTTTAAAATGATATTAGACCTCATTGAATGCAAAATATAATGAGCACAAAGGGTGGATATTAATTTTAAATTAAATATTGCTTGGTAATATTTTTAAATACTACTATACTTTATTTAATAAATACTTTTAATAATATTAAAAGTTTTTATCCTCTGATAAAAGCACATTAAAACGTAAGCACCTAAACCAGTATAAAAATTTTAGCTGAAAAAATAACAAATTCAGTTAGATTGAATTTTTGGCCATTCGTTTTTTAACTTCAAATATCAAATACATATACATGGTTGACAATTAAATTTAGTTTTGTTATGTTTTTATAAAAATAATCGATATAGGCTGAATCCTATTCGAGTGAAATATATTTCTATTTGTTTCTTGTTCATTGAATAAGAAGGAATTTCAGTAAAATTAACCCTTTCATCTTTTTTTTAGCAATAATTATCAGAAAATAAATTCAAAATTCAATTTTCTACTGCCATAATTAGGAATTATCCACCGCCACTGGAAAATAATTAGGATGAGAAAATATTGTATTTGTCTGGCTGCTTCAAAATAAAAACAAATTATAGAAGAGAATAAAAAAAACACTAACTAAGGAAAATATGAACCAAGTCATAATTGGGGTTATCTGAGGAGGGAAAATAAACTTTTCTAAAAAACAACCTAGCACTATCTTCTCGTTAAATAAGGTAATAGAAAAAAAATAGATCCAAGATAGCGGTATATAATTACTTATGTATAAAAATTTACAATATGAAGTTTAATTATTTTCAAAGTGAATAATTAAATGTCAAAAATCTCAGACTATTTTTTTTTAGGTAATGAGGTATACTCAATAAACAAAATCTAAGAATAAAAAGATCATTTGCCTGAAATATGTACTAATGGAAAAAACATTTCGTTATATTTAAGTTGTTTAAGGTAAAATATATAGAAGAATATGAATATTTGTTGTTTCGCACGATGGAGCTTAACGTCATTTTGTATTTAAACAAAATTT
Source organism: Euschistus heros (assembly GCA_003667255.2). Taxonomy (NCBI): domain Eukaryota; kingdom Metazoa; phylum Arthropoda; class Insecta; order Hemiptera; family Pentatomidae; genus Euschistus; species Euschistus heros. The sequence continues at coordinate 2,324,674 of RCWM02000062.1, forward strand.
TAGTGAAATAATTATACAATGCCGTGACAAAATAATATATTGAGTCATTTCCACAGTAGGGAATAAATTTAGTCGAAATTTTAAACAGTAAAAAACAACACATTCAGTAGTTATAATTATAATTTCATTTCTTCTTAAATGAAAAATCTCCGAAATGAGGAGTTGTTTATTTGACTAGATTTTGAAACCTGTCTAAGACTGAATAAAATCGATTAGGATTGATGAATTAATTCCCACACGGAACTAAATCAAAACAAACAGAATTCGAACAAAAATGTTAATTGTAAAGATCCCTTACTGTTTCATCACCGCCACTCCGCCGTCTCGTGCCATTCGAAAGTTTGTTGCAAAGGCAGGATTAAACTGCCCTTCTTGGCTGGGCACCGACTCAAAAATAACTGATCATAAATTGTGAATAAACATATAAGTAACGACAATTTCGTTGATTGTCATGTAATTCTCTTTGTATCGAAGTAATTAAAATAGTATTTTTTTTTAGTTTAAGTTGGCACATATAGGTTTAATCTTGAAGTCAGATTTTTTTTTTTTTTTTTCTAAAAAATATTTTTATATTATATCATCATTGATATATATTGGCGCCCATCGCATGTAACAAATAAAAAGTTTGTTTTACTAGCATACTTCTAAAATAACTGGTGATTCACTTGTCACAAAAAGCTTGACTCGTTGCCAAGCAAAACCAAAGATTTAGATGGTCTTAAACAATAGAAGTAGATTAAATTTCTTTTTCTAAAATTCACATTATTGGTTGAAAAATAAATCTTGATTTTTACCTACAAAATGTTAATTTTTTTCAAAATCATTTTATTATTTCCCTGTGGTTCCACTCATGTCATGTCATCCTTGATTCATATGCTTAAGATAATAGTTATTTACGACTTTCCTGTTTTATCTCTGAATGGTCAATGTTTTCCTATAATAAGGATTTTTTTTTATTGATATTTCGTATTTTTTATAATAAATCTTTTCATTATCTTTTAGTCAAATATAAAAGGTTTTCCCAAGCTATTGAATCAGAACTTTATTTGCTGTTGGGAGGCAGTTGAAAAGGACTTTGCCTGCTACTTTCAAAAGTAACCTGCCACCGGCAGACAAAGGAAGCGCTACACTCCTGTCTCATGTAAATAAGGCGAAGGGAGGAGGGTGGAGGGAGGGGGGTAGGTAACTTTGAAGGGCCCTTTCACCGCACGCCCCTCACATCTTCCAATAAAGGGCGGTGTTCCTAGAGCCAATATCTACCTACCGTGCCCCAGCTCTTTTCGTTCCGGGTGCAGGTAGACAGGTGACTTCAATGGCCCATAATCAGCAACTGACCTACATTCATCCAACAGTTAATTATAATGTATACAGGACGTTAAAGAGAACACACAAAATAAGATTGATTTATATTTTCACTGTAATATTATAATCTGAGAAACTTAAAAAAACATCAAAGTAAAAACAAATAGAAACATGCATTCATAAAATAATAAATTAAAGAGTAGGAAGGCATCCAAGACAAAACAGCTCCAAAAAGGCAGGGGAGAAAATGGACGGCAGAAGAGAGGAACGAGAAAAGTGAACAGATGAAGGAGTATTGAAGAAAGCGTAAAGCTAACTTGGAGTCTTAAACGTAGACCCATGATTTATATGGGACTTCAATAAATATAAACCATTTTTTTAATGGAATTTTTTTCAAAACATGGAGCTTTGTTTCAATATTTCTTATGAAACTGCTGTAACGTCCGATGAGCTCACAAAATCGAGAGTTAACCTCTTGGCTCGTCAGTTAAAACAAAAATGTCGAAATACCTGAACAGGTTAATTTTTAGGTTTCTAAAGAGACACAGAATAGAACATATACCAAAATATCAATAATTTATTAAAAAAAAAAAAAAATGATTACACATGCTTGTTAAAAGTAATCTCAATTAGCTGTAAATCATATTATTATACCAGACTTAAAATTCAATAAACTGCTCGTCATTTTTGATTAGTCCAACATTTACTGGACAAGCGTTCAAAGCTTCCATTACAAAGATTTATTTACATGACAATAATTAAGCCCATTTGGCCATATGGTGTTGAGCTATGGGGCTCCACTAACCCTCCAATTTTTCTTGCATCCAATACTTGCAATCCAAAAACCTTCGTAAAATCCACAATGCTCCTTATTATGTCACAAACTAACATATACATATATATTTTTTTCTTTTTATTCTTTGACAGTTCTTTTTTTGTATGTTTTTCTTTCATTATAAATTATGATTATATTAGCATATACTTAAGTTGATTAATAGTATTTTATATAAGTTTGAGACTGGTTTATTTTTGTGTACAGCATTTAAAATTATGAATCGTAAAAAAAAAATATATAAAATATAAAACTTATAAAAAAAATAAACATACATTAAGATCTTAATGTTTCATATGTTTCTGATTTATTCCATACTAAATACCTATAATATTTAAAAATTACAATAACATAATAAATAAAAATAGCTACTAAAATACATTTTTTCACCTATATAGAAAAAGCTATTTTCAACAAAAATTGATTGAGAATCTTACTTTTTCCTGTTATTTTAACGAAACTAACAGGCATGCAACTTGACCACGACTGCACCCATATCATTCCGTGAACAACTAAAATTTAATAAACAATTTAAATATATAAAAAAAAAAAAAATATGAAACAAACAAAATTTAATAAACAACCTGTTTTGTTTTTTTAATTCAAATAATTTTTTTATGATATCCGTATTGCTGTTATTATAATCTGTAGAAATAGGTAAAAATTTTTTTTTGGATATCTCAATATTTAATACTAATTCATCACTATAATAGAAAAAAAAATCTATAATTTCTAAAGTATTTTGAGAAAATTACTTTGTCACTACAAGTTCTGCCACACATAGAAAAATGTAGTAGAGTAATTTCGTACAATAATCATCGAACTAAATATAATATTTTTGCGAAATATGGATTTAGCAATCAAATTTTGAATTCAATTAATATTTCACATTGAATTAAATGAAATATCGTATTGCTAGAACGTAGTGAAAGATTAATTATTAACAATTTAGTTGCGGCAGACAGAGCTAGTGATATATGTTTATCTAAAGGAAATAATTAGTGATATTTGTTAAAATTTATAATTTATGAAAAATGTTCTACTTTATAATTCATTAACGCCTATATATATATAATTTAAATATCCGTTAATCATCAGTAAATACTATAATCAGTCATTATTCCTATTTCACACTATTTCCACAACACAATAATGTAGATAACTTCGTCATTATGAACTAATATTAAATTTACTGGTACGCAACGGGAATGCAAATTAAATTTACAACATTGAAACATTTCACCCTCAAATTAGTTTCGGTATTCAGTAATACTGTTATTACATTGCTTCTTGAAACTGTTATAAAGCCATGTTTTAAAATTCTAAAATTCCTAATGTTGTATGATAAATTATTACGCTTAATAATACAGCGTAATAAGTTATAACTTTAATTGATCGAATAATGAATTCAAATCAGACTTAAATACAGTTGTAGTGCCTTTTTTTTTTTTTCAAGTGAACTAATGTTTATGATTTGAAAGCAAAAACTGATAGTCAACGCTAAAATTAATATAACCAAAAAATAATAATAAAAAAATTAAAAAAGTTAAAGCAACTTTTATTTATTTTTTTTTTAATGTAACTTCCTGATACTTAAGAAGCTCTTGGTAAGATGAGGTGTGTTAGCTGGCCATGGTTTCATGATAAGGTTAAAAAAGTAAATGTTTATAGTTGTTAGGATCATGTAATAACATTTTATGCGAATGTGAAAATTTTGAACAATGGCTAAAGTAGTTAGTTCTAAGTATTCTTAGATCTTATTGTTAGTATTTAGTTCTTAAGAAATGTAAGGTGGGGAATTAACTAACAACCATCTTATAAGCTTTGTCATTTTTAAAATCACATCTTATGAAAAATAACAAAAAAACTATAGTTAATGAATATATCTGTATCCAACTATTCAGCTAATACTTTTAAAAATAATCAAATAAGAAACCTTTGCGTTGATACACAGTAGGATAACTCCTCACATACCTCAAATAAAAATTCGGAAATATATAACTGTTCTCGGAAGTAGATATCAGTTGGGCCATGCGCAGAGCATAGTTTTTTGTACCATTCCCTTACTATAGAATATGGAATATTCTGGGTAAACGATTCAGTCAAATAGAAATTGATAATTCCCTGAAGCGTTCCAACTTAACTTCCATCCTCAAACTACAAGTAACTAGTAGGTGAGTTGTTAGATAAAGGGCCGGAAAAATATTTTCCTAGTTTTCTGTTAGGGTTTGTCTTGTGGTCTGGTCTTGTAGTTCTTTTTTCTCTGACACAACCATGTGAACTAGTAGACGTCATTATTCTCCCGATGACGCCTCACTAATCTGACTAAGGCCTTGTACCAACGAAGGCGTAATCACACTGTAGCATCTCTCTCATTAAAATAAGCCTAGATTATGTTAGTTTGTTACTAAGTTAGATACTAGATTAAGAAATAATGATCGTTTCAAAAACTAATTTTATGTGTCAACCCTAAATTGAATGTACATTGCATACAATTTAACAACAGTCAATGTTTTCTATCATTTGAATGTGATTCATTAAATATATTATTTTAGATTAATTTTTGATATTCCACTAATCCCTGTTGAACAGATCAGCTACCTAGGACTCCACTTGGACAAACGTCTTACTTGGAATCCACATACAAGACTAAAACGACAAGAAACTGCCCGTCGTTACAGACTACTTCAACATTTACTAGACAAACGTTCAAAGCTCCCAATTAATTACAAAAGACTCATTTACATGACAGTGATTAGACCTATTTGGACGTACGGAGTTGAGCTTTGGGGCTCTACTAAACCATCCAATTCATCTCGTATCCAATCTTTGCAATCCAAAATCCCTCGAAAAATCCTCAATGCTCCTTACTATGTGACCAATAAACTTATCCATAAAGATCTTAATGTTCCATATGTTTCTGATTTAGCCCAAACCAGATACCTATCCTTCCATAGTAAGCTTCATAACCACTCCAATCCACTAGTCTCCCAACTTGCTTCCTCCTCCATCCCTGATAATCCTCCGAGGCGTCTGAAAAGAAGATGGCCTAGAGATCTTTTAGTGTAGATTTTATTGAACTACTAGTGAGTAGTTCTTTACAAGTTATTTACATGCCATTGTATTCACTGTCAACACATTTACTTGTTGTATATTATTTTGTACAGTTGTAAATATCAATAAATGGAAAAAAAAAAAAAAAAAAAAAAAAAAAAAGATTAATTTTTTTTTATATTTAACTCAACTTGATTATTTGGCCCCACGAAACCATTGCGCAAATTATTTTAATTAATAATTAATTATTCTAAAAATATTTACATTTTGTCAAGGACGTAGGTCCTGACAATATGTTATAAGTAATAAAACAAATAAAGGTAATGAATGGCATTCTTGGGAGGCATTGCTAAAACTATTGTAGTTCAAAAAGCTACCAAACAAATGTTAAATTTCAAGATTTAACATTGTTCTTTATTTATATAGTTTAAATATAAATTTAATTAAAATAATTAAATCAGGCATATTAAATACCTCTTATTCTGCTTCTCTGTATTTTTTTTTCTGCCCTGAAATAAGTTTTTAAAAAATCTTTAAAGTATGTTACATTATATATTGTAATGACCGGACGAATTGTAACAGCAATAAACTGCAGATGGACCGAGCTACCCTTATTTCCTCTCACCAGCACCAACAAAGAAAACTAATTAACTTAATTTTCTAAACCCAAAAAAAACAAACATGATGGTGACAATTAGTTAGTGTGGATACTTGGTAGAACAAACAGTGCCAGTGTTGTTTTAGCTAGTGTTGATTTTCTCACCATTTCAATTAGGAACCTTCTTAATGTGATTGGACACGCGTGCATCAAAGTAATGACCCCGTTGTAACTTGATGAACCGATGAGGACTAATAACCCAAGAGGTTAATTGCAAAAAGGAAAGAAACGGCGTAAGGGGAAATTGAATAAGGGAAAACAATAGGCCGTTGGTAGAGTGGTTGGTGCTAAATGGTCTGTGAATGTAACCAGTCCCGTTCTACAGGTAACTACACCCCTTATCTTGTCACTTAATTTCCTTTAACAGCTTTCGGCTTCTGGTCGAATCCTCGTTTTAGCAATAAGCTACTAGGTATATTATCTATGCAGTTTGTTCACTAATTCAGCAAGACATAATATTTTCAGTTTATAGAATTAATTTAAGAAAAGTACGAAACATAACTACATAGTCAGTTTATGTATTGTACTGTATTAAAAAAGAAACTGTCATTGTGTATTTAGTAATAAACACGAAGAGTGTTTTAGAACTCAATGACATAAAAACACGTGCAGGTCCAATACCTTGGACAAATATCACTTAGAAATGGAAACACAGAAAAAAACAAGAGTTAATCCGCTTGCAGAAAAACTCTTTCTAGAAACAACCTGTTTTCACATCCAAACCCCCTCCCCTAACATGAGAAAAATCCAAACCCTGACAGTCCTGCCAACTTTAAATCGTTGTATTGCAAATCTTGGCCAATTAGTCGAGCAATGGATCACTACTTCTAACGGTGAGGAGAATAAATTGTACAGTGTAAACCTACAGGTTTCCAAGTGAAACAAGAAATCTAAGAAGTGGTAAGATTCATAACAAAGTTTCTAGATATACCTCAGAATTATCATCTTATTCTTTCTCTACCTTCTTTGTACTGCTAAGTGTGGATGAGCTACCTCTAGACATCTTGCCTAAAAAATTTTTTCTGAGTACGTTTTCCCATCGCTAGCATGGTAATACCTCGCGTTGAACCAAGCCTTTCGAAAAAATTAAGATATATCAGACATCGACTGCCTCTAGTTCGCCTTCCTTCCAGATTTGCTTCTAAAAACCACTTGTCCGTACGGTTCAGTGGCAGATACCATGGTACCATGACTGTTGAGATCCGTTTAACTTTCAGGCTCAGATTATCCACAAAACAAATTAACTTTAGCTGAACACCTAGTATTTTGAAATATAAGAACTTGTGAAAATGTGGAATGGTGCCAAAAGAATACGCACTGTAGAGTGAGGGAACAATATGGTGACAGGTCACGATTTAACTGCTAAATTTCTTTTACAAAATTAAGTTCACAGTAACCATATCCCAAGAAAAGTTTTAGAAAACAATCTCAACAAAAACCTAGAATATTTTCGTTTCCATTAGATAAGGTCTGAAAAAGATTATTGATGTTAAAGCAATTCAAAAGAATAATATAGAAATATAAAAATTTCGGATAATAAAAGAAAATTAGATCATGATGGCAATAAAATAAAGTATTTCAGATAAAATAACTCAAAAGAGATTTCCAATGAAAATGACTGTCTGGGGCCTAATGCGGTCAAGAGGCTACAGACTCCACCTACTTCAAATATTTCATTGCTTCTCTCATAGGTTAGGTTCTATGATTATAACGATAAAAGGAATATGAAATATGCAGTTCCTTGCAGCATTACTGTAAAAACCGTAGAACAAAATAAGAGAAATTATAATAATGTTATAAAAGAAGTTGATATTTTACGGTGATTCGACAAGATATATAAATAATGTTTTGTCATTATCATATGGAACTATTGGAGTATGGTACAAAAATCTATTTAGTATCAAAATATAGTTTTATATTTTTTTTTGTTTATAGCTTTTCTCTATTTTTCGATGATAACACAAAAGCAAGATAGATAAAAGAAATTTTACAATGTGATCTAAGCAATTTTAAAATGAACTTTGATCCTTTGTACGTAAAAATAAAGTAAATCCCTTTGCGAACCGGAAAAGTCAATGCCGATACAACTATAAATCTCTAGTTGTATATCGGTAGTCGTCGTGGAGAAGTAAAATTACCTAAAAAATGAGTTATTCACAGCCAAAGCAGGAATTTAAATGTCTACATTATGAAAAATTTGTTAAGTTGTGCTTCTTAGTAAAGCCCTTAAATATCTATTTGTGCAAATGATATTTTAAGAGTCATAACATAATTTAGTAAAACGATTAAAAAGGCCCTACTGAAAAGTGTACAATTACGACGGCAATATAAAATGTAAATTTGTTTCTCTCTCTCTCTCTCTCTCTCTCTCTCTCTCTCTATATATATATATATATATATATATATATATATATATATATATATATATAAACATACATACGTACTTACTAGTAAGTATGTATGTATGAGGAGTACCTCGGCACTACAGGTCTAGGTGACCCTTGGCCTCCTGTGTTCTTCTTCTCCATCTATCTCTATCCTCCGATTCCATTCTCCAATTTCTGATTCTTAATTTTGTGGTATAAATTTATGACAGAGTATAATATTATATAACAGTTTAACTCAAAAATTGTGTTTCTATTAAAATGACAAGCTGTACAAAAGGAGCATTATGGCTGAATCGTGTGACCTGTAATTGAATATGGTTAAACCTAACAGGTTTCACCTCAAAGGACCTTGTTCTGTTAATGGAACAATCTATTTCTGTTCTTTATTCATTTCACACCTATTACAATGCTTTTTACAACTGCATATTTTAACAGTTCATTTTTAAATTCTATTAAATTATAAAAAGTAAAAGAAATTTCCCTATTTTTAAGAAATTGTTTTTACTTCATTTTTACATTAACTTATAACCACAGTATCAATTTTTTATTTATTTATTGAAATTTACAATTGTATAAAAAATATATACATTGGATAAATTTTATAATAACGTGCATGATGAAATGACAAAAACCCACTGGTAGCACTTCAATAAAAGTTTTATATTAGAAAGTCTCGAAGCCATCTTATTTTTAGATAACTCGGAGGGTCATCTAAAATAAAGGAAGGGAGTTTAGATACAAATAGATTTAAATGGTTATGGAGAATATTATGAAAGGTAAAATATCTTGTTTAAGCTAAATCAGGTACATTAAGATCTGTATGGATAAGTTTGTGACAAAATCCTGATTTTCTATAATCCTTAGCATTGAAGATTTTTCTAAGGACTTCGGACTGCATGGATTGGATACGAGATTAATTGGATAGTTTGGCCCCTATCCTTAACTCCATACGTCCGATAAGGTCTAATCACTGTCAGTTTCTTTTCGTTTTAGTATTGCATGTAGTTTCCAAGTTAAACGTTTGTCCAGATGGAGTCCTAGGTAGCGGATTCGTTCAACAAGGATTAATACAATATCATCGAAGGATATTGTAGGATAAGAAGTAATAGGTTTACGACGAAGGGTGAAGGTTATTTGAAGAGATCTGTGTGGATTTATTTTTTCCCAATCTGATATCCAAATTTTTTCAATTTTGACACCATCCTTGATATTGGACTGGAGTGTTTGGGAGGCAATAAAGGCGACCTGTTTACTGATAAAACGCCACCCGTGTGCGTGATGAGGAAAGTGCGATAAGTTGGAATTTGATTTATTTTTTATTAATTTTTTGCCCGGCTGTGGAGTAAGAGATTTGAGGTTAAAGCAATCAATTATTAATGATAGTTATTAATTAAATCAAAACACGTAAACATTCCGAATGAAAAATCATTCCTTTAAGCGGAAATTAAAAAACAAATTTTTTGTCAATTTTGATATTTTAGGGATGCAAAATCTTAGTAACTTATTCTATTACCTCGAGAAAGGAGAATGATAAAAAAATATCTACTCGTATTAATAATAAATAAATATATATATATATATATATATATATATATATATATATATATAGAGAGAGAGAGAGAGAGAGAGAGAGAGAGATTGAAAATTGCCACCTGTGATTTTTGTAAATCATATTACATGCATTGTCTTATGACTTCTGAGGAACACTCCCAGATCTCCGGGTTATCTCAGTTTAGATCAAGGATCAATGCAAGGATGCATGGTACACGCTTTCCAAATAGGTGTATATTAACACTATTATGTGCAATAATTTAAAAAGCAAAATGGGAAATTGTCAGTACATTCAGTAAAAATTAATAATTGCTGTTCTATATGATAAAATGTTCCTATATGAAAATTTATATTTCAGTTATCAATGAATAAATATTTAATGAACATTGTCAATTTTAAGCTTGTTTTATCTATTAAATATCACCATTAAACTTCTTTGAAACAAACTTTTTAAAATTAATAGACGATGGTATTCATAAACCCTTCAGGCCGCATCTACATTCTCACTCTGGCTTTTAATAAAGAAATTTCAAATGTTGTAACATTTTAAGGACTTATTGTTAGATTGTTTTAAGGATTATCAGCAATCTCTGTTGTTCCTCATCTATATTTTATAAGTACTTTAAGAACTTCCAATGAAGCTCTCAATTTCAGAAAATTAAGAGTTTTAAAGAAGTAACTTTCCTGGAAAACGTGATTATTTCCCATGAAATGGAAAGAGGTTTTTTAATGAAATATTTTCATTTTGGGAATTGAATTCAAATTCTGCGACTGGCGATAGCGATTGTTTAGAATTCCATTAGCGGGTTTTGTCAGCCTTGACCTTTTCCATTCCCACCAGTTTTATATTTGTAACTTTTGTAAAATGCTAATATTTTTTTTTTTTTTTTGTATATACTTTATTTAAGGATAATAAATTTAAAGGGACGTAATGCCCCTATTTATCGATCTCTTAGCTCACAGCGTCAATTGTAAATTTTTAGCTTCCTATATAATTTGATCATCTCTGATTTTCATTTTGTTTTCGGTCACATATCTATACTCTGTAGCTTTATTAGTTGACGTAAGTGGAGAAACAGGTTAGGTTCGAGGATCTCTTGAATGAGCATAAATTTTGTAGAGAGATATGCTTTATCAATGCCTTATTGATATAAAAAACATACTGCTGCCTAAATTTATTGGGTTGCTACACACACAGCCTACCTATCTATCTAACTAATTATAACATTATTTCTTTGATATAAAATAAAATTAATACTCAAAGTAAAGTCCATTGTTATCTATCGTAATTACCCATCTGCTAGTCGATTGCTCGATGCCACGCTGATACCATTTATTGGGATGGCTGTCAAAGAACTCTTGGACAGCATTTTCAACTTCCGCAAAATTATCAAATTTTTTCCCTTGAAGAAAATGGGTCATGAATCGAAAAAAGTAGTAAACCGAGGTGGGAGGTCTGGACTATATGGTAGATGAGGCAGGAGTTCAAACCCATGAAGTTCTGTAAACCTTTCTGCTGATTGTTGAGGAGTACGTTCGTGAGGGACCAGTCTATATGACCAGTCTAGGGACCAGTCTGGAATTTGATAAAACGGTCATTTTTTTTATACGCCCTATTATTTATAATTTAGTTATAATTATAGAATATAATACTTAATACTAAAAACTAGACAAACTAATAACTTTTTTTTGTTTCCCTTTGTATCCTATTTATTTCATTTCATTCTTCACTTTTCATTTTATTCCCCCCCCCCTAATATGTTTCGTCTTTTTCACCTTCCCCATCAAGGGAAGATGGCGACTAACAGTATCTTCTGGATGGATTTGACTCAACAGCTTCCATCAGTACCTCATCAATATCCATTAATGGCCGCCTGGAGCCCTTCTTCCTTTCCAACGTTGTATCTCCACTTCTAAATTTTTTAAATCAACGCCGCACAGTGCGCTCTCCAAGGACACCGCTTCATATTTAATAATCTCACGAGTTGCTTCAGCTTCTGTGAATTTTATTTTTTCAGTAATATCTTAAAATTACGAGAATTTGGTAGGACACTGTCATGTTTCTTCTTTGAAATAAATAACTGAACTGAGGCTTTTTTTAAAAGAAGTCTAGTGTTACAAACAAGCTTATAGAATGCTCTAAAGGGATTGTTAAGAATTGGTAAATAATAAATAGCATTAAGATATTTACAGAGTTATGAACTCTGAAATTTGATAAAACGGTCATTTTTTTTTATACTCCCTATTATTTACAATTTAGTTATAATTATAGAATATAATACTTAATACTAAAAACTAGACTAACTAATAACTTTTTTTTGTTTTCCTTTTTTTCCTATTTATTTTATTTCATTCTTCCCCTTTCATTTTATTCCCCCCCCTAATATGTTTCGTTTTTATTTTATTTTATTTATTTTTCCCCCCTCTTCCATTTCTCTCTTTCTACAATCAATATTACTATTACCTAACACACATATATTTATATACATATATGCACATAGAATCAAGAATAAAATAAATTGGTACATATTTAATAACTATAATTTGCATTGTTTCATCCTAGATGGTGGATAATTCCCAGACAGTCCAATATTATATTTTCGGTCATTATCACTATATCCCTCGCCTCCACACCAAGGTCCTCCAACAAGCACCCGCGAGACCCAAACCATACTCCTTTCATGGAGAAATCTCTATTTCCGAATATCTCGCGGAATTTTTCTTTAAAGAAAGGGATACATCTTTCATAAATATCCATTTTCTCCGTTTCTACTGGACCTGATTGATCGATGTTATTATTTTCATACCTTAGTGTAGGATCCACGATGAGCGCTGTCCGTCTGTTCTTCGGAAACGCGCCTGTCCACATACATCCTTGGATCCGTTGGTATTAATGCAGAATATCTCGTCAAAGTATGTAAAGCCTTTATTCTTGAGGAGCCTCGTCAGTTCATTCTTGACCCGGTGATGACGGCGTGTGATTAGGAGTGAGTTGTTGGGATATATTCCCAGCAAATGGGCTGGTGTTTTGGACTCTTTGGCGCACTTGCAACAAAGGGGCCCAACCTCTTTTATCTAAAATAGTTTAATTGTATTTTTATCATATATTTTTTATTATTAATGCTGCTTTTTTAAAATTTATTTATTTTACTTTATATATTTTATAAATTGAGGTTCTGTATCTGTTTGTTTTTCTTTATTTCTTCTTTCTCACACATGTAAATAGATTCATATCACTTATTGCTCTCAATTAAAGAATTTTAATACTTATTTATTAAAATATTTTTTTAAGATTTTTTGACTATTACCGAGAGAATTTTTTTTTTTTTTTAAATCATTTGAATATTTCTTTCTTAGTTTAATCCGAGCCTTAATAAATATCTTAATCGATTTTTAACGGCAGTTTAAAACAATGTGTTTCGGACATTCCTGCTGGATATTGGTAACAGTTTTGGTGCTTGCTGCAAAAAATTCTAAGATCGAAATAAAAATCTAAAAATATATGGATTACTCGTACGTAAGTGCTGTTATCGCTCTAACTTCCATTGTGATTTAAAACATCCTGACCAATTAGAGCCTCATGAGAAAAATTTGAGCGGAACTGCTATCAAATTGTATCAACTTGTTGATACATGATCAACATGTATCAACAAGCCACGATGACTTGACTACCGGTCTCTTCATTGCCTGCTACTGATTCTCCCCAATGGCAATATGTGTATATACAGCTGTCTGCTCTTATTTTTATGAACGTGAAAATCAGGCCTATAATCAATTTGTACACCGACGTTTCTGAAAACCCTCGATGAACAGAATACCAGAGTAGCTTTTGGCGATTAACTCTGCTCTCTTGCTTTGGGATGTAACATCGTAATGTCCAGCAACAGCCGCATGTAAATTTCTGCAGTTTTTTTTTTTTTTAATTACATCAGAAGTCTGATAGATGACATTAATTTACATTCGGCTTCCTTATTGCACCCTAAGACAATCGGTAAGAAACAATATAACAAAATCACTTAAAGTTTTAATATTAAATATTAATTATTTCCAGAAAAAACTAGATTTTCTGTAATTAAGTTTATACGTCCTTTTTTTATATAACCCATACACATTATTTTTACAACTTTATTTTAATATCGCTGACTAACGTAACTTGTTAAATTTTAAATAATCTTTAACTTTTTTAAAGTCTAAAAAAAAATGCAACCAAAAAATATAAAAAATAAAAATAAAAGCTGCTTTAGACGACTGATACACTATCAACATGAATTTTTCTCTTATATATTAAAGATTAAAACGGGTTAGTTGCATTGAAGTGGTGAACAAATAAAGGATAAAGAAATTGATCGCAGGGTATTATTAAGAGACAAGTAATGAACAAACAAAAAAGTAATATAAATCATAATATTTACAACTAAAAAAAAAAAAAAAAACTATTAAAAAACTTTAATCAATATTATTTTTCCTTTAAACATCAGAAATTTTACTATTTACACTTTTATCAGAATATATTATTATTGATAGGTGTATATAAGATTGTAAACAACCATTACACCACACATACAAATAGTGTAATATATATATATATATATATATATATATATATATATATATATATATATATATATATATATATATATATATATATATATATATATATAGACACGTACATATCTATAATAAATTTTAATTTCTACTCATTTATTCCTTGTATTGTATCATGGTTATATTACAAGAATTAAAAGTAAAATATTAAATTATAGAACATGACAAAACAAGAAAAAATATGATATGAAGCAAAAATTGTATAAAATGAAGCAAAAACATGTATAACATCGAATGAATAGACTATTCATATCCACCAGTAGCATTGGCATGATTATGAGAACAATATAGTCTCGAAACGTCACCAAAATAGTGGATTTTTTATTTTATGACTGAACCTCAAGAACCTTACTGGACATATATATATATATATATACTTTTTTTTTTCATTTATTGATATTTATAACTGTACAAAAACATATAAATTAAGTAAATGTGTTGATAGTGAATACAATAGCATGTAAATAACTTGTAAAGAACTACTCACTAGTAGCAATAAAATCTACAGTAAAAGGTCTCTAGGCCATCTTCTTATCACACGCCTCGGACGATTATTGAGAATAGAGTGAGAAGCAAGTTGGGAGACTAGTGGATTGGAGTGGTTATGGAGCTTACTATGAAGGATAGGTATCTGGTCTGGGCTAAATATGTAACATAAGGAACATTAAGGTCTTTATGGATAAGTTTATTGGTCACATTTATTAAGGAGCATTAAGGATTTTTCGAAGGATTTTGGATTGCAAGGATTGGATACGAAATGAATTGGATGGTTTAGTGGATCCCCAAGCTCAACTCCGTACGACCAAATAGGTCTAATCACAGTCACGTAAATGAGTCTTTTATAATTAATTGGGAGCTTTGATCGTTTGTCTAGTAAATGTTGAAGTAGTCTGTAACGACGAGCAGAGATACATAAATAAAAAAAAAAAAAAATAGCTTATCATTAAATGTATGGTAAGGGAAGTTCTGCTTGAAACGATATACGGTCAAGATACAATCATCAGGAAAATGTCTAATGGTTTGACGGAAACGTGGAAGGATTGTAGTTTAGGGTTTTGATTGAATAGTATAAGGTCTGCTTCGAACCTCTAGTTCGTTTTATTTAATATAAAGTAATCATTTTAATATTAAAACGTAATAAATTATGTATAAACTTCAAACAATTAATTGTTTAAATTTTCGTTCACCGAAGTATTCCACAGGGCCTTGTAAAATTTCGAATGTGATCCGCAATTAGAAGACTGAAATTCATAATTTCATTTCTACGAATTTATAGCATTTTACTACAAGGTATAATAAAAAAAAAAATTCCAATAAAAAACATTAGGAAAAAAATTAAATAAATTGATAACCACCATTGTTACTTACGATTCGATGTGTATCAGAAATACAAGTTCTTACATCATCCATTCAGCTCAATAACAGTTCGACCTTGGAACAAACATGCTAGGAATGTGTTGAAGGCAGCGTGAAACTGCTAATGGTGAAATACCGAGCATTTTCTCAAATGCTAACAATCCCTAACCATTGCCGCTATAAAATATTATTAGGAAATATAACCTGGGACCAGGCGATCTCTTCCATTATTTCCAAGAACCTTTGCTTAAACATTTACGTCCCCATCGATCCTCTTGCAGTATTCTCTCAGTTCCAACTTCACTAACCCCACTGACACCTGAGCTCTTAATTTTGTATTAGGTTTGGCTATCCAAGGTCCTCTCTGGTCGCGGTGTTATTGTATATAGATAGTTGTTTTCTATTATGTCTGGAACTGAATATAAATAATTCTAATAAGTATAGATAGTACAAGAGCATCGTAATCATCTCATTTGAAAAGTTTGATACTAACTGAGCAGAATTTTGTGGCTTTTCTACATTTTCAAGCTCTGTTTTGGAATTACACTATAATACGTGTTCATGTTATCAAAGTATAATAATGAAATAGTACAGCTGATTAATATGTGTGGATAAAGAAAGTATTTTAATATTCTTCTATTTTTATAAAAATATTTATATGAGATATAAATTATAATTAAAACTTAATGTTTTTTTTTTTCAGTAAAATGACTAGTAACTAAATAAACAGAATTTAAAAAAAAAAAAAAAAAAAATTGCAAAACCGCGGAGTGCCATCCGATTCGTAAAAGCAATTTTTTTTTTTTTTTTATTTTTTTTTTTTTTTTTTTTTTTTTTTTTTATTTTTTTTTTTTTTTTTTTTTTTTTTTAATAAAAAGGTTGTTTTATGATTGTTTTATCTGTATCTTATTTAATCTCATATCTCACATATATTATTGCAGATGAATTTTTAGGATAAAAATAAGTGTTGATCCGGGTTCAAACATGAAATTTGTTTATTTTATTTAATTGATTTGAGATTTTTAAGAGTAAAACCCAAGGGTCATCAACATTCGACCGTCCTTTATAGAAATTTAATTTGATTTATATATTATTTGTAGTATAGGTTTTCCCTGAAAAAGAGGGCAACACTTTTTCAATAAAATTTTTCATCGTTTCCCAGCACCTTTGCGATGTCTCGAGGTATTCCTGATTCACTTAACGTTTTGGTGTAGTAAGGGCACTCGGTAAACATATGGTATATTTAAAAACCATTGCTACACATTTCAGATTTAGGAGGAGCCTCTCTGGTTATAAGGTGAAGTTGTGTAGTTCCTATATGGCAAATTCTTAATCGCGTTAAGATCACTTCTTCTTTGCGATTAGTACGGCAGGAACTGCTCCATGGTTTTATGTCTTTCACCAGGAAAACACATTCAATGGCTGAGCTCAAGTAGTATCATGAAGCGATGGCATTAATTTAGCCCATATAAATACTGCACAGTTTGTGTAATTTGCACTTGTGTGTTGTTTGAGGAGTGACAAAGGCTCATGCTGTTGATGTGTCCGACTTGGATCCGTCCAGACATGAAATAAAATATCATATCGAATTGAGGATCGGCGATTTTAAGAAAATGTTTAGACAAAGTGAAACTTTTACTACACCCTGAAGTCAAAATTATTACAGCCCAACTCCTCAATAAATCTGTAAACTTCACTTAAATTTTCATAAAATCAGATAAAACCTATTTTTTTATATTTAAATCCTTAGCTATCGAAAAAAGCCATTAACTCAAAATTGAAGACTTTTTAGTGGTGTATTTTTGATCGCTTAATTACATTCTGTGATTACTCTGAAAATATTATTTGTGTCTGAATTAATCCTTTAAGGCCTTATTCAGAAATCAACTTTACCAATTTACACAAAACAAATATTAAAAATCCTTCTTTGATGGTTAATAGTTAAATCGTTTTGAAGATGATAAATACAATCATCACGACTGCCACCAAAATATAAAAATAATTTTATTATAAGAGAATTGTAGCGAAAAATAAAAATTTAATAAAACCCCTCAGAAACCAATTGACAGCAGTGATTTATCAAAGGAAAGATTATTTATGTCTCATCTGTGACGAGCTGAATTTTAACGATTAATTTATATTTCTATGACTTGAAAAATAATAATTTTTATTGTTTAATATTACAATTTTCTACTTTATATATATATATATATATATTACTATTATATTAGTATAATAGTAATATTATAATAACATTATTATACTTTACAGGTTGTTATTTCAAAACATAAAGTTAGCTACAGTTAGGTATATATAAATATATTACAGAATATATATATATTATGGATATGAATAGACTAATAATTCTAGTACACAACTATCACACGGAATTTCATAAACAATATTAGACTGTAACTCTAACTTATCCGTATCTTTGGTTTTTGGTAAACTATTTATTAATGGTGGAGGTATTTTTGAATGTGACCGTGTAGTCAGTTTTATGGTTATTTGTGAGTGTTTTCCTGAGCCTTTCTGATAGTGTTTTGTATATATGGGATGGTGCATATCTTTTATTCATATTTCTTGTTGTTTCTGTTGAGTATTTGTTTGTTTGAGTAAGTTACAAATGAGTCTATCCATTTATTAAAAGAAGGACTTTTAATAAAATACTACTTTATTTTCCGCGGTTTGTTTATATTTTTCTGTAGATAACTTTATTGCACGATTTACTAAATTTTTTGCGGTGTTTATTTTATAACTTTTGGGGCATTGACTAGTATAATGTAAATATCTTCCGGAATGTATTGTTTTTTTTCCACCATTCTGTATCTATTATTCCATTAGGTTTCGAATTAAAAGTAAGTCTAAAAACGGTATTTTATTATCGTATTCAAATTCCATAGTAAACTTCAGTCTATTTGAAAATTTATTAAATTCGGCTAAAATTATTTCATGTTTATTGTCTTCTGTAGGTATAGCAGTAAGGATATCATCTACTATTTGAATAGAAATGGGATGTTGAAGGGGATTTTGGGGATAACTGAATCTAGGTGATCTTCTAAGTATATGTCTGCTAAAATTGGAGCGATTGGAGATCCCATAGGGCACTCATAACTTTGTAAACTTTTTCATTAAATTAGAAATAACCCATATCGGCACACAGAGCTAATCATTTGAGAAATTGGCCTTTAGGAATTGGTGTATGAGTTTGAAGTTTATGCCAATGTTTTTCAATTATTATTTTTACTTTAGTGGTACAAAGATTGATAAATAACGAGGATGCGTCTAATGAAACTATTTTGTAGCCTTGTGGAATCCGGATATTAGTTATTTTATTATGTAACTCAAACGAATCTTTGACATTATATTTATCTGTCGACAAGTGTTTTAAGATATTGGTTAGATATTTAGATAATTCATATGTGGGAGAGTTATAAATGAAACAATAGGTCTCACTGGGTTGTCAGTTTTATGATTTTTAATTAGTGAGTACAGTTTACGGGATGTTGGGGAATTAGTTATTAGTTTAATGTATGTTTTAGTATCTATGAAATTTTGTTGTTTTAATTTAGCTAATGTTGAGTTTGTATCGTTCATTAGTTTATGTGTTAGGTTAGTACCAACATTTTTATATGTGTTCCTATCTTTTAATAAATCATTAGTTTTATTAATATACTCGTCTTTCATAATTGCTACTGATTGATTAGTCTTATCTGTTTTAGTAATTATTATATTTGGATATATTTTTAGAAATTCCCTGGTAGCTTTGTACACCTTTCGTGTTTTTCTTGACTATTATTATTACAGTGGTTATTGGTTAACTTACTCAACAAACAAATACTCAACAGAAACAACAAGAAAATATCAATAAAAGATATTGCACCATCCCATATATACAAACACTATCAGAAAGGCTCAGGAAAACACTCACAAATAACCGTAAAACTGACTACACGGTCACATTCAAAATACCTCCACCATAATTAAATTGTTTACCAAAACCAAAGATACGGATAAGTTAGAGTTACAGTCTAATATTGTTTATGAAATTCCGTGTGAAGATAGTTTGTGGTAAGTCTTATTTTGGTACATCGGAACAATATCTTAAACGACGAGTGTATCAACATAAATACAGTTGCACGTCTATAAATAAAAACCCAAACAAACCTGACCAAACAGCTCTCACCACACATTACAGAAAAACAAAACATACTTTTAAATTTGATTTCCCCAAAATTATTCACCATAAACAAAATAATTTTAAAAGAAGTATTAAAGAAATGATAACCATAGAAAAAATTTAAAAACCGCGCAATAAACAAAAAACCAGACGTTTTAAATCTTAACACCTGTTATTCCAACTTAATACATTCAGACCAATAATATACATTTACATTTATATACATCAGACAAACCATTCATCCATTTATTAGTATATTACACTGAAATATTTTTGTACCTGCATCTTTGGGAATACCCACACAGTTTCTTTTAACTTAATTTTTAAGAAATAGGGTTTTCCCCACTAACCTTTGTTAACTGTCTGTTTAAACTCACTCCCCTAGGTTAGTTGTGTACTAGAATTGTTAGTCTATTCATATCCACCAGTAACATTGTAAGTAGCTTCATACTCCTCTATATTCTGTAATTATATATATTTTGTATTACCCTACACATGTTGTTATATACCTACCTGTACTGTAGCTAACTTTATGTTTTGAAATAACTTGTATAACTTATATAATTTTATTGTAACCTGTTTTTTTTTTTTTCACTATAGGGCATGATTATGAGAACAATATAGTCCCGAAACGTCGCCAAAATAGTTGATTTTTTATTTTATGACTGAACCTCAAGAACCTTACTAAACATCTTAATATATATATAACTTAACTGTTTTACAATAATCGGGTTTTTGGTCCTTTATATTTAACAATATTTTGTTCATACAATATTATTATCCATATATATATTTTCTCTCTTCCTTCTCCTCTCTCCTCTCTTTTTGACGTTTCGACCCCTTATTTAATGGGGTCCTCCTCAGAACTGGAAAAACAATACCATTCTTAAACATCTTTCCCGACATTGGCACACCTCCAGTCATTAATAATACAAAATTTGACAAATACACACCAAAAACTGGGTACCCCGAAACTCCAGGCCAGTAAGCCCACCGACTCCTGCAGCAAGTGCTTGCCAGCTCAGACACCAGGGTACTGAGCTGCTCGGCGGACTACCCGGCCAAAGAGTCCGAGGTCCAATTACATAATTTTTCCTTGTTTGTAAATAAAATTTAAAATCTATAACTAAAGAAAAACAATATATAAACATTCACACACACACCTATATGACAATACACACAAATATATAGGGGATATTTATATATATATATATATATATATATATATATATATATATATATATATTTGATTTGAAAACACTATAATTAGACAACTGCTTTGAATTTTAATAATGTTAAAAACGTACGCGAAGTTAGAAAACTACACTATGTTCTAATTAATACTCTCACATCTAACAGAATCCTCATTACCACAATATTTGGAACCAAATCTATTTTTTTCTATACTACAGAATAGTAGAATTTTATTTCTATAATAAAATTTATAGTAAAAAATTTCATGATAAAAAACTTTTAATGGAGTGCCCCTAAAGTAAAAGTTTTTTTACATTACTATGATTTGTTAAATTTATTTAATTCTAGCTTTTTTATATATTATTATTTTTTATTTAAAATTATTTCCTTGCTTCATTGTTTTAAATTTACTTTTATTTTGAAATTTCTTACTAAACAGAAGATTATATATGTATATATATATATATATATATATATATATATATATATATATATATATATATATATATATATATATGAAGTATAATCTTTAAAAAGAAGACACAGAATTGATGATATATAAAATATGACAATTTTTTGTGTGTCTATCCGCATTAACTATTCGATGTTTTCAGTTGCATATCTGAAATATTTTTCATCGTGGTGCATTCTTTCGTTAGATTAAAATTTTACATTTTCAACATCACTTATGAATTTTCCTTTTAATATTTGATGAATCAAAGTTCAAATTTCAAGATATGTTAAATTTTTCGTTCAACTGCTTAACAGCTTTTCTGTCATCCTTTTTCTTTTCTTTTTTCCTCATAAAATATTAACTATTTACATTATTTGTTTTTCCTTTCAAGTAAATGTTTAAAAAATAGGCCTCCAACTCTTGCCTAGTAATCACTAATTTTCCTTATTCCATGGACCAAAATAATAACCTCATATTACAAATTTTAATAAAACTTTTCTGAAGCCTAGCATACAAAAAAGTGACATTTTTAGTCTTATATCGTCTTTTAAAAATATTCCTTTTTTTCTGAGAATTTTAACGTGGAGAAGAGGATGTGATGGCCAGTAATCCCGATTTAATTTCTGTTTGATGGTATAAGCCCTTTATAAAATTCTCTACATATTCATAAGTAATCTCTCTTAGCGTATAATCCTTCCCTTTTAAAGCTAGGTATAAAACAGACCCTCTTTATTATACCAAACTCATTTTCATCTATTTTTAAAACAATAGATTTAATTTATATTTCTTTAAATAATAAAAGTTCTAGGTTATCGGAAAGGATCACATTAAATTTAATGAGGTGTTTTAATGTAAT
This sequence comes from Euschistus heros, assembly GCA_003667255.2. Classification (NCBI taxonomy): domain Eukaryota; kingdom Metazoa; phylum Arthropoda; class Insecta; order Hemiptera; family Pentatomidae; genus Euschistus; species Euschistus heros. Next base: position 2,347,103 of record RCWM02000062.1, read on the forward strand.
CATTAACAGAACACTTTTTAATATCGTTAATTACAGTGTTATTAAAAAGTTAAATAGTTCCTGATTCTTTTCAATTTTCAACATATATTTTTCTGTATCGTAAATAAAATCACCGACACTCAAGACAATTTTATTTTATTTCAGAAATGCCGATTAATTAATTAATAACCTACTATTTTTTAATAAGCTTTTATTAACTTCACCTGTATGTAACGGAATCTTCCCAGCAGTCTGATTAATTTGAAAATTTGCTAACGATTCAAGGACCAATGACAATACAATATTTGCACAATTTTTTTCTAATGTTGTTACTTAGTCTAAAATTAATAGAGTTTCAAAAAAAAAAAAAAAATAATAATACAGTTTGAATATAGTCCCAAAAGCCTCTTAATGCACATATTCTAAGACATTTTCCATGTAATGTTGGTTTATATTGAGAGCAGTTACGCCACTAAGCTATTGATTTGTAAAAACAGAGAAAAGAATACAACAAAAAGTAAAGATCTGATTGTTTTATTATAGATAAAAGGCAGACTTCTAGTTACACAATGGAGCCCCATGTTTATTCATGTTGAGTCAAAGCGACTAGGGAGACTTATCTCGTATTTACTTTAAGGGCCATATTGCACCGGAGCAGGCTGCCAGGCTTTTCCTAGAGCAAACTGCTCTGTTATAAAAAAAAGGATCTCTCAGTTGGCTAGATAGAAACAAATATAGTTTGGCGTAGATTTAAATTAAATATCAGTGTGACTGAATTTCTGTAATGGTTATTCTTCATTTATGTATTATTTTTTATCATTTCAGGCAATCTTTTAGTCTATTAGTCATACATCCTTTTAAAATGTTGTAATTAATATTTTGATGAAATGATATAAAAATGAAATTTAAAGAAAAATTTAGCGTCCCACACACCGAAGCGAAAATAATCACAGAGCAAAACCGCGGCAGAAAAATCGCTCCCCTCTATTTATGAGGCAACATAGGGTGTGCAAAGAGCGTCGCGAATTCGCATCCCCTATATCACCACGTTAATAGAGGGAAGCGAATTTTTCCGCCGCGAATTCGTTCTGTGTTTATTTTTGCTTCGGTGTGTGAGATGCTTAAACTATATTATAGGATATAATTTCCCCTTAGAATAAATACAAATTCATACATCAGACATTATGGGACAAATTATTGGCAAATCAGAAAAAAAAAATGCAATCATATATGAACCATTAAATAACTTATTTTATTACTTTCATTAGTTTAATTTACAATTGTATTCAATGAAATTAAAAAAAAAAATTATTAATTGGGAAAAAAAATCTTTGTTTAGATCAAAGATTAAAGCAAGCAAAAATGGTACAAGTTTTTTGGATAGGTATTTATTTACATTCGGGTAGAATTACTTATATGTACAATCAGTTTTAAGTTTTAACTAATATGTTTATGATAAGTAAACTAGGTATCTTTTACTGGTGAGGATGATATTAAGTCTATACAAGAATCACTACGTGTTTTACTGGAATTTCTGTTGCTAGTGAGTCACATTAGAACAATATTAATGATAATAATATTATTACAGTTAATAATAATAATATTAATATTAAATAATAATGTTAATTTTTGTTATTCACGAGTCATAATATACTCAAGTGTGACCTTGAAAGAGAAATTTAATATTAATCTTTTTAGCAAGGTTGTATTTTTATTTTTTTTTCTCTCATTGTTTATTTATTATTTGTACCGTTAAAGTTTTTTTTTTCTTAGTAATTTACGTTTGTTGTACATATTTAATGAATTAACAAGTGGTTTGAATATATGAATCCAATATTCAAAACACTTGATTTAGGTACATCGATAAGTTTTATTCAATACAAGAGATGTTTTAGAAAAATTGTAATCCTTTAGACTAGTATATTTCACTAATATATTGATTCAAGCAATTTATTTTCAGCAGTCAGCAAAGGTATTAAAATATTTTTTTTAAAATTATATCCAAGTAATTTTTCATCATATAGATCATAGTTATTGAGGAAAGAGTAGCAATAAATGGAAACCGGGGCCGTTTTCCCTCGGGATTTCACTCGTAAAAGACTGGAGTAATTTTCCATCCAGAGTCAAATCGAAATCATCAGCCTAAGCCCACCGCGCCGGCCCCCTCTGATTGGTGCCATCAACTCGATCTAATATCATCTCGTTCCTGCATAATGGCGGAATCCTCCCGATACTTCATCGAAGCATTTTTTATGAATAAGATGCCTTGATTAAAATTAGAGTCATATAAAAAATAGGACAAAAGTAAATAAATCGTTATAATAAAATGATATCAGGGAAAACATGGACACTAACCGGTCCTATTACACACGTGCGAGGGAAATATGTGTATAGACACAAAGAGAAATAGAAACTTGCTATGTGTTAAGTATATACCTTTTATATTGACAATAGGAAATATTTTCGGTTATAGTAAGCGGGCCGAATCCACTCATCTCTTAACAAAAACTCCGTGAATCCATAACTATTCTGGGATTCAGACAGGATTTTTGCCGTTTTCAAAATATAGTTGTTTTTACAAATCACCATATCTTTATAAAATTCTGGGTCACAAGTTATGACATAGACAACTTAGGCAACATGGAAATTGATAATTCCCTTAACCCTCATAAGTTAACTTCCAATCTCAAACTTCCAAAATTCAGTTGGTGTAATACAACAAACATACTTGAGACCATGGTTTTATTAACGGCTGGATAAATATACTCGAATTCTTGTCTTGTCTTTTTCCGCTGATACCAACCAGTGAACTTGTTGATATCGTAATTAGCATTGAAGAATTTGCCACTTTTATTGAAATTATTTTTATTTTAAAACTAATTTTCAATGTTACACATTTATAAGTGTTCTAAAAACATACAGAAAAAATCAAAACTTCAGCACTTTGTTATATAGATTGTATATGTTAAAGTTTTAGAAATGCAAGCCAAGACATCAAATATATTGGCACTCACTCAAGAAGGCAAAACGAAAAATGTTCCTGAAAGATATCAGGACATAGAGTGGACTAAATGTGTCTAGGCGAATGGATCAGGTGGGTACGTTGGTTAAACCTTTCATTTTTACCTGTGTCTAGTTGATTTTTTCTGTTCCCACTGGAAACAAATTTATAATAGGGCATTTGGAAATATGTATCTCGCGATTTAAACAAAAATCCGGAATGGTTCTGAACGATCTTATTGATGATTAATTAATGATTCATAAATAATTAATTTTCTTAAATATTCGAAACCAGTTTTGAAATAAAAAGAATTTCAATAAAAGAAACAATTTATTTAGGAATGTTAAAATTTAGTATTAAAACTACCAATCAATTCTTAAATTTAATATTGATTCTTTTTGTATTAATACTTCTATACCATCATGCATACCTCAATCAATGAATCTCTGGCGACACCTGACCGATTCGAGACCATAAACTTCCACCGAATCCGTCACCACACCATATTATTCTTTATTAAGATAAGTTAGGATTAAGTTTGTTTTTCGCCCCCGCCTAAGTTGTTAAATTCAATTATGATTTTTTCTTCTAATCGTAATTTTATGTTAATGATTTGTTCAAATATGTATTGTTTTTATTTAACACCAGTCAAGTTTATTAACTAGTTGGATGTTAAACATAAAATCAATCTTAGTTGACTTATTTTCTTGTAATTAACTAAACTTACTCATACTGACTCCACGTTAAACCTTTGTTGAAGAAATTAGATTCAAAGAGGTAAAGTGAGTATCGGAGCTCACTATGTTGATTAATCAATTGTTTTAGAATATTTATGATTTACCAGGCAAGTAGGTCCCGACTGATATCCTCTTTTATATTATTGCTGGCAGTGAATCGACAGAACCGAACTTGACATAGCGTAAAGAATTTATTTTACACAAAATATTTTTCTTCTTTCCAAAGAAAAATAAGATGCCTACGATTGTAATTAAAGTTAAAAAAAAATTGAAAAATGGTTCAAAATTAAATAAATTGTGATAAGAAACAAGCCTTTTTAAATGGTATGAGGAAAAACAAGAATAAATAACCAGTCCTATTACACACGTCAGAAGGAAATATGTTGAAGGTAATAGGAACTGAACAGGAAAAACGTATCCCCTGACGGTTATAGCTGTCCAGTGAAAGACTTCCCTCGGATAAGCTGCGTCGGTGGGGAATAAGGTATAATCGTTCCTCTTCGGATTGGGTTACAGGAGAGCAAATTGGGATGGGGGATACAGCTCCCACCTGGTCTTCGGGTATCAAAACTGATATAAGATATCTGTCCAGAGTGGAATCTCGTCTTCTTACACAGCCTTTTAAAGCTCCATTTAATTATATTAACAACAGTTATAAATTATTTCGAACAAAGTGGTTTTAATAATTGTTATTATAATTTTCGAAAACTAATTTAAATAAATTATTTTATGAAAAGGATCATCTATTTATTTTTATTGAATAGCTATTGTTCGAGGAACCATTGTGTTTCAATTAAATATGCTTATTAAAGCAAAATTTTGTTCTTAGAATATATTCACTTGTAGATAAAACAATTTTCTAAATTATATAGCGATTACATTAGGTATTTGAAGTTATGGGATGAGTCAGAATAATTTACCGTTTTCTTTGTTTGACCTTTGCATCATAATCCCTCTTTTATATACATTCGGGAGCTAATAATTGAGATAAGAAGTTCATGTTTGATCCCGTCTAAATCATTTGGTAAACCGCATGCCCTCTATCCAGGCTCAGTACTTCTTTAACTTTTCTTTGTTCACAGTGACGGTAAAGTACGAAATTCTCTTAATTTTGCTTCATTATTGGAAAAGGAAGCCACTCGTTTAGTGGTTGAATTTGAGGATGAAGACTCTTTGAATGAAAGGACGGTGCGAAGGTGGTTCAAAAAATTTAATGAAGGTGATTTGTGCCTTGAATGAAAATCAGGATCAGGGCGTGTTTAAATAGTCAACCAGGACACTCTGCGCACTGCTATTGAAGCTGATTCTATTCAGAGCAACTGCAGAGAATGTGCGATGTTTTGGTTCAGTGGTATCCAGGTTTAGTCAACAGGAAGCAATTCGTGTTCCAACAAGATAATGCCAGATCCCACACCATGCCTTACAAAAGAAAAACTAGCTAATTCCGATGGATTCGATCTTTTCCCTCACCCGGCATATAGTCCTGACCTAGCACCATCAGACCAATGGCTCATTTCCTTCGTCATAAATAATAAGTCATAAACAAATTTATCTTCCTGGTACTCTTATAAAGCACTAAGCATATACTCAGGCAAACATTAAGCCACTTACGTTGGTAACGTACGTCAAAATCAACGCTAGTCTACTCTCGAAAAATAATTCAGCAATGAGCTCAAAAATGCTTACATTTTAACGGGAAATAACCAGGTTGAGCTCCTAATCTAGTAGTCAGTCCTAAAACCATAAAATTAAATATTTTTGTAAAGGAAAAACAATATGAAAAAGAAGTAAATTTCGAAAATTAAAATTACACAGAACTATATTTATGAAAAATATGATAGAAACGAAAAATGACAAACATTGGGATACAGATTAATTCTTAATTAATGTCCTTGTTTGTCATATCTGTTTATTTTTTCACATACTGACATTAAAAGAAATTTAGTAAAAATGAATAAAGAAAAAAATAAATACAAGCAAATGATCAAGAATAGAGGGCGTTTTCCTTGAAATATTAAATTAGGTAGACGGGGAAGGAAACTAAAATTCTATCTAACGAGTTATAACATATCTTTATAAAAATATTAATGTTTTTTTTTTTTAATTTTTGATTAATTGAAATTTTCAATTTAAATACCATAAAACTTTATAAAAATGTCTCAGAAAAATTAATCGGTAAATTAGTAAATGGATTTATGTTTAACCTGCGAATACTTAAGCGCTTGGGTTTACTTGGGTAGCTAAAATAACCTTAGAGATATAAATATTAATAACCAACCCTGTAACATATGCCCTTGATGCATGCAAGGGTTTAGCCTTAGGTCTTAAGGTTTAAACTCCAACAAAGATAGTTTATAGAATGATGATCCGTTTAGTTTTTGATAAAAGTAGTTTCATTTTCCTCTATAAAAAAAAGAAAATAAGGACGATTCAACCATTTATGCAATGCACTTATTTTATAGTAAATCGTGATCGTTAATCATTTTCGATTATTTAAAGAAAATACCCATAAATGAAGCATGTGACGAAATCAAATTCCCTAAATCCTTTCGCTCAATAAATTTTAATTTTGTGAGGAGAATATAATTTTTTCTTGTAATTGCCTTACAATGTAGATTTCATTAATTCCACACTTAGTATAAAATCATTTCTATATCAGTAGGAAGGTAAAATGTGTGTCATCTGATCAGTACATCGTATTTATGGATTTCTAGTTTAGAAAGAATCTTCATAGAAATCGAATTTATTGTTATCATTTAGCTGATTTAGCTGAGGTTGTTGGTAAGTTCAGTTTCGACAAAAAAGAAATGGGCAATTTTAACGGGTAATTTCTGAAGCCCACAAAAGACGGGCAGAAACATTGGAGATTCCCCGGTCCCTTACTTTTCATTTTGCTTTTTAATGTAGTTCACTAATGTTTACGATATATTATAAATTGAAAAGTTCACGCCAATCATAATTTTTGAAACTATCATGCCATGTAGGACCAGCTACGCCTTCTAAGCCCTTAATTTCGTTTATCGTATTATTCTTCTAGACCGAAGATTGGTATGAGAAAACATTGTAATATATCGCCTAATGCAATTCGCAATATTATATACTATGTTCGCACTGAACAAATAAATTGATAAAGAAATAAACTTTTCAGAAAGGGCTAACTACTAAAGGTTTTAAGCTACTTTTTGAAGCACACCTTTAGTCAGACATGCTTTTAAGTAACATATGATAGTGGGCCATCTTTCTTAGGTAGAGTTGGTGTAAGTATGGACCCCCGTTTCCTCGGGAAATTTGACTTATCTCTTGTTAGAGGTCAAAAGTTGCATCAATTGTGATGGAAACTTCTCTGAGGACACTCGTGGAAAGGTGTGGTAAACTTAGATCGTGCCGGGACTGTAAGAGCCTGTTATGATTGAGATTTCTGTAAATAATATTTTTTTCTGTAATAAATAAACTCTCTACCATTTCGAATTGTCCAGTTTTAAACTATTTTAGGTAATTATTTTGAAGAGAACCCATATTTACACTCCACATTTGCTGGTGTTATATTGAGTGCTTTATGTAAATGTCGTGTTGGAAGTGAAATAATTGATTTTAATCATTGTTTTGCCTTCTCGCATTAAAGAAACTTGTTATAGTTGTTAATGAACGACAAAAATCTAGAATTTTTCAAGTTAAAAGTAACTTTAAATAAAAAACAAAAGAGGGTGCCTATATTTACATCTTTTATTCTAATATTCAGAAAGTTTTCAAAGTACTTTCAATGAGAGGTTTCCTAATTTTTCTTTTAACTATTCCTGGAGGAAGCAATATTGCGGGCATCTCTTCCTTATGCCTGTTAAATTATATTTAATATGAACATTACCTGCTTCACTTATTGCTATATTTTAAACAGGTGTGAATCAATGAACGAAAGTAACAACAAAAAATTGACATTGGAAGAACAACAATCTAATTTTGGATAAACATAAGATTGTTTTTTTTGGCCTTCTGAAAAGTTGTTTTGGCAAATAATTAATCCTATAACCGATGTACTTAAATACACGACCAATAAATAATGATCCAAGATTGTGTTGTAAAAATCGTAAGGTTTTCTAAAAAAAATCCAATGTATCTTGATCTTTCATACTGCAACGATAATAAAAAAGAATTTTTCGCTTCATGATAGAAAGTTTAAATATAATATACATGCATAACTGCTGCTGTTGAATCTAGCCTAGCATACCTGGAAAAAATAAAGAAATGTTAGAAATGCTTGTAATATTCAGAATGTTTTTAAAATTACATTCAACTATAAAACAAAAATTTAATTGAATCGAAGTATTGAATGGTTATTTTATAAAATTATAAATTATTAAAAAAATTATAAATTTATAAATGCGGCTATTGCCAGGTATTCCATTATCAAGTAAAATTCCGTTATCGAATTTTATAATTGATCTAAATGCCTCTGCATTTTTTAACATGAGGAGAAGAGGATTACAAGAATGTGTGAAACTAGATTAAGATAACTAAATAAATAACGAACAACTGGAAAAACAATCAAACTAATGAACAGAAAATATTTTTAATGAATATAAATTTTAGATAATAAAATGAATATTCAAATAATGTTTACATTTTTATTGCAATACAATTATTGGACTTTTGGATCAATCAAGATATAACTGATCAGGTATCATATATCATCATAGATAAACTATTAAGCGATGTGTGTCCACTTCATTCAAGTTTAAAGTTAGTAATAGGTTGGTGACTGCCCAGTAGTGTACACTAGTTTACGTTGACCCAGTTCGGGGACTAAGCCTTTAGAAAAACACCTTGAGTGTTACCTAGAATTGGGCCCATTCGTTTAAGTTGTTTTTCAAGTAACTATTGCATGAGATTGTGTAACAATTATTTTCTATGTAACACCACTAGACTTTGTTTATAGTAGCAGTAGTTAGGAACGAGGGGGAGTACTTCAAATGCACATACTCCTGGCATAAACTCATAAGCAAAGAAGAAGTGAAAAAAAAATGTATTTACTAGATATGGGAAGACTAGTCGGCCATTAAATTTATTTGTATTTTTATGCTTGACCTTCCACTAGTCGCGCTAACTTCCGTAACACGAACGGTTGCTTGTTAAACAAAGTACAGCACCGTGTTTTTTATCCGTTATTGTCTGAATTTTATATTGAAACTATAAAATAAAATATGTTGACCATTTTACATTTAAAATAGAATATATGTGCTGTTTATCACCCGAGGGAATAATATTTTTTTACGTAAATGAAAATATGTTTATGATTGAATCTAATAAAAAACAAATTTATAACTAGGTAAATTTTATTTCAATATCAAAGTCAGATATAATTATTTACAGGTCTAAAATGGTTGTTTCTATGAGCAATTATTGTAAACAATTTGTTTTGATGAATGATTTTTACAAATAAAATGTAAAAATCCCTAGATCTTTCCTCTCTCCATTATCTCCATGACTCCCCTCAACATAGGTTTCTGTATCATGATCTAGAACATTTTCTATTTCCTCTTTACTAAAATCCAAAATTTTATTTGGTTTCCCGGTTCTTTTTTCTTCCTTGTCTGGCTTCTGGAAAAGTCGAAGAATATCTTGCAAATGTATAAGTTTCCACCGGATAAAAATAATTAATACAACGCTCACTAAAATAAACAAAAGTAAAAATGCAAAAAGATCCTACTTAAATTATATCAAATCCAACTGATTGCCGATAAAGGGGCAAGAAAAAATCAAAACGATAGCAGTCGCTTGTTGTACTTTGTACAACACTGAGTACCAAATATTTTCCTAGCAGGAACCTATCTCTCCTACCGCAGTGAAAAATTACTGAAAGCAAATAGAGGATTATCTAGAGGAATAGGTAAAGCCAATTTTCGGAGAAGTACGCCAAAAGCGAGAGAGGGGAAAAACAATTCGGTCGTTGTTTTGAAATTGAAACGGGGGCTATAATTTTTGTTTTAGATTTATTTTTACAGTGTGTTATTTATTCCAGGAATAGGTACTCGTTTTATGGGGTCAATTATCGAACTTCATCATGATATTAATCAAAAAACAATTTGATAACTTCTACAATACTGAATAAAGTGCTTGAGCAACATATTTTTTTTTTTTTTTTTATTACAGTTTTGGTTTTTTTGTCATAATTAAAAAAAATAAATTCGTAATTTAAATGTAATTTAAAGAATTCACACACGTGTTTTTTTTTTTTTGTTTTTTTTTTTACAATTGCTAATAAGATATTTTTATGTGATGGATCAATAAATACAATATCTTTTTCTGCATGATTGAATTTTAAATCTTACAGTTGGGTAACAATTTTAAGTAAGTAAAGTAAATTGCTGACTTTTCCGAAATTGCAAGGGATGATTGGCTAGTGACTTGTTCAAATTTATAACCACCCCATCTCTACGGTTTACGCAGTAACAATATAAAAAATAAAATAAATAAAAGTTTTATTCAAATGATTAAACAGCACAACAATTGTACATATTAAATATTGTTACATGTTTTGGTAATTAAACAATTTACACTACATTGACAGCTGCGCTTAGCTAAAATGGGTATAATTTGGAATGCATTTATTTTAACAGTAGGAAAAATACTAAAAAACCTACAAAATAAGAAGAAAAAAAAAAGATTGATAAAAGCAAATACCTACATAATAAAATTTACTAAACTATAATGCATAATTTATTAACTTTTTGTACATTAAGTCAATCAACATTTTGGATAATTAACTTATATATTATTTGTGTTCCAATAATTTCATTTCAAGCCGAGACAATAACTTTTGGATGTCTTGTTAGCAAAATATTGTTATAGTAGTATGTGGTTTGTACGTTTGTGTGTGTATCTTCTTAAGGATTGCTTATTATAATTGCCTATTGTTTGAATTATAGGATTTCCTGAATTGTTTGTAGAGTTGAAAAAGTTTCTGGTCTGTGAGTGAATAAATTGTTTAATAGTCTGAAAATCTAATTCGAGTAGCATGTCGGTTATTTTTGTGTATCTAGGGTAGTCATTTATTATTCTCATGCATCGGTTTTGCACCCTTTCAATTTTTTTATAGTTTGAATCACAGGTGTAGCTCCATACGGGAGAGGCGTACGTTAGTAATGGTCTTATGACTGATTTATACAGAATTATTTTGTTTTTGATCGACAGTGGGGATTTTCTTCTGAAATACGGAGCCATAGTACTTAAGAGTTTTTTGGCTTTGTCGCATTTGTTATTTATATGTGGTGTGAATGTTAATCGTTTATCTAGTTCCAAACCAAGGTAGGTAACAGTTTGAGTCCAAGGGATTTTAATATTTTTTAGATTGATATGTCTTGGTATGCTGGGCCTTCTTTTTGTAAAAATTATTGCAGTTGTTTTTTGTTCGTTTATTTTTATTTTCCATTTTTTATAATATCTATTAAATCTGAAGTATAATGACTTTAATCTGTTTTCTATTGTGTCTATCCTGAAGGAACTTGTGTAAATCGCCGTGTCATCGGCATATAATGATCTTTCAACTGATGGGAGAGAAGGTAGGTCGGATATGTATATATTAAATAGCGTTGGGGAAAGACAGGATCCTTGAGGAAGACCTGCTGATAAGGGATATTTGGGAGAAGTGGAATTGTTAATTGTAATCTGAAAGGATCTATTGGAAAGGAATGAATGGATAGTATGTATGATGTAGGGAGGAAACCGATAGGTAATAAGTTTGTACAATAAACCGTTGTGCCATATTTTATCAAACGCTTTTTCTATGTCCAGTAAGATCCTCCCTGTATGTTTCTTTTCGTTAAACCCTGCCGTAATATAATCTGTTAATCTTGCTAACTGTGCTACTGTGGAATGATGGTTTCTGAATCCGAATTGCTCACTAATTATAATGTTGTTTAGAGATATGAAACTGTTTAACCTCTTCAAGAGAATTTTTTCAAATATTTTTGAAAGAATGTTGAGAAGGCTGATTGGTCTATAGTTTATGACTAACGCTGAGTCTTTATTGGGTTTGGGAATTGGGATTGTTTTTGCTGTTTTCCAGGATGTAGGAAAGTGACGAAGGCGGAATATGGAATTGAAAATTTTTGTTAAGAATATTATTGCTTTTCTGCTAAGATTTTTTATGACTATTGGAGGTATGTTGTCTTCACCCGGAGCTTTTTTTTTTGTTTTAAGATGTTTAATAATGTTGATAATTTCTTTTGGTGATACGGAAGAAAAGTTAAGGGGCACCGTTTTCTGAAGATACATTTGTACAGTTTTGTTTACTTCGCGATTGTGATGGAGTGAGCCAAAGTCTTTGGTAATTTGAGTGGTAGAAGCAACATTTTTAGCCAGTAGTGCTGCCTTGTCCTTATCCGAGTAGGCGAACCCATCAGGTATTTTAAGAGGTGGGATGCATTGAGAGCGTTTTGTAAAGGTACGGTGAAATTTCCACAGAGATTTATCTCCTGGCTTTATATTGTTGAGGGTTTGGGTCCATTTTTGATTTTTCCAGGTATTCAATTTATTTTTAACGTACGAATTCAATCTTTTGACTAATATTTTATGAGTTAGGCTTGAAGAGCATTGATATTTTTTTTCTAATTATATTTTTTATTTTGATAAGCAATTTTAAGTGTGCTGGTAATTTTTCTTGAACTTGATGGAATATTTTAGGAACGGCAATAGACATTGCTGAAGAGACTAATGAATTAAATTTATTTATGTTTTGTTCTAAATCGGTGAGAGTTGTAATTTTTGGGTTTATTTCTAGTTCATTGTCGATAATTTGTCTAAACATAAACCAGTTGGCATTTTTAAAGTTCATTTTTGGGGAAGATCGGTTTTTATGAATATATGCATTTACCCTGAAAATCACAGGGTTGTGGTCCGAAGAAAGACACGGTAGGGAGACAAGGCGCGAAATATTTCGTATATTTTTAGTGAGGGCCAGATCTATAATACTAGGTTTATAGCGTTTTTGAGAGGGTATATGTGTCGGTTCCATGGGACTATGTAGTTCTATATTGAATCTTGAAATAATGTTTAGAAGAATTTTTCCATTTTTGTTGCTATTGTGACAATTCCATTGTTTATTTTTAGCGTTTAGGTCACCAAAAATAATCAAGTTTTGACTGATATTAATTAATTTAATTAGATCGGGTGTATATAATCTATTAGGGGGGATGTAGGTGGCAACAGCTGTAGTAATATTATTATTGAGCCTAAACTGAATGGCGATGGCTTCTGCGTGCAGGAGGCCCTCTACCGGGAGAAGAGTGTGACTAAGGTCCGAGCGGGCGAGTATCATGACACCACCGCCCTGCCTGTTTCTGTCCTTCCGGACGTAGTAACATACTTCTATATGCCATGTCTATGACTGACATTCTCAACAAGACTGAAAAGGAGCTGCTTAAAAGATCTTACGTAATTTATATTATTTCATTTTAAAATATATTTTTGTCTTACTTGGAATCCACATACAAGACTAAAACAACAAGAAACTGCCCATTGTTATAGACTACTACAACATTTACAAGACTAAAGTTCAACGTTTCCAATAAACTACAAAGTACACATTTATATGTCAGTAATTAGACCTATTTGGACTTACGGAGTTGAGCTTTGGGGCTCCACTAAACCATGCAATTCTTCTCGTATCCAATCCTTACAATCCAAAATCCTTCGATAAATCCTTAGTTCTTCTTACTTTGTCACAAATAAACTCAACCATTAAGACCTTAATGTTCCATACGCTGCTGATTTAGCCCAAATCAGAAACCAATCCTTTCATAGTAAATTGCACCCGAATCCATTAGTCTCCCAAATTGCTTCAAATTCGATTCCAGATAATCCTCCGAGGCATCACGTTCTTCCCAAACCTAATCACTTCCGTACTCAAATCCCGAACCAATGATTGTGGTGTTGATCAATCCCGGTAAAAAATTATTAAACTCAGTCTTCCTGCCATTCTTCCGCCCTTCTACACATTTACAACTTTTCCCTACAAACTCCACTTTTCACCTCTGCCTGGAAAAATGTCCTTGTGCGCCCTCTTAATAAAAACCCCTCCCCCTCCTTAGCTTCCCATTTTAGGCCTATTTCTTCTGTCAACCTATCAAAAACACTGGAAAGATTAGTCCATTCACAACTCTCTACCTATCTTGAGCACAAAGATCTCCTCACTCCTCTCCAATCAGGCTTCCGTTCAGGATACTCCACTCAATCTGCCCTATTAAAGATAACCCAAGACCTCCATTCTCCATGGACCAACAGCAAATAGCAATCCTTGTCCTATTCGATTTTTCAAAAGCGTTTGATTGCGTTGATCATGCAATTCTCCTCTCCAAATTACATAACCTTTCCCTATCCAACAGTGCTTTAAGCTGGTTTCGCTCCTTCTTGTCTCACGGTCCCAAACAGTTATCATTCCCAACAAACACCTCCCTCATCCTTACTACCTTTAGGAAGAGGTGTACCTCAAGGATCCTCCCTGTCTTATCATCTTCTCTGTTTATATATTAATGACCTACCCCAAGCTATACGCCACTACCCAGTATCATTTGTATGCCGACGACCTCCAAATCTACCTATCCTTCCATCCTTCAGATATGTTAGAAGCATCTCGTAAGATTCAGGATGATATTGAGAACATCTGCAAATGGGCAGTGAAAAATAAGCTACGCCTGAATCCAGAGAAAAGCAAGGCTATCCTTATCGGTTCAAAAACCTACCCTTAATTCCCTTCCTTACTATCCATTACTTTACCTCAACAACCATACAATTCAATTTCAAAACTTCCATCAAAAACCTCGGAATCTCCTTTGATCAAACTTATCTTGGAATAACCACATTTCCCGAATAACCAGAAAATCCATCATGGTCCTCAAACAGCTACAAAGACATCGTGACTCCTTTCCCCGAAGTACCCGCCAACTTCTGGTCAAAAAAGAAGATGGCCTAGAGACTTTTTAGTTTATAACGTCTCCCAAATTGCTTCAAATTCGATTCCAGATAATCCTCCGAGGCATCTGAAAAGAAGATGGCCTAGAGACTTTTTAGTTTATAACGTTTATTGAATTACTACTAATGAGTATTTCTTCACATGTCATTATAATAATTTTTCTCAAATTTACTTGATGTATATTGCATACAGTTGTAAATATCAATAAATAATTTTTAAAAATATATCTAATTATAATAGCTGAGGATTATTATTAATGATCGATAAAGGTATTTTCGTTTGTTTTTGTTTAGGATTTAAACCTCAGTTTTAACTTATTACTATTCAAACACACGATTTTATTAGATTTGAAAATGAAAACTTGTGACGAAATTAAATAATTAATTAATTAATTAATGTTGTAAGCAGTAATAATGTTATTTTAAAAAAATAGTTTCCATTTAACTTTTCATAAGTAAATTAAACGAAGCACTTTCGTTTTTCCACAGGGCCTATTATAAGGAAGTAACAGCTTGGGAAGACTCCAATAACACCTTAAGCCAGGGAACAGTGGAATTTACTGGGGGAGGTTAGGACTTGCCAAGGTTCCAGCAAACCGGAATATACTCACTTTCTTAAACGTTAAAAAATATCTTACTTCTTAAAATAGCAAGGCTTAGGAAACAATACAAATTGTATTTAATTCGTGAATTATAATTCTCTGAAAAACGTTGATTTGTGTAATGAAAAATTTATCAAATTTGATAAATACTAAAGGAGAATTTGAATAACAAAGCATTTGACAGCGTATGAGTGATAACTTGAGAATATCGCACAGTAAATGAAACGACCTATGTAATACAGCAGTATTTAATATAAAATGCCTCTATTCATCCTGAGTGTAGCCTAAGACTAAAAAAAAAAAATCTCTTTTTACTACGAAAAGCATTAAAGCAAGAAAACTATTTACCGCGCAAAACATTAACTTGACGCAATCTGATATTTTTGATATTTATCTCTATCTGATATTTTTTTTAGTTTGACCATCAACAATAATTATTAAGAGAAATTTGAATTCGGATCTTATTCTGTGAACCGTCAATTAACTTATTATGAACCCTTGAGCGGTACATCTTTTTAAGTTCCCATTTTTAAGTAATTCTTTAAGGATTTTTGGAACATTCTTAGAAATCCTTTTCATGACCAATTAGACTTAGTAAAAAACAATGCGACATTGCTTTGAACTCGTAATCCGGACAAGTATAGACATGTTTGTAAATGATTGCGAAACGGCATAAAAAAAACAGTCTATCAGTATTAATTATTTTTATGTTTAAAAATGTATAAATTGGACAAGATTTATACGGGATAAGTAACTAGTGAATTATAGTTTATGATCATAACCCATATAAATTAGAAAATATGAATGTGTTTGATATAATAAAAAAATTCGGTACATCGACTCAGCTATGCACCAAACTGCATATAGATATAACATATTATAATAAAGGATATATAGTCTTAGTTACCGTTGTAACATTATCTATCAATGTTAAACCTAACCAATGTTCTTCATATCCTTTAAGTTCTGTAGGGACGAACCACATCAGTTCTCACTAATGAATGAGGAGAGCTTCGCTGCATTAGACACTAAATTAACGATGATACATATAAACCCTGTGTTATTTTGAATATGTGCATTAATACTCTAGAATAAAATATAAAGCAATAAACCTTATTCTAATTTATTATTATTATTTTATTTACTTTATATCTGTTTCCATATCTATCTATTAAAATACATAAATTTAGTGAATCTGTTGTGTGACATAAAATGGCGCGGAAGGCACGAGGGAGAGCAGAACCCAGCATCACCCTCAGTCTTGATTTTTATTTATTTTCAGTTTAGCCTAGTTTAGTCTCATCCACCTCCTTTGAATATGCATTGTGGCCATGTCGTCTATAAGTGTATTAGTATGTCCATGTGATTTTTTGTGGAATCGTTTGTAGTGGGTTCGTATTTGTTCTTTAACTGTTGGCATGCGTAGGTCAGTATGTAAAGTTATGTTGCTTACGTACCAGGGTGCTTTTGTGATTGTCTTGATTGTTTTGCCTGGAAGACTTGGAATTCGTTAATATGTGTCTTTTTAGCTGTTTCGTATATATGCGAAAAGTATGTCGAAATAGTTTTCAGTAATTTAGTATAAGTGTTCATTTTTTTGTGGAGTTGAGCGTTTGGAGCGAAGTGAATATATAAGTTTTAGTGTTTTGTTGAGAATTTTCCTTTTTCTCTTATATGTAGACCCCATGTCATTATTTGGTGAAACATCAGACCAAGGTAGTGTACAGTGTCTGTTTGAGGAATCGGTGGGTTGTATCGCCTTGGTCCCAGACTGTCGAAAGCTTAAGCATCATCGAGAAATACTCTAGTTGCGTACAATTTGTGCTCTGGTGTACGGCATATATGCATATATAATTGGTGGTATGGTAGTACGTTCACGTTTGTTAGTATATCAGAGAGTCTTTTGTAAAATAAGTGTTCGAAAATCTTAGCACAGTTAGGAAGTAAGCTGATAGGTCGATATGATGGGAGGACATTTTTATCAACGTTTGGTTTGTGAATCATTGTAATATGTGAGTACTTCCACACATTTATTTCTTAAAATTTAAAATTCAGGTAATTGAAAAAAATTTAAAATTCATAATAAAAACAAGATTTATAATATAGAGAAATATCGAAATAATATGTCAATTTTAAACTAATAATCAAACAGTTTACCAAATTATGAGAAATATCTCATAATCACGCTCTACTAATCTTCACTGTGGTGATAACATAACGTTGGCTTTTAAGTTATTATTTGAAAAAAAAACAAATGTTAGGTATAATTAATACAATGCGTGGTCAGAGGTGCTTTGAGGTTGTGATAAAATCAAGCACGAAAATCTGGCATGAAGTAGTACGCTACATCAGCATTAGAGAATTCTTTAAAAAGCCGAGTAGCTTGTTTTGTAAATGTTACTAATTGAGGATACATAGTTTAGCGCAAAAAATAAATTGATCATTCATTAGACTTTATATAATTTTAATTTGTAAAACTCGACTCACGGATATCATGTGCGGGGGTTATATCAATTACGAATTATTTTGATAAACTGGCGGAACAATCTAAAAATTGAGAATTACGAGCGGTCCTAATGGGAACTTGGATGAAATTTAGTTGTCAACGATAGCTCGCGTGCTAATCATAAGGAAAATACAACTGAGGGTGTTTACAAAACCCTCTTACACGATCATTATTTATCAGTAAAACGATATAATACGGGCGAGTTTTATAGTACTCAGTGGTATATTGGGTTGGAGAAACATTGACGCTGTTAGTTTTTTGAAGAGTTCATAAAGGAATAAACAAATATAATATGATGAGGATAAAATGAGATATTTACGCGTAAAGTGATGACATGGTTATCTTATTGAAAAAAAGTAAGAAGTATCAAGACTTGCTTTGCTCTATAGTTATCATTAATTTGAAAGGTATCCTTGTTTTTATTTACCTTACATATTATAATAGTAATATTTTTACAATAGTAATTTTACTTTTTAGAATAGTAGGTCGGGACCAAATAAAGAAATGTACAAAGAAATAAATGGTCTGGAAACGAACATAAGAACAAGGAGATTAAGTTTCTATGGGCATAAATAGAGAAATCTTCTATAGAAATTAGTACATAGTTTAAGGAAGAACCTAAAAGTCTGAAAATAACAGATCAAGACTGTTTCGATAGGGATTACTGTTGGAAAAGTAGATGCGAGAAAAGGAATAGCGTTGGTCGAGGAAAGAAGGAAGGAGTAGGAAAGAATGAGGAAAAGGTGGAAAGAGAGAAGAAAAAAGGTGGGGTATAAATAGAAGTGAAAATAATGGTATTTTCGGAGTCTCTAAGGCCGTTTTGTGGAGAAAAAAAATTCCTTTGAAAATTGCTCACTAGATTTTTCTTCTATTACAAAACAATTTTGTTTTGACGATCCCGGATCTATACTACTTACACACAATGATACAACGTGGATATTGTAATGTTGTGCAATATCTTTGTCGAATGAAGGGCCGAAATGGCGCACCATAGCTGCCAGAAAGTCAAAGTTATGAAAGGGAATTGCTATCTTTTCGATTCAGAGTTAGATGAGTTTTGTTTTTCCGATTTCCTGTAGCACGTTGTCATTCATCGAAAGTAAAATGGTAGTTGGAACAGTACCTGGACTGAACTATTTTAACAATAGTAGACCGTGGCCGGTAAACTCCGAGGCCAGATCAAATTTCCGCTGCCGCCAGTGATCATCGACCCCGATAATTGCGACTTGGCCAACCCCCTCAGCCACTCGTTGGCTATTGCCTTCCTTGAACCCCATTCAGCAATGTAATTTTGTTGCTACCCACGCTATAAAATCTCCAATAGAATAGGATCAGAAGTCAGCTCAACTGTACCGAAACATTCAATAAGTGTAAAACAAAATTTTGTTGTTAGATTGTTCTTTCTTTCTTGTTGATAACTTCTCTGATCTCTCTAATGCAAAACTCTTACCATCCATCAAAAGCACTGTTATAGAAAAACTAAAAAACAATTTATTTTCGAAACATATAAGCCAAGCGTTTAACTCAAAGTACAACCCTTCTTATAGAAGTATTTACATTTTTACTAAAACTAATCCAGAAAAATATTTCAATATTTAATATAAATATACAAAAATTTAGAACTGTTAGTCAGCTAAGAGTATGTAACAATGAATATTTAAGAATACTTTATAGAAATCAATGTAAAGTAGTCAAAGTGGTTGATACAAGCATTGAAGAACGTTTGAAACATTTGCTATTCGATCGTCCTGCAATCGAATCTCAAATGCAGCGATATCTGCATAAGTATATTATTGAAAAGGACTATTTGCAATCAATTGAAAGTGTATTGGAGTTAGATAGCATCGACAAGCTAAATAACATTTTTTTGTTCCTTAGATCTCTCATTGAATATTGTGTCGATGGATTTACTTTATATTAGAATAGAATAGAATAGAATAGAAAGAAAACTTTATTCTGGGACAAAGTCCCTTAAGAATAACATTGAATATCACAAAGTAAGATCATAACTGGCCGAGAGGCTTTTAAAAATAAAACAACTTAGGTAAAATTAAATACAAATAGGTATGAAAAAAAAAATACAGAGAAAAACTAGAGAAAGAAAAAAACTATTAATAAAAAGAGAGTGAAAAGATAAATATACAAAAAAGAGGTTAATATTGTAAACAAAATTGAAGAAGAGAAAAAAAAAAAACAAACAGAAACTTAAAGAAAAATAAAAGATAGAAAATCCAAAATTAGCATTACAAGAAATCAAAACATTATCATAGTTAAACTATAATTTTTTGCTAATGTTTTATGTCTGATGGTATTAATAAATAAATTAGACAATTACATACATAGTACATATATCCTTATAATTAGAGAGCGTCGGGTTGGAGGGAAAGAAGATGGTGAAAGAGTAGTGTTTTGAATGTTCCAAGGGAGGAAGCATTGCGGATACAGGGGGGGGGGAGGGAATTCCAAAGATTAGAGGATCGAACAAGGAAGGAACGTTGGAATGCAGTACTTCTGTGGGATGGAGTATAGAGATCGGAAAGACGAGATCTTGTATGCAGTGATTTGATAGCAGACTTGAATTTCAGGTTACTGTAAATAAAGGGAGGGTGACGGGTGTTGATAACTTGGAATAGGTAGGAGCCTAGAAAGTATTTTCTGCGGAAGGAGGGGAAAAGCCAATTTAACTCAGTATAGAGATGCGAAACATGGGAACGTCTCGATGTTCCGAAGACAAACCTAATGAAGCAATTCATGATGCGTTTTAATCTGTCCTCAAGAACCATCGAGAGCCCGTCATATATCACGCAACCATAGTCAAATTGGGGGAAGATGAGGGAGGATACTAGAAGTTTGCGTGTGGGTAGGGGAAGGAGGTGACGGGAGCGGTGAAATAGTTTTAGGATACCGATTGACCTTCGGGAGATTTGTGCAATATGGGATTTCCAGGAGAGGGTTTGATCAATGGTTAAGCCTAAATTTTTAACAGAGGAATGGAAAGTTATTGGATGACCATTAAGGAATAATGTGGGAAAGTTGGCATTTGAATGGAGAAGGGAGTGTGATCCTATGGCAATTGCTTGAGTTTTAGCTGCGTTTAACGTTAATTTGTTCAGATTTGCCCAGGCACAGGTTTCGTCTAGGTCTTCCTGAATTTTGGCAAACGCAGCTAACATTTCGGATGGAGGAAAGGAGAAGTAAATTTGGAAGTCATCGGCATAAAGATGGTGGGAACAATGGTGAATTGAATGGGGAAGATCATTGATGTAGGAATTAAACAGTAGAGGGGAAATGCTCGAACCTTGAGCTACTCCTGACTGTAGAGTGAGGAAAGAGGATAGGCCTTGGTTAGCAGTGGCAACTGCTTGGGTGCGGTCGGAAAGGAAAGATTGAAACCAAAGGAGGGAGCTGTGGGAAAAGTTCAATGATTTCAATTTGGAAAAAAGGATATTATGGTCTAAGGAATCGAATGCTTTAGAGAAATCAAGGAGGATCAGGATGGTCAGTTCTTTTTTTGTCCATCGCTGTTTGGATGTCAGTGATAATTTTAATGAGTGCGGATTGTGTTGAGAAGCCGGAACGGAAACCAGATTGGAAGGGATCGAGTAACTTGGAATGTTCTAGGAAATTGGAAATTTGGGATTGCACCAATCTTTCTAGGGGCTTAGAAAGGTTGGAAAGTATGGATATAGGGCGGTAGTCCTTTGGGGATATAGGGTTTGGGTTCTTGTTGATGGGATGAATTAAGGCCTTTTTCCAGGAAGTGGGAAATACTGAGTTTTGAAGGGAAAAATTGTATATAAAGAGGAGAACCGGAAGGATTTCAGGAAGGCATAATTTCAATAATTTAACAGGAATGTTGTCTATACCAGATGAGTTGGATTGAGACTTCATAATGGAGGTAATTAGATCAGAGGGGGTGATATAAGAAAAGTAAAAATTATTGTCGTTAAATGCTGGCGGAGGTAAGGACTGGGAGGGTCGAGAAGGGGCAGATGAAGTGGAAGAAACGAAATAGGAGTTTAACTCATCCGGAGTGACAGGAAGGTCTCCCGAGGGAGAGGAACTAGGAGGATCACACAAGGAAAGTTTGCGGAGGAGCAGCCATTTGGATTTAGGATCGGGTGCAGATGAAAGGGCTTCGTGGAAGAAATTGGATTTAGTTCGCCGGATCGTGGATTGAGTTAAATTTCTAAGAAACTTAAACGCTTGATAGTCATCTTCAATCCTTGTTCGCCTGAAGCGTCTCCGGGCAGCCTCGCGTCTTCTTTGTAAATCTTTAATGTGTTGGTTCATCCAAGGAGCAGGGCGACGCCGGCGAAATGTTGAGGTTTTAAGAGGAGCATGGGTATCAAGGATAGATAGGAGATTGGTGGTGAGTAATTCAACCATGGTATCAATTGAGGAGCAGGAGTAAATTGGATTCCAATCTATGGCTTCGAGATCGGATAAAATCATATCTCGGGAGAGGGAGTCTATGTTACGGAAGGATATTGTTTTAGGAAGGAAACGAGGTGTTGGGATATCATATGATATTTGTATCAGGTCATGAGAGGATAGGAATGAAACAGGTCGTTGACTTGAGGAAAGAAGATTTTTTGGAGAATCTATGACATGCAGGTCCAACCATGTGTCGGACCCGCGGGAGTGGTGGGTGGTATTGAATGGTACAATGAAAAGGTGGAGGGAAAAAAAAAAGGTTTTCAAGGTAGATTTTGTCATAGGAGTCAGACAGGAGATTGGTATTTAGGTCACCGGAGATGATTATATTGGAGTAGAGAGGGACATAGTGGTAAAGGTTAGATTCGAATGATTGGTCAAAAGGAACATGTGGAGGACGGTAAACCACTACATACAGGAGAGAATGGGCATTAATGGATATTTCAACAAATAAGGACTCAATGTTAGGGACATTTGAAGGAGGTGAATGAAAAAGGACTCGAGACTTCAGGCAATCATGGACGTATAGCGCCACTCCACCACCGGTCCGGTTAACCCGGTCATGACGAATGATGGAGTAGTTAGGGAGAGAAACCGAGGAAGAAGGTATGTAGGGTTTAAGCCAGGTTTCAGAGACTGCAATGATGTGGTAAAAATTTTGGGTGAAAAATTCTAGGAACTCATCGTAATGGGCTGGTAGGGATTGTGAGTTTATGTGACAGGCGGTTAGGATGTTAGTCATAATGGGAAGGAGTTAGGGAAACATAGGACAGTAGGTAAAAGGATGACGCTGATAATGAGAAACAGTAGTAAACGCTAAGAAGAAAAAATACATATCGATAATAAGAACAAAGTAAAATGATATATACAAAGTATATATAGAAGTAGAAATATTTATAATAATGGAAAATAAAAGTAGTAGCAGGTGAATATATAAGGATAGTATAGAACGAAAGGGCGATGAGTTGGTTAAGAAGAGATGAGAAAATAAATAAATAAAATAAAAGATAAAGATACATAAACAAGTGAAAATAGTAAAGGAAAATGAGCGTTAACTGATTAAAAGTAATATCATGGTGACACCAATAAATTAAAAACTGAAAACTAATCTGGCAAGGACAAATAATGGAAAAACAAAAAAAAATAACGAGTACACTGGTTTCATTAGCAAAGGGTGTTGACCAAGGAAGTGCAGCTAGGAAAAGAATTCCTGAAGGTCAGGCGAAGACATCCAGGTCCTGAGGCTGGTCTATGAAGATTACTGGATGGCCGTCTTCTTTACGGCACCGCACACGCCCTCCCGAGAACCAAACATATTTTAATTTCCCGGCTGATCTCTTCTGACGGGCGAGCCAATACAGATGCCTGTTGGTCGGGGTCATCTCCTCGCTAAGATATATCCGGTGGGAGTCATTCTCCTGCCAGCCGATATCGCGCGTCGAGAAGTCCCTCTTGACTTTTCTCCTCTGTATTAGATCGTCCCTCAGAGATTGCCTGACGAATCGTGCGATTACAGGCGGTGGTCGCGCATCATCCTTCCTGGGCCTCCGGCGCTCCACTAGGTCGAGATCCTCTATGTTAAGTTTAATGCCGAGACCAGCACCAATACTTGTAACCAATGCCGTGGGGGTCTCTCCTGGGCGCACCGGGATGCCCCGAATTTCCATTGATTTATTCAAAAGTCCCTGTTCTGCCTTATTTATCCTGATTTCGAGCAGGCCAACTTTTGATTTTAAATTACGATTCTCATCGACCAACTCTTCAATACGTTTTGTCTGCCCCTCTAGATGAGCTTCGATTTTTGCTAGTCTCTCACTCAATTCGAAACTCAAGTCACCGTATTTATCAAGTGAGGTTTTAAGGGATTTAACTTCCTCGTTTACAGTATTAACAGCAGCTAGTATCTCGGAACCGGATGGCTCCGAGGGTTTTTCTGTGCTTGAATTTACCTTTTTAGTGTCACAAATGTGACAAAACCATGGTTTTTTGGAGTTTTTCACCGCTTCAATGTCTTTGTCTAATAGGTTAAAACATCTGCCGTGGAAAATCCCTTTACATTTAGAGCAAAGTAAACTATTTTTTTTCGTCTCTGGAAATTGAATTTTCACACTTCGCGCATTGAACCATTTTGGCGTAATTTAGTTCTATCAGCTGATTCGGTAAATATGAAGGTGAATGACTGTTTATTTACTTACGGCAGTAGTAGGCAGGTACGTAATACTGTGAGGATTAGCCGCTTGCTCCGGGTGAGTGAACTAAATACTCCGTTTTTTTCTATTATTATGAAGTAATCGTACTGGGTTACGATGCGACACTTCACTAATTAGATAGATAAATATGTAGATAGAAGAACAACAAAAAAAACTAAGAAAACTAACACAAAATAAAGAAGTTAAGAAAAAGAGTAACGAGATGTTGACTGTTTGCCGTCTCTGGCCAGACTGAGTATTATGTACTTTCAGTTGTAATTATTTGTTTCTATTCTATGCTTGTTATTGTCATAACTAATGCTTTTTTTTCTTGTTATTATGAGGCTACCAAGGCAACTCCTGTTTGTATGGGAAGTTTCCCAAACAATAAAAATATTCATTCATTCTAGATTGTTCATTCAGGAATTTTCATGCCGTCCATTGTTATATATGGTACACAACACTTTATATAATTTAATATTTAGTTCAGAATATGGATACATTATGTACAGTTGTAATAATAATATATCAGACAGCTATTAGAAAAACTAAGAGACTAGAAATGATTTTTATATCACTTGAGGTACGCATGATGATATAGAAGGATTAGTACAATTAGGATTGATGAATTAAGTGCCACTTCTATTGTGATTATTTTATTTGAAAACTAGTTTCGAATGCTAAACATTCATCTTATGTTTCTTATAGCATTCATTAGATAAACCATTGTCACCATACTTCCCTTCACCGAAAGACACAATAGACCCTTTCCAAAAAAGCGGCGTATACGAATTAAAATGTAATGACTGTGAAGCAAAATACACGGGAAAAACCGGATGATCAGTAAATCAAAGAGTAAATGAACATATAAGAGCATACACTAATAAGACCCAAAATTCCAATTTCGCTATCCATCTACGTAAATGAAAATAACCACAAATTTAATAAAGACTCGGGAGTAAAAATATTACTTCAAGTAGAAAATAGCCTAAAATTAAATTCTTTTGAATCACTAGAAATAATAAAATCGTTTAAAACTGATCCAGATTTTTGTTTAAATGATCAGATTAACATATCCAGTAGCCCCATTTTAAATTTGTTTGCCATATGAACGGAAAAACCCAATGAGTCATAAGGGAAACCCCGTTGTAAATCTAAAACTTTACCTACCTGCCCCCTTTTACTTCTCACAAATTCAGTGTTTTAGTTACCTCGAAGGTGAGTGCCTATGCTTGATTTCTTGTCTTATCTTTTCAAAAAACTTTAGTATATATAATCTATGTAACATAGTACTGATGTGTTGAAAAAATTTTGTATGTTTTAGAACTAAAGATAAATGTTTAGCATTCGAAACTAGTTTTCAAATAAAATAATCTCAATAGAAGTGGCACTTAATTCATCAATCCTCATGATTTTTATGGATCTTGAAAAAGTCTTGCTATTCTTATGAACCACTGGGGGTATGACTAATGAAACTGCAACTAAATATGAAACACTAATTTATTTACAACTGGATTCTTAATCTAATGTAAACTAACAATAAAAATTATCTCTTAGTTCTAACCCTTAAACGGCTTGGCCAAAAACGTTAACACTCTGTGCGTCCTTAGGACTCCAAAATTAAAGTAGGTGTTTTTATTTTAAATTTCCTAAAAAATAATGTTTTTTCGATGTTAAAATAATCAAAGGCATTTATAGACACAAAATACTTTATTTGCAAACAACTGAATAACAAAGTAAAGCAATCAATATATAAAACTCAAAATAATATTTTTTTCTGACGAAAAGAAACATCGTGACACTTAGATAATTAATTTTTAAAAAGGAATCAAAAATATAAAAACTTTTAGCAAAAAACTGATTGCCTATGGTCTGAACTATAATAAATTAGCATATGTTAACTTCTAAATTTCATATGGAAAAATTGACATTGGTAGAAATATAATTAAAAAAACATTATTTTAGAACTCATCTAGATTTTTAATGCATTGAACATACAGTTTATTAGAACATTGCAAGCATATTGGTTTTTTGGATCACAAATAAAACAATAGTTTTTGTGACTTCTAGGTAAAACTTCTTGAGTAACCGAGAACGTCGTCATTACTTGTGAGACAGCATTCTCGGCAAGAATTTGGCCTGACCTGGGGCGGCCTTGGTTGCCTAGGCGGTCCACGATCCCAGTTACTCCATTTGACTGTAACACTTTCATATGGTTTAGAGAATCTTTTGTGTATTTGTAAAACCTAGAATCAAGTTCTTTAGGATCAGTATTAGCTTATTAAATAAGATCGAAATTTGTGTAAATAGGTGTGGGTTAGGTGGCAATGATAATTTTTATTGTTAGTTCATATTATATTAAGAATTCAGTTGTATCTATTAAGTTGTAAATAAATTAGTGTTTAATATTAAAGAGCAGTTTGATTAATCATACCCACAGTAGCCCGTAACACTATATTTCCATTGTTGGGGTTTATTAAATAATATATCAATACTGAGTAAGTTCCAGAGATATCAAATTAGTGCACTGTAAAAACATCGACAATTTTTAATTATTAAAAATCGCAAAAAAAATCTCGATTAAGGCGTCAAACGGTCCGAAAAGTATATTTAAATATTTTTTTGTTCTTTGCAGAATTCAATGTAATTTCACTTAATATTAGTTTCATATAAACTAAAAACTTTATATAAATTAGTAATGGAATTTCATATGGTAATAATAGCATGACAACAAGAGAAGCGGGCTAGTCCATGAACATGAGATCCACTTTTCTGTCAACCTCTTACCTCAGGATCTGAACCAGACGATCTTAATGGCCGACCAGATCTCTCCAGACTCTCCTGTGTCTGTCTGGAATTTTTATCATTCTTATTCTTGTACTTTTTCTTTCAGTGTCCTGGATCCGTAAAGGATCTGAGAGAATATTGATGCTAATATATTCTTTGTAGATATATTTCTGAGGCTACTGGCCCTATATTTATGCTTCCTATACAAACTCTCGCTCATACCCATTGAGGGAAAATAATACCCTGAAAATTCATATGACCACCTTGAATATTCAAATAGCAATATCCCTATTATTTAAAAAAAAAAACAAAAAAAACTACTGACGCCATGAAAAATTAGTAATTTTTATAACAGGATTGACTGGTGAGGGGTAAACCTTCGTTTCAGCTCGAAATTCGTCACAATATAATAATTTCCTATTTTTAAATTAGAACCGAAGATTGGTGGAGTTAATATCTTCTGAAACAGGACAAAATTCTTTTTTAAGAAGTATCTGTATTCTTCAGTCGCTCACATGCTCACATTTTCTCTTATTATTATTTTCCTTTTTATTTCATCAATTTATCATACTTAGTTTTAAGTATTTATTTTACTTTAATAATCGTTTCTCAGTAATTATATATGAGATATTATATAGAATAGAAAAGGAAAGAATAGAACAAAAAAAAAAACTTTATTCTGTGACAAAGTCCCTTAAAAATAATATAACATAACACAGAGTGAATACAAATTTATACAAGAACAACATCATTATTCCAGCAGAATAATATAGTTATTTACTTTTTTTTTCTGCTTTTATTTCTCGATATTAGAATCAACAAGGAATAAGCTTGGAAAAATTGATAAAAATAGGAACATTTATGCATGAATAATTTTATTTTATTTTTTCAATTACAAAAATTCTCTCTGTAACATTTTTTCCCAACATCTTTCTGAAATGCCTTTCAGCGTGGGAGTATTTCGCATCATCATTTATTTATTTCTCTAAATTTTCTCTACAAGACTAAAGCGACAAGAAACGGCTCGTCGTTACAGACTACTTCAACATTTACTAGACGAACGGTCAAACCTCCCATTTCATTACAAAAGACTTATTTACGTGAATGTGATTAGACCTATTTGGACGTTCGGAGTTGAGCTTTGGGGCTCTACTAAACCATCCAATTCATCTCGTATCCAATCCTTACAATCCAAAATCCTTCGAAAGATCCTAAATGCCCCTTCCTTTGTCATTAATCAGCTTATCCATAAAGACCTTAATGTTTCATATGTTGCTGATTAAGCCCAAACCAGATACCTATCCTTTCATAGTAAGTTCCGTAACCACTCAAATCCATTAGTTGCTCAACTTGCTTTCCACTCCATTCCCGATAATCCTCTGAGGCGTCTGAAAAGAAGATGGCCCAGAGATCTTCTAGTGTAGAATTTTTAGTGAAGTACTACTGATGAGTAGTTCTTTTCAAGTTATTACATGTCATTGTTATCGGTATCAGCTCATTTACTTGATGTACACATTTGTATAGTTGTAAATTAAAAAAAAAAAAAAATCTCTCGGCCCATTCTATATTTTCCACATGTTCATCAATGCAACTCCAAGATCTGATTCCAGTTGTTTCTTAATATTTATTGGGTGTATTATTTTTATGATTAAGCAGATTTTTCGAAATATATAGACTGTTTTTTTTTTTTTTTTTTTTTGCTTACACTTTCCTTATATTTCTTTTTTTTATATTCTTATATTTTTTTTTCGAATCTTATCAGTTCTAATCCATTTTTCTTACGTCAATCTAAAATTTATGATGCTTTACGAGAGATCTCCTAAGCTAAGTTAGATTAAAAAAAAAATTCGGATTTTGACAGCTCCACGATTTTTAACACTTATTGAAAAATATTCAAATCCACAAAAGCTCTTCTATAAGACGATTATCAGACCTATTTGGACTTAAGGTATCGGGTAATGAGGCTCCACCAAACCATCGAATTCTTCCCGAAAAATCCTTAATGCTTCTTACCTTTTACAAATGAATTGATCCGCAATGACCTTAATATCCTATGTGTCGCTGATTTGGCACGGACCCGATACCTATCCTTTCATAATAAACTTAATACTCACCCAAATCCACTTGTTTTGCAACTTGTTTCCCATTCCTGGCAATCCTCCGAGTCTTTTGAAATGAAAACAGTTTCGGGATCTTTTATTTTAGATATTTCATTATAGTACTACCAATATGTAGTTCCTCAATAAGTTTTAATCATGTCATTATTTTACATTGTATGCCTCATATTTACAAGATGTATTTTGTTACAGATATAAATTTTTGTTAACAAAAGATTTTTTTTAAAAAGTTAGAAAGTAGTTTAATAGGTATTTTGAAGAAGGGTTCTACTTTTCCAAACGCCTTTCACGCCTAGAAATTTGGCATTTCATCAAATCCACTG
Organism: Euschistus heros; assembly: GCA_003667255.2. Taxonomy (NCBI): domain Eukaryota; kingdom Metazoa; phylum Arthropoda; class Insecta; order Hemiptera; family Pentatomidae; genus Euschistus; species Euschistus heros. The sequence continues at coordinate 2,376,743 of RCWM02000062.1, forward strand.
ATCGTTTATCAGTTTGATTCGTATGTTACTCATTTGATGCAGCAACGACATAACTCGAAAACTTCAATTTTAAAGAAGGACGGTCTTGTGAATAAAGTACAGGACTATCTGTAGACATACCATGGTGACATATCCTGCCCCCTCTTAGTGAATAGTAGATGCTCAAATATGACGATCTACCGACTAAAACTACATAGGTGAATGGTTCATTATACAGTCAAAAGCTTGGCATTACTCAAAAGCTTGTTTTTGATTGATATAGCAAAAGAGCTGCACATTGTGTAACACAATGTGTTAATAAAGGTTTATAAAGGAAAAACGAAAAAAGAAATTGAAAAAAAAAATATGATTAATTTGAAATTTAAAGGACACTTGTACATTGTTACTTTCTAAAACTTAATATTGATTTAGATGGATTAATCATTATCATAGTCTTGAAAACAAAGGTGGAAATTCTCTCCTTCTTTTTTAGTGACATTTTAGGGGCGAAGAATTTCGAGAAGATCCATTTTTTTTTCTTTTTCTAGCCTAGTGAAATAAGAGTTATGAAATAACTTTAAAAAAAAATTACAAAACATTAATCTTAATGACCAATATAATCAATAGCTTAATGTTACCTCGTTATAATTAAGGGTGATAAAAGATTGTTAAATTACCCAAGAACTAGCTGATAATGTAATGGCTTTAGTCAAAGATATCGTTTAATGGATGGTGGCGACGGCATTGAAGTTTTGATTCTATCACTTCAATTACCTTCCGATGAGTTTGAATTGATTTCAATTTATATTATTGTCCTAAAAGTTTCAATTCCCGACCAAGTTTAGTAATTACAATAGAGAGAAGATAATAACTTTGAAGTCTGATTATAATTTTATACAATCCCTCGGATGGAACTTAAATAGGGTCCTCTTAACATGACAAAAGATCTCCATTTTCGTGACAACCGCTCCGTCGAGTTTAGGAAGTTCTCGATTCTGCTTCTTATTATTTTATAACTTGTGAAATATTTAATCTCCCACGAAGGCCTTTAACTTGTTAAGTTTAGATCCGACAGCGTCCTTTGAATAATGGATCGTCTAAAGTGGAAAACGTAGATAACAAAGGTTAAAACATTATCAAGCAATTATATATGACAGAATATACAAGAGAAATTACAGAATATTTACTCTATATACAGGCCACTATCTTCAATGAACTAATTAAGAATTTGAGCAGAAAATTCGATGCATATCCAGATGACGGAAGGCACTTCAGTTTGAAGGTTCGCCCTCAAATATTTTAGCTAAGTTCTCCCGAACTGGAGAACACAAATCTTCTATTCTAAACTGTTACAGAAACTTTCTTCGTAAGGCGAGTTGTTGGAGACTAAAGAATGTGAGGTGTACTTTAATATAAATTATATTAAAAGTTTTTTTCTGAGGGTAAAAAAAGTACAGTGATGTTGGGTCCACCCAATTCTTAATAATTCTCATATTTTACCGATGATCATAGCTAATCATGTTAAAATACCCAGTGGATAATATCTTTTGTACAGCTATATCAGTCATATTTTGCGCAATGGGATGTGAGAATGGCTGATGGACATTCGATTGAAAACATTGCGGTAACAATTTTTTAAAGACCTTTCTAGTTTTTGTTTTCAATACAAAATCAAACTCTACAGTATCTTAAGTTCACTGATTTTTCTTCCGTTGCCTCTGTTGCCAAAATAAAATATATATTTATATATATAAAGTAATAATGTTACTCGCTTACTTATACACTAACATCTTACCGACAAACTATATTTCATCGATAGGAAAACATTTAATTACTATCCATTTGTTTTTACATACCAATAACTCATCGTCATAAATACAGATCCAGTCCCATCCTGATACTGCCAAATGTTTTTCTCTTTTAGAAAAATATACCGAAAAATCTATATTTTATCATCAGTCAGTTTCGATTCCGCTATAGCCATTGCAAGAATTTTGCTGCAGCTATTCGTCATATATCCTCTGAGCTCATAGACAATTAAACTAGAAATTATTGCCCAATTTATGGCGCGCCGGTTTGCTTTTCTAGCTCGAAACCCATTTAGCTCAATTGCCTTTTTTAGTCTTTCGATCCTAATCTTCAGAAAGATCCTTTCAGGTTCGCTGTGGGTTGGAATTTCGCAACTGCTAACTAATCAAGATCAGTGTCTACAATCTCGTTTACACCGCAGATATCCCTAAATTCCATTTTGAGCGTAAAATAGCTTCCCTAAACCTTCTAAATTACTTATTTCAGATTGAATTTTGCTTTCTTTCTCATATTATTTTTTATGTTTTACCACTTATATCACATATAGTACGGTATCTTATTTTATTCCAGTACACATGACTTATTGGAAAATTTTTTGAAATGGCAAGTATTTAATGGATGTTTTAATCAATATATATATATTTCAGTTTATATATTGAAATATGTTCTGCAGTAAATAAAACGATCTAAAATGGGCGGTACGAAACAACAAATATTACTAATTTCTATTAAAAAAAAAAAATAAATGATAATTTTTATAGCAATAAAAAAGATTTAAACAATTTTTTTTCTATGAATAGAATCTATTCATAAGATGTGTAAGTTATAGTCATACGGCATTTATGTTTCCTTATGGTTACAAAACACATGAGAGACATGTAAATATTATAAAATAAAAGCCTTAGTGAACACGAAGATTTGATGCCGACTTCACAAACCTCTAACCGCACACTTCAAAACAAAAAAAAAAAACAAATTTCCAATAACAGCCTTGACTCTCCCATCTACATCATGGTTTATCCCTCGGACATATACCGACGGTTCGAAAATGATAATCATTTTTGGAATTCGGTCTGTTTTAAATCTAATGATTTTACATTACTCTTTTAAACGTCGCACTACTATTATATACTACTACTATATGGCACCTGAATTGTATTTACCTAATAGAATTACCACAGTTTCGCATTATCGAGCCTTCTACATTTATCCGTATGACCATATTTTTTTAAACCAAATATTTTATATATTACTTTATTTTCGAAAACTATATAGCATTGTTTTTTTTTCCTATTTTACTACCTGTTGGTAGTAACACAGTATTGTATGGGCCTTGGAATTCCAAAACCAGTCCATTTTCTAGATTTTAATTTGATTACTTATTGAATAGTTTTTCTACTAGACAATCTTTAAGTGAAAGTTTTTTTATTTTTTTCAAAAAAGTATTTAATCAAAATGAAAACTGCCATATAAAAAAATATTTCCCTTTCTAATCCGATGTGACCTTTTCCTTTATCGTCTAGCCGTGAAATTTTTACAAAATAGACGACTGGTTTTCGAAATCTACGCTTCATATACACTAATTTTTAAATTTATGGAGAGTAAAAGTGAACTGAGTTTTTTTGCAACTAAGAAATAACATGTACTTCTGTCTTGCCTTCATTTCCTCTTTAATTTTTTTTTTTTTTTTTTTTTTTTTTTTGTACCTTAGATACTGTAACTGCTCAAAGTAATAATATTATATATGCGCAAAATCTGTGTGTAGTCACAATCATTAATACCATGGGAAGAAGGCGTCAAGCTAGGGCATAAACCAGGGGAGGAAGACAACCCACCATTTTCCGTAAGTAAATCAAAGACAACATATTCGTCCACGTGTCAAACATCTCAGGATCCATTAAGGCTGAAGAAACAAACTAATGATGAATACGATAATGATGAGACATTCAATTCTTCTCACCACTAGTAGTAACTTATATGTTTTAATTTATTTAAAATTTGGTTTATTTAGATGTTTTGTTCATTTACCTCAAGTTATAAAAATTAAGGATAAACAATGTATCTTCTGCTATCCACTAAAATTTAACATATGGATGGAAAAAGAATCGCCTTGTGGAGCTGGAAAAAAAAAGTTTATTAGAATTTAAACAACCGTTTGTATATATAAAAAAAAAAGTTTTTGACTTGATATGCTTCATTTAGTATCAGTTTACGGGTAGTTTCTGAAAAAAAAAATATATACAGTTTATAGATTAATTCTTCTCTACAACAGTTATTCTCAACTCAATTTACTTTTATTTACATATGACCTTACAATACTAAAACAATTATCAAATCAAATTCTCAAATGACGAATTTACTATTAAAAATCTTTTTCTATTTCTTCTCGAATAAAGATCCTTTTTTTTTTTTTTTTTTTTTTTTTTTTTTTTTTTAATATTTTATTTTTAAATCTGAGATGGAATTAAGATTCACCTTTCCGGCAAGTTCATTTAATTTGTAATCTTCCCCCGTTTGATGTTTAGATTACAAACAAGCCCTCGAGATAGGCTAATCACATGTTGGCCTTGTGGTCTTTTACAAAGGTTTTACTTGAACCGCCGAGATTGGATCCTTTATCTTCCCATTTCTAATAAAACTTAACCAGTCCCTCTTCTATTAAATAAACTTTAGTCGTCTAATTTAGTATTGTTTTTTACTAAAGATAATTACTTCTTAGATTAACTAAATTTAGGTCATTCTGTTTATAGAATGATATTAAAATGATTGCTTTGAGAACGTAATAGGCTTAAATGCTTTCTATAGACATTTAACATAGAATCCACCTACGAGACTAAAACTGATGTATTCGTTTTCTTCAACATTTGCAAGACAAACACTCCATGGTGTCGATTAATTACAAAAGACTCGTTTACATGACAGTTATTAGACCTATTTCGACTATTTGAGATCTGAGGCTCCGTTTAACCATTTAATTCATCTTGGCTCCAATCCTTCGGAAACTTCTTTATATTTCTAAGTTTGTCACAAATTAACTTATTCATAAAGACTTTAATGTTATATCTACAATCTAAATGTCCTATTTAGTTGATTTAACCGAAACCAGATGCATATCCTTTCATAGTAAACTTCTTAAACATTTATATCTACTGGACTATGAACTTCTATTCCCTTAAGTTTAATCTCCCTATTCTATTCCTGACAAACCTCTGAGGAGACTACAATGAAGATGGTCTTGGGACTTTCTCATACAAAGCTTTCATTGACGTAACATCACAGGGCAGTTGCTTAGCAAGCAATCGAGAAGGCATTATAATAACTATCTTATGTTATGGTATATAGTTTTAAAAAAAAATGCAGAATATGACCTTGAATATACCAAAACCTAATATTGATTATATTTCAGATAAAATGTCGATGAGCACAATATTCAATATTTTCCAATCTTTATTTTATTTATTTTTTCATGTTGATAAATTTTACTATCTGCCAAAATAATAGGCAATAGGAAATAATGATTTAAAAACACATTTATCCCATATTCAAGATTATTATACCTAACCTTTCCAAACAGTATATCGTAATTATCAATGAATTTTGATTATATTAGTTTAAAAAAAAAAAAATCCATAACAATTCCAGAAACAATAGATATCTTAAACTGCCGTATCGTGGTATCAATTATAACAGTATTTAATAAACGGCTACAACTACAGACATCTTTTAATGAACGGTTTTAATTATTGAAATAATTATTAACATCGTTATAGGCGATCGCAATTAGTATTTTTTTTTTTTTTTTTTTTCCATTGTATAGTTGTAAATTCCAACAAATAAAAACTAAAATAAAAAAAAGAAGCAGGCTCCTAAAATATGAAACGTTATTTATATCTGATAATAATTTTATAATTTTAATAAAGCCTGTACCTTATACAAAATTAATAAGTATATCAAGGGATGGCTATCAAAACACGATATATAGATATTTTTCTTCCCTTAATCTGGCATTTTCATATCGATATATGTCCTTACAATATATCGATGTATCGACACTTACCGTAGATATATCATAAAGTTACCATATATTGTCGAACTTCGGATAAACTTGTTCACATTTCTTTTTAGTTAGAAGTGTTTTATTGAATTAATATTACAATCTGCCTTACCATAAGGCAATAAGTAATATAGATGACGACAAATCTATTCACACGATATGGACAATAAAAATGTCTCACATTAGGGAAGTGGAAATAACAAAATATCAATATAGAAAAAAATAAATTCATATTTCACAAATTTTGTAGAGCAGAAGTTCGATTTCGTTACCTGAATTAGCTAAAGCGATTAAATAAACAAGGATATCATTATAAAGTCATTCATATATTTAAAATGGCATTTCATAAAAGATAATACGATATACCGATACTTTTGGTCACCGATATATCGTAGCTCAAAATATCACCGATATGGAATATTGATATTTTTCTTACGATACCCATCCCTAGTTATATCAAACCAACGTACCATTGCAGAAACTGTGTGTAATTAAGCAATGAAGGATAGAAAACTACAGAAACTATTCGGGTCTAAGGTAAGCGTGACTTGAGTGAAACTACAATTTCCCTCTCTCCGTTTAGGGGAACAGGCTGAAGCAGCTGGTTAAGAACTTGATGCTGAGAGCACTGGAGCTCTGGAGTACTGGAGCACTGGAAGCTAGCGGCTTCCTTATTGATTTAATTATTTGTTCATCTGTCCAATTAGCTTCTCCAAGCTGGAACAATGTAATACCTAATGCTGTTACCTAATGCCGCAGCGCCTGTCTCCAAACAGCACAATGCCTTCCTTAAACAGTTTCATCGTATTAAGCAAACGTCACTAACCACTCAAACTATTATCGTCTGGTGGTAATGAGTGACATTAATTAAAATTTATTGCATTCAATTATTTATGTAAATTATTAGAATTAAATTGGATGATCCTATTCTCAATTTAATTAACTAGCATATTGCTCCACGTTAAGTCGAAATTCTCTTGATAGCACGTGTGTTTCTTCAGGTTACATTCATTGCCACCTTTATTCATTTCTAATCAATGAAGAACTCATATATAATATTCAACGATCGTGTTTAATAGAGTTGATGTTATTGGAGAAAATGTTTATTATTTATTCGTTCTCATTGTTTTAAATATTTTCCAATGGCGAACTTCATAATTGAATTGCCATTACGATGATTGCATTTATCAATTTTTATTTTTATTTTCTAAGTGTGGTTTTGCGTAAATCTTGAGACCAGTGCTGGTTGGTAGCACCTCTTTCTTATTTGTTTTATGCGTAATTAAATTATGTACATATTTTCATCTTAACTTAATTTTTAATTTGTTGGCTAACAAATAATATTCATATTTTTAATAATAGCGGTATTGAAGATAATTTTTTACAAATTCAAGTTTCTTAATTCAGCTGGTAATTATAAATATTTGTATCGGTAGAAATACCTTTCTGATTTTTTAATTTTCTCCGTGAAAAGTTTCATCCTTTTTTATGTGTTAACGTCCTTATATAGTGTAGCCAGGGCATATGAAATTTATAGGGATTACTAAAAATATTAATTAAATCCTGTGTAGCGGTTTTTAAAAACAATACTGAGAAATTTTAAATTCACAATTTTTTAAAATAATAAGTTTTATATACATCCCTTGTGTTAATTACTTTTTGCATTCGAAGGAAAATAGGTTTGATATAATTTTGAATGAATTCTTAAGAGATATCACTATCTAATGCAAACCCGTAATAAATCATTTTAATTTAACTTTATTTTATTTAAATACTACTTGCTTAGGAATATGTTCATTATGTAATAGATCCGAGAGATAGAGGATGTACATAATTTCCTAGCGGTATGTCCTATCTTGAGGGAATTTTCGGGAAAACCTTAATGAAGATAAGACACTAAATATTTTAAATGGTATATTTTAAAAGTTGGTTATTTTTATCAAAGTATTGTTTAAGTTAAGTTCAAAAACTTAATTATTGTTAAATGTCGAAAGAGTTATTTTGAAATTTTGTTTCTGTTTTCATAGTTTTGTATATTATTAATCTAAAAAAAAAAGGTTAATTTTGTTTTTAATTACGTATATTTTATATAAACTTTCTCTATTAGTTTTATCGAATACTTAAAAATAAACACATAAAAGTAAAACTCCTCTGATAGCAAATGCCAAGAGCGGTTTTTATTGTACCTGTATCACTGGTATGAGTACATGTACGTATATATTACTTTTTTTAAATAAGGCATTATTATTATTATATATTATTGCTGCTTACTTTTGTTTAATTAATGCTTTTAATGTTACCTAATAAGTTTCACGAACTAGTTAAAGCATGCCAAACCTGAAGGTGGGCATAAGTACGTAATCAGGCGATTTGTTTATACTATTGTGCAAAACTGTTACGACATGCAGGCTGAGTAGTCCAGCCCCTTGCCAGCTAGGTATATTTCCCTTAAACATGTTTCTTTTAAGTAATGTCTGATTATGGTTGTTCGTCTATTGATTATTCATTTCATCCCATTTTATAATTTATTAGAGGTTTTTACGATATAAAATTTTATTTATCTTTGTCAACATTTGACAGACACTTTTTTTTTTTAATATTATAGTTTTTTGAACGTACAGACAGCTTCTTATTTATTATCTTGCAATTGGATCATTTAATAGTTGATTATTATTATTTGTATATAAATATATCGTAATGTTTTAATGAAAAAATATAATAAAACACAGCAAGATTTATCTAGAGCCAAAGACACTTGTAATATTCAGGCTAGCTTTCCCTTGCTTCGTGACCCCTTGTGACTCACTGCCCCTAAGCTTTTGTAGAGTCCCTGTAATTTGTTTGTCTTTGCAGAAGTTTCCCTTATTTTTCTTGCTCCCGATGCGTTATTTATCTTAGCTATAGGATTTCAGGAGATTTCAAAGGATAGGAAAGATTTGGCTAATAGAGGAGTTTCTATTAAATAATAATTCAGTCAATTCCATGATATTTAAAAAACGTTTAAGTAGGTAAAAATGTTACAACTCAAACATACATAGGGTCATGATAAATAATTATACGTTATTAATATATATTTATGTCCTCAACCAAGGTTGGAAACTTTTATATTCGTTTCTCTAAAAATATTCTAATATTTAAAAACAACATATGAGCACTTTGATATAAATCAAAAAATTGAAACTAAAATAGGAAAACTATACAAATGTTATTATTATTGTTTAGTTGGTATATATAATATCTGAGTGATGCTTCTCAATTCAATTACACATATAGATAATATTGGGTTGGTGCATATGATCATTTTGAATATTCATTTCATTAGGCAAGTACTTGCCAAGTAAACAAAGATAATCCTCCTATCTAGTTAATGGATTAATAACAATGGTTATTAATTTTTTTTTTCAAAGATTAGTTTAGTTTTTTTTTAAGAGTACAAGAGTTTTGTCAAAATTATTTTGACAAGTTTAAACTTGATCAACAAACGACCAGTAAATTTAAAATGCAGCGATGGCTCCCAAAATATATTTGAGATATTAATCACTAAGAAAACGAAGGTTGCTGCAGGACTTCTGTTGTTAATCACGACCATCTGAGGGCTTTGATAGGAAAAAATCCTCGCAAAACTACTCAGAACATTGCGAGAGAAGTTTGAGTTGACCACTCAATATTATAAACCACACAAACTAATATTACATTTCTTTTTGTCACAGATAAAAACCTACATGATTTTCACAGCAGACCAATAAATTAATAAAAAAAATGTATTTTCAGAGTATAAAAAATATAAAGTATCAATGTTTTCTTATTTAATAAATGAAATCATTTAAAAATATATGTTTAAGCAAAAATTTATTATAGAGTAAAACCTAAAAAAAACTATAGTAACAACAAATATTTCACATTAACATAAAATTATATATAAAGATAGCATACAGATTTAATAATTACAAAAATTTTTTTTCAACAAAGTTTGTTTGCTGAACAATTTACTATTGGTTTTAAATCTTTTTTAAATTTATTAGTTCATTAACTAAAAAAAAAAAAATTAAACGGTACAATCTTACATTTCCTTTTCATCAGAACTATCAGCCATTCACCTTTGCCATAAAAGACAATTCACTTCATTACTAAACTTGACAGTTTTATAGCCCAATGATTAATTCTTAGTGTTGACTTGGGCCGAAGAGATCGACTTCGACTAAATCTTAAATTCCAAGTGACTCTCTCTCTAAAAATTCCTCATCTTCTTCACTATCGCTTTTTATAAGATCACTATATACTTTTAATCAACTAAATAACACTCCAGTAGTCGCACCTCTATATGGAGCATAAGTAGTCGCATGTCATCTGTGAGATGCCTTTTCTATTATGTCCAATTATACTCAAAAATATTATTTTGACATTATAGAAAATTGGTAAAATGGTTGAAATAATTAGATTTCTAGTCATGGATGTTTATTAAAAAATTTGTGAAGAAATATAAAATAAAACAAAAATGTTGAATGTATAAAATAATGAACACAGTTGTTTTACAAAATATTTTATAGACAAAATAAAAATTAATTCAAGATATATACAGGCATAATAATAACAAATACATTTCCAATAATACTTTTTTTGAAGTAAAAGATTTAAAACATGTGTGTCTTTTTTGCGACGACAACCATTAGCACAAATAAAGAAACAATGTTCACCTAAGCATAAATACTGTTCACAATCTTTACATATGTACTGAGTGTACCTTTTCTTTCTATCTTTTTGACAAGGAGCACACTGTTTACGAGTTTCTGTTGCATCTTCATTTTTTTTCAACAGTAGAAGCAGTTTCATCTGGTGAGATCTCCTGCAATCTGCTCAACATTTCGGTGGGAAGAGTAAGTATTTTCCTTTTCTTCTGAAGTTGTTGTTCTACTTGGGCGTAAAAAAAAATCCTTAACAATAGTAGTCACGTAGGATCTCAAAGATGATTCAGTCAACTTGATAACACTTGTCCAGAAGGAAACCATAACTACATTGGCATGTCTCTCCAACTAGGGTTGAAGGATAGAAAAGGGGAGGGGTTTGCAAGTTTGAACAAGCGCTGGCAACGCCCACTAATGTTTCTCTGGAATCTTTCAGATGACATGAGACTACTGGAGTGTTAATTTTCTAAAATATATTTTGATTATTTACATTAAACTTAAAAGCGCTACATAATTTGATTTTACCACAAATTCAAATATTTATTTACGGGAAAACTGTCATAAATAAATGAAAAACGTAAACAGTATTTGTTCTTGGACCGGTTGATAAAAATCTTTTTTAACTATTTTAACTATACCACTGCCTCTTCAGTAATGGTAAACTATTGTTCTAATTATAAGATAATTAAGTTGGAAATGTAATTTAAAGTTTGTTTTGTTTAACAAATAAAATATAACTAAACATTTCATAAATTTTAAAATAGATATCTAATGAAATAATAGAATATTTAGTAAAAGAATCCGGGATAATGAATTATTATAATTTAAACCTTTTTTTGTTAAATTTCAATAAATAAATGTGAACAATCATTTTTGTTAATTATATATTTTATTTACATGCTGAAACCCTTTTAAACGTATGTTTCGTTGATATTCAGAAAACTAAAAATATTAACCAACTAAAATATTTTAACCACTGCCTGTTTTAGTAATTTTATAATAATAAAATTATTAATTTGAAAAATATAATGTAAATTTTCTTTGTTTTAACAAAATAAATTATAACATTATTTTCTTCTGAGAAAAAAATTGATAAAATAATAGAATATTTAGTAAAATGATCGGTGAAAATGAATTTTTTATAAACTATATTATTTTTTTTACGTTCTTTTTATTATTTTAACAAAAAATAAAGATACAACTTTTTTGATCAGTTACACATCCATAGTTAAATAAAATATAAATGTTTTATATATGCAAAACTATTAGGATATAAATTACAAATAAATGTGACCCATTAAAGACTAAAATAACAAGAAACTGACCTTTATTATAGAATACTTCAACATTCACTAGAAAAACGTTCAAACCTTCCAATAAATTACAAGAAACTCATTTAGATGACAGTTATTAGACCTACTCCTACTAAACCTTTCAATTCTTTTAAAATATAAAATCCTTTGAAAAATCTTTAATGTTCCTTCCTTTGTTACTAATAAACCTATCCATAAAGACCTGAATGTTCCATATGTTGCTAATTTAGCCTAAACTAGATATCAATCCTTTCATTTTAATCTCAATTCCCACTCGAATCCAATAGTATCCTTGTTTCACACTCGATTCCTGAGAACCCACCGAGGCGTCTAAAAAGAAGATGGCCAAGAGACCCTTTAATAACTTTTACTGAAGTGCTACTAGTGAGTAGTTCTTCACAAGTTATTTACATGTTATTATAACCGTTTTCATCAAATTTATATGTTGTGTATTGTATACAGTTGTAAATATCAATAAATAGTTAATGAAAAATAAATTATTTTGGTTGTTTACATGCTGTACTTACATCCTGAAACCTATTTTGAATAAATGCTGCACAGATACTCGGGACAACTAAAAAGAAACATATTAAGAAACTAAATTTTCCAGGCAAAGAAATTCACAAAAGCGTGCGGTCCGTAAACAACATAACTACAAACGATTCCATGGAAAATTACACGGATGACCAAACACATTCCTACACGACTTGGCCACTTTGCAAATACCAAGAAAAAAATAAAAAGTCCTAAAAAGGTGCTGGAAGAGGCACCGTCTAGACAAAAATTAAAAAAAAAAAATTAAAAAAATCAAGAGAGGAGTATGTTTAGCTGGTTTCTACTTACCTCATGCCAGTTTCAAGAAAACTGTGATAGAAGACTCTTGTGTATTATCAGCTTCATGCAGAGATGGGTTAGCATTATCTTCACTGCATATTTCCTTAATGATATCTCTGAGTCGTTTCACTCCTCAGCTGAGGCATTTTGGGGCAATTCTCTTTGCAGCTTGGTGGGATATCCCATAACCGTAAACATTAACAGGAAGTCTTCAATAGCAAGTGTTTCAGCTTAAAGCTCATCTCTAGTAATTGTTTCTTCACAGTAATGCTCCACCATACCTGAGAATCTGAGCGCTTCAATCTACTTTCATTCATTTTAATGTCAGGCGAACAGTACAAAATATTTTCTCCCCTCCCGCGACTCTATCTCTCTCACTCTCTCACTCTCTCTCTCTCTCTCTCTTTGTGTGTGCGTGTTAATAATAACTCTGTTTGATTTGCAGTTATTTAGTTATATAGCTCAAGAACGATGTAAAGATAATTTCACTTATTCATTTTACTTATTATTATTATTTTTTTTTTTAAATCAATATTTATACAGTTTTTTCTTTCTGATATTATACATTATTTCGGGAGGACAATAAATTACATGATAAAGTACATTTTTTTTATTTCATATATAAAGAGTGTTGCATCGTTAAGTAGTACAACTGAAAATTTGAAATAAGGACCTTAAGACAAAGAAAAAAAAAAATCATATGGAGCTATGTGCGCAAGCACTTTGTTTAATAGTCCAGGCAACAAAGGATTTTTAGAGAAGTTAATTCACGTAGAAGCCAATTTTGGCACAGTTGTAGGGGGAGGTGTCCTTAACAACATACTAAAAGATGGGGTGGAGCTAAGGGTGGGGGGGGGGCGTTCTAAAGTTCGGTTTTTTCAGTTTTTCGTTAATAACTCGAAAACTCTTGCCTCCAGCGAAATTATGTTTATGTACTAAATTAATTTACATAAAATTGTTTACAAAAAAGGTTTTATACATTTTTTTTTCTGTGATCAATGCTTAAGAAGATATAGTGGGGGGGGGATATGGAAAATGTAAAAAAAAAACACGTTTTTATTGTTAAAATTTATATATTTATTGTTAAAATTCGAATGTTTATTGTTAAAAATGAATAGTTTATTATTATTAATTAAACGCTTATTACTAAAAATAAAATTATTGTCGTTAAGCCTAATATGTTTATTATAGTACTTGCAGTTAGTCGCACTTTTCCTCAAAAACATGTTTGTCGGTACTGTTTTGGATATAACTCCGAAACTTTTTGTCTAATCTCGAATTTCTTTTTTTCATCTTAAAGCTGGTTAAATTTATTATTGGATTCCATATATTTAATTTTAATTAAGTTCCGTGAAATATCCATTCCACCTCGCTGAATTCCACGTACCGTTGTGAAATCCTTATTTTTTCGGAACATTTCTCGTTATGACTTTAAAAATATTTGTTCGATTTGAAACCCCCACCCCAGCACTTTCAGTATGTTGTTAAGGACACCTCCCCCTACAACTGTGCCAAAATTGGCTTCTACATGAATTACGTCCCCTATTCGGCCTTTTTTGGTCTTCGTTGCTTGGACTATAAGAGATATTCACACTTAAAGATTTTCATTGTTATAAATTATTTAGGCATAGTAATTAAATAAAACCTATTTTTTTTGTTCTAACTACATTATTCATTAAAATTCGTACTAAAAGTTGTTGAAATTGATTTCTTTGAGCATATATACAGGATCGACATTTTTTTTTTCAATAGCAGCTGTGAACAAACTGAAAATTTGAACTGAGGAACTCAATAAAAGAAAAATATATTTTCCGTTTGAAGGTATGTCTGCAAACGCTTTGTTTATGAAATGGATTTAGATAGAGTACTTATACGATCTTGTCTCCTAACTGCACATAAACTATTGACACTAGGATACATACTATTTGGAATTAGTATTAGTATCATTATGCCTTGCATTTACACAAATGCTGAATATGCCGTCATGGTGTTTGTGTTCCGTGTTTTTGTGTTTAGTGTTTTTTCGATGCTATTGCAAATTCTGTCATGAATACTCCCAATAATCAAATAGACAATTACCAAACAAGTCTATCTTTAGCTTCACGTTTCAATGTCTTAGACATCAGCTGTTATCCCACGTGCTGATGGTATTTTTGCCTCTTCAGAAAAGGAAGAAAGGAGTGTATAACTACAACAATGAAAATCTTTATGTGCAAATATCACCTAAGCATCTAGAAGAGCCTTTTCTTTGTTTTGACTTTACATCTCATCCTTAAGCTAGATAGATCTCTCATTAAATCCTTTTCAGCATCATTAAAAAAACAAAACAGAAAATCTGATTGATTTATACCGATAACTTTTACATAAAAAAATGATAATCAAAGCGAGACTTTCATTGTTAGTAAAATATAGGGTGAAACTATTTAGGAATTGCAATAAACAATAGAAAATTGAATAAAGATAGATATTTGAATGGATATTTTGAATTATTTCTTCTCGGTTCCAATATTTTACAGAAGGCAATTGACATTGGGTTCCAAGAGCCACAGCTCCACTTCCCTTCAACTCGATTTCTCCCATCGGAAGTTTTTAACATCAAACGCTCTTTGAGATCTGAAATTTCAGATTCGGCTTTTCATCTCAAGAATCGATGAGCTCCCACTCGATACAAATTAAAGGAAATATATCTCACAAAGGTTATTTAATTACTTTGAAGTATAATTAATTAAATAAACTACGCTACGTCAATCTCATTTTTCTTTATTGATAATAAATTGAACACTTTTTTTCTTTGAAATAAAAGCGTTGAACAAATTACATTTTTATTAATCGATTATTATTATGGTACTTTAGGAAAAAGTGTTACCAATTAAAATTTATTTCAATCATAGTACTTATATTGTTAGTAATTATATTTATCTATCTAATTGGCTCTACAACCCTTGACGTGTCCTGGTACCCTTAGTGATAATATTAATAATTGGTTCGATATGATTAATAATAATTGCATAAATTATATTATTGAATAATTATTATCATATTGAAACAACTTATAGGATATATTTTATTTTACGCCATTAATAAACTTTATAAAACATGAATCAATTAGAAAGTTATCCTGCCACGAATGTGCCTGCAAATAAAATAAAATGTATCAGAAAGGAACTAATACTAATATTTAACTGACATGGGGACGTTTGCAGTTGTAACCCACAGATTTAAATGCCGATTTTTGTGTGGGTAGTAAGGACCTATAATAGTGCAAAACTAGAGTTATAGCCGCCAATGGGCATTGGGAGCCGAGAAAAAAAATAAAATATGAAAATCACGTTTTATTTTTTTTCTTAGCTCTTAATCAAGATAGAGAAATGATTCTTTCACGTTCAATTGCAGTTGTGTATGTTATTTTTAATAAAAATAATTTTGTTATGCTCAAGACACTACCTGGCTTTAGGGTGCTCAAAAACTCCAAAAAAATGACAAAATTCCAAGGAAATCAGCTGTAAATCAGTGGAAACTTTTTTTCATGAGCAACTGACCTCACATTTCGATTTAACGCACCATAAAACCCTTATATGTGAAATTTCATCAAAATCAAAAAATATTAATTTCCCCTTATTGAAATATCTCAAGTTATAGCTGACCTCGGATTTTTTCATTCACATCAGTTTTTGTCCACTAAAATCCTACACAATTTTAAAGGTAAAAAAAAAATTATTTTTGAATTCGACAAAATTAAGTTTCTACATGTTTTTATGTTTTTTGAGATGAGGAATTTGAAAGTAATATCAATTTTTAGTTTAAAAATTTTCCTCACCTATATTATTTAAATAAGACGTTTTAAAATGACATATTTTAATTTCAAATTGCATAGAAATCCTAAGATTGATGAATAATAAAATCTTAATATCAGGTTTTGGTTAAAAAATACTTAGTTTTTTTTTAATTGGACTTATTTGAAATTTATCTTGTAAAAACTAAAATAATAATAGAAATAGATCATTTTAAAACGTCTTATTTAATATATAGGTGAGGAAA
Source organism: Euschistus heros (assembly GCA_003667255.2). Lineage (NCBI taxonomy): Eukaryota > Metazoa > Arthropoda > Insecta > Hemiptera > Pentatomidae > Euschistus > Euschistus heros. Next base: position 2,393,452 of record RCWM02000062.1, read on the forward strand.
ATTTTTAAACTAAAAATTGATATTATTTTCAAATTCCTCATCTCAAAAAACACGTAGAAACTTAATTTTGTCAAAATCAAAAATAATTTTTTTTTTACCTTTAAAATTGTGTAGGATTTTAGTAGGCAAGGAGCTGTCAATTTCTGAAGAAATGTAAATAATTTGCGCTATCTCACATATTTTACCACCGATTAAGATAAAATTTTAAGGTCATTTAGAAGCCGTAAAACTGCATAGTTCAGTCTAAATTCGGAGGTCGCTGGATTTTCCCTTATTGAGATATCTCAAGTTATAGCTGACCTCGGATTTTTTCATTCACATCAGTTTTTGTCCACTAAAATCTGAAGTAAATCCAATGGATAAAAAGCAGAATGTATGCCGATTCTTGTGATTCTATTACTATTGTAATCGGTTGAACACAGCAGTTGTTGTGGCCTGTAGAAATTGTTAATGAAATCTCAACTTCAAAATTTGAACCTCCTCGAAAGGGTTAAAAAATTAATATTTTTTGATTTTGATGAAATTTCACATATAAGGGTTTTATGGTGCGTTAAATCGAAATGTGAGGTCAGTTGCTCATGAAAAAAAGTTTCCACTGATTTACAGCGGATTTCCTTGGAATTTTGTCATTTTTTTGGAGTTTTTGAGCACCCTAAAGCCAGGTAGTGTCTTGAGCATAACAAAATTATTTTTATTAAAAATAACATACACAACTGCAATTGAACGTGAAAGAATCATTTCTCTATCTTGAGTAAGAGCTAAGAAAAAAAATAAAACGTGATTTTCATATTTTATTTTTTTTCTCGGCTCCTTATGCCCATTGGCGGCTATAACTCTAGTTTTGCACTATTATAGGTCCCTACTACCCACACGAAAATAAATGACTTTAAAAATATTTGTTCGATTTGAAACCCCCACCCCAGCACTTTCAGTATGTTGTTAAGGACACCTCCCCCTACAACTGTGCCAAAATTGGCTTCTACATGAATTACGTCCCCTATTCGGCCTTTTTTGGTCTTCGTTGCTTGGACTATAAGAGATATTCACACTTAAAGATTTTCATTGTTATAAATTATTTAGGCATAGTAATTAAATAAAACCTATTTTTTTTGTTCTAACTACATTATTCATTAAAATTCGTACTAAAAGTTGTTGAAATTGATTTCTTTGAGCATATATACAGGATCGACATTTTTTTTTTTTCAATAGCAGCTGTGAACAAACTGAAAATTTGAACTGAGGAACTCAATAAAAGAAAAATATATTTTCCGTTTGAAGGTATGTCTGCAAACGCTTTGTTTATGAAATGGATTTAGATAGAGTACTTATACGATCTTGTCTCCCTAACTGCACATAAACTATTGACACTAGGATACATACTATTTGGAATTAGTATTAGTATCATTATGCCTTGCATTTACACAAATGCTGAATATGCCGTCATGGTGTTTGTGTTCCGTGTTTTTTGTGTTTAGTGTTTTTTTTTCGATGCTATTGCAAATTCTGTCATGAATACTCCCAATAATCAAATAGACAATTACCAAACAAGTCTATCTTTAGCTTCACGTTTCAATGTCTTAGACATCAGCTGTTATCCCACGTGCTGATGGTATTTTTGCCTCTTCAGAAAAGGAAGAAAGGAGTGTATAACTACAACAATGAAAATCTTTATGTGCAAATATCACCTAAGCATCTAGAAGAGCCTTTTCTTTGTTTTGACTTTACATCTCATCCTTAAGCTAGATAGATCTCTCATTAAATCCTTTTCAGCATCATTAAAAAAACAAAACAGAAAATCTGATTGATTTATACCGATAACTTTTACATAAAAAAATGATAATCAAAGCGAGACTTTCATTGTTAGTAAAATATAGGGTGAAACTATTTAGGAATTGCAATAAACAATAGAAAATTGAATAAAGATAGATATTTGAATGGATATTTTGAATTATTTCTTCTCGGTTCCAATATTTTACAGAAGGCAATTGACATTGGGTTCCAAGAGCCACAGCTCCACTTCCCTTCAACTCGATTTCTCCCATCGGAAGTTTTTAACATCAAACGCTCTTTGAGATCTGAAATTTCAGATTCGGCTTTTCATCTCAAGAATCGATGAGCTCCCACTCGATACAAATTAAAGGAAATATATCTCACAAAGGTTATTTAATTACTTTGAAGTATAATTAATTAAATAAACTACGCTACGTCAATCTCATTTTTCTTTATTGATAATAAATTGAACACTTTTTTTCTTTGAAATAAAAGCGTTGAACAAATTACATTTTTATTAATCGATTATTATTATGGTACTTTAGGAAAAGTGTTACCAATTAAAATTTATTTCAATCATAGTACTTATATTGTTAGTAATTATATTTATCTATCTAATTGGCTCTACAACCCTTGACGTGTCCTGGTACCCTTAGTGATAATATTAATAATTGGTTCGATATGATTAATAATAATTGCATAAATTATATTATTGAATAATTATTATCATATTGAAACAACTTATAGGATATATTTTATTTTACGCCATTAATAAACTTTATAAAACATGAATCAATTAGAAAGTTATCCTGCCACGAATGTGCCTGCAAATAAAATAAAATGTATCAGAAAGGAACTAATACTAATATTTAACTGACATGGGGACGTTTGCAGTTGTAACCCACAGATTTAAATGCCGATTTTTGTGTGGGTAGTAAGGACCTATAATAGTGCAAAACTAGAGTTATAGCCGCCAATGGGCATTGGGAGCCGAGAAAAAAAATAAAATATGAAAAATCACGTTTTATTTTTTTTCTTAGCTCTTAATCAAGATAGAGAAATGATTCTTTCACGTTCAATTGCAGTTGTGTATGTTATTTTTAATAAAAATAATTTTGTTATGCTCAAGACACTACCTGGCTTTAGGGTGCTCAAAAACTCCAAAAAAATGACAAAATTCCAAGGAAATCAGCTGTAAATCAGTGGAAACTTTTTTTCATGAGCAACTGACCTCACATTTCGATTTAACGCACCATAAAACCCTTATATGTGAAATTTCATCAAAATCAAAAAGTATTAATTTCCCCTTATTGAAATATCTCAAGTTATAGCTGACCTCGGATTTTTTCATTCACATCAGTTTTTGTCCACTAAAATCCTACACAATTTTAAAGGTAAAAAAAAAATTATTTTTGAATTCGACAAAATTAAGTTTCTACATGTTTTTATGTTTTTTGAGATGAGGAATTTGAAAGTAATATCAATTTTTAGTTTAAAAATTTTCCTCACCTATATTATTTAAATAAGACGTTTTAAAATGACATATTTTAATTTCAAATTGCATAGAAATCCTAAGATTGATGAATAATAAAATCTTAATATCAGGTTTTGGTTAAAAAATACTTAGTTTTTTTTTAATTGGACTTATTTGAAATTTATCTTGTAAAAACTAAAATAATAATAGAAATAGATCATTTTAAAACGTCTTATTTAATAATATAGGTGAGGAAAATTTTTAAACTAAAAATTGATATTATTTTCAAATTCCTCATCTCAAAAAACACGTAGAAACTTAATTTTGTCAAAATCAAAAATAATTTTTTTTTTACCTTTAAAATTGTGTAGGATTTTAGTAGGCAAGGAGCTGTCAATTTCTGAAGAAATGTAAATAATTTGCGCTATCTCACATATTTTACCACCGATTAAGATAAAATTTTAAGGTCATTTAGAAGCCGTAAAACTGCATAGTTCAGTCTAAATTCGGAGGTCGCTGGATTTTCCCTTATTGAGATATCTCAAGTTATAGCTGACCTCGGATTTTTTCATTCACATCAGTTTTTTGTCCACTAAAATCTGAAGTAAATCCAATGGATAAAAAGCAGAATGTATGCCGATTCTTGTGATTCTATTACTATTGTAATCGGTTGAACACAGCAGTTGTTGTGGCCTGTAGAAATTGTTAATGAAATCTCAACTTCAAAATTTGAACCTCCTCGAAAGGGTTAAAAAATTAATATTTTTTGATTTTGATGAAATTTCACATATAAGGGTTTTATGGTGCGTTAAATCGAAATGTGAGGTCAGTTGCTCATGAAAAAAAGTTTCCACTGATTTACAGCGGATTTCCTTGGAATTTTGTCATTTTTTTGGAGTTTTTGAGCACCCTAAAGCCAGGTAGTGTCTTGAGCATAACAAAATTATTTTTATTAAAAATAACATACACAACTGCAATTGAACGTGAAAGAATCATTTCTCTATCTTGAGTAAGAGCTAAGAAAAAAAATAAAACGTGATTTTCATATTTTATTTTTTTTCTCGGCTCCTTATGCCCATTGGCGGCTATAACTCTAGTTTTGCACTATTATAGGTCCCTACTACCCGCACGAAAATCGGCATTCAAATCTGTGGGTTACAACTGCAAACGTCGCCTTGTGAGATTGGAAAACATTGTTCATTCAAAAAGTTGTTTATATACAAATATATTTTTAACATATATATATACCTATATACATATATAGAATACGATATTTGAATTTTAAAATATTATTATATCATTAAAAAATAAAATGAATTTTTTTTTTATACCTATAATGAAATTTTAAAAAAGACAAAAAAAAACAAACTAAATTTCCCCTAGCCTGCAAGTAACAATATATCATAGCTATCATTATCTATCTATACTCGATTTTTCCAAATTTTCATTTTAAACCTTGACTTTTTTTTTCGTTTAAACCAATTTTATATAACAAATAATATAAAATAATAAATATTTTCCATTGAATTTCTGTTTAGAAAGCGACAGTGTTTTTTTTTTTTCTTTATGGTTTATTTTTTTCAATCCTAGCAACACCAACAAAGCTAGAGCGTGTGAAAATGTTACTTTTTGAGAGTGAAAAAAAGTATTAAAAAAAGTAATACACACTGGGCTAAAAAATCTGGAAACACTTGCCAAAACCTTACGCGTATGCTTCTCCTGTCTAAAATAGGCGAGTTACCATAGTAAAAATACTCTTATTTTACATAACAAACATTAATCTTTAATTTTAATATAATATATCATTGAATGCGAATCAACACCAGTCAACAGAAAACGTTGAAGTAAAAACAAAAATATACCCTTATAGCAAAAAAAAAAAGGCTGGAAACACTTGTGTATTGAAAGAAACCAAAACATTTCAACAATAACAACTGATTATACTCGCTATGGGCTTTAAGGACAAAGGTCAGAAACAAAGTCTTATGATTAGAAATCCTTTTAGTCTGTGATTAGCATTCATGATGGAAATGCCAAAAGTCATTCACAAGTTAATTGTTTCCTTACGAAACCGAGACGTTCCGGTGAGGAAAATTGGGAGGATTGTTAGTAAAAACGTGGGTACAGTATCTAAAATTATACAAATATATAAATACTTTGGCTGTGTATATAGCAAACCTCGGAACGGGCGACCGATAAAAATATATAAATTTCTCCAGCGGAAAATTTTAAAAACTCTTCCTGACAAACTGTGCACTAGCGCTTCGAATCGCTACAAACTTGTCTCGTGGCTATACGTATATTGTGTATACTTGTATACGGGCAAGTGATTTATTTGATCAAATCGCCAGAAAGAAACCATTCATTAGCGCCATATGGAATTTGATAAAGAGTATGTACCAAAGGCTCCATATGTTATTTTCTCTGAGGAAAGTCGAATTAAAATTTTTGGCTTAGATGGCCTTCAAAAATAGTAGCGAAAAGTGAAAAAAAATATTAGAAACAAACCTGAGGCCCACATCACCAAAGTTTGGTACATTAAACACTTTGGTAAGTGTTTCCAGAGTTTTTTTTGCCCAGTGTGTATATAGACCCTAGCCAAGAGGCATATTTATATCAAAAAAATGTTTTTTTAAATTAATTTGTTAAAATGTTAAAATTTTCTTTACACGGATGCATGAGTTTCTGAAATAAAACACCGATTTACAAAATACGAATTTCACGGTCAAACATACTTTAAAAAGTACTAAAAGCAATATATGGTTCATCCCATATAATAAAAAAACAATCATTGCAAAACAAATTAAATATAAATATTCTTATTCACTTGTGCAGACTATTTCTTCTTCTTTTTTTTTTAAACTAACCAAATTTGTTGGATCATTTAAGATTTATAATTTTTTTTTCAATTGCTTTAATTTTCATTTTATTTCATAAAATCAAAAAATCATACATAACATTGAATATTTGTGCCGTGATTACCACGTCTTAATTAAAACATTCTGTGTTAGTTAAAACGATACTGTTATTCCAGAACTAAGAGGGATTGACAAGGCTTTGTGAGTAGTTAAACATAGGTGTCGTGGATTCCAATAATCTATTTTAGCTTCAACCTGACATGTGGTAAATTGAAGCCTTTGTAGAGGGTACGCCGAACAGGAGTATTGAAGGGGTCCAAGCTTTAAAGGGGCTCCTGTTGTTTCTTCTTTCCAAAAGTTTTGAAATTGAAATTAACAATTTTATTAACAACTCTTGGGTCGTTTGATGTTTTATTTTATCCAAAAGTAATTTAAAATTACTTGGAAACTAGTTAGTTCAGTTTGAAACAAGTCACATTGTCATTAAAAAAAGAAATAAATAATGAAAATATTTTTCATATTTTTACTTTTTTATATATTGTAGGAAGATTCATGAAACAAGAAGTAAATATTGAATATTCGACTACACATATCTCTCTTTCTCTCTCTCTCTCTCTCTCTCTCTCTCTCTCTCTCTCTCTCTCTCTCTCTCTCTCTCTCTCTCTCTCTCTCTCTCTCTCTCTCTCTCTCTCTCTCTCTCTCTCTCTCTCTCTCTCTCTCTCTCTCTCTCTCTCTCTCTCTCTCTCTCTCTCTCTCTCTCTCTCTCTCTCTCTCTCTCTCTCTCTCTCTCTCTCTCTCTCTCTCTCTCTCTCTACTTATTTATATACGAAGAGAGAGAGAGAGAGAATTAATTAGACTTTTTTTTTCTTAATTCCATAAATATATCATAACATAACAAAGAAAAACTAATCCTTTCAAAAAGACAGAGGGCGACAAGTTTATATCCTGGAAATACAAAAGCAATTTGATCATAGAATGTCCATAATTTATTTTTATAATCCTATTTAAAATTCTTATTTAACAAAAATATAATTAAAAAATCTTCTTTCGAGATGACTTTCAAAATCAACTATCATATGCTATGATTCATGAAATTTCTAATAAATTATTAATGTCTCTAGAAGTAAAAATCATGTTGAATGATGTGTTAGGTGTTCTAATTTTCTGCTACTGGGAGGTGTTTGATGCAAGATTGATGCTGAAATCTTGAACTGAATATCCAGAGCAAATCGAGTATACTGCATTTTTAGAACACACATACATGTATATACATATATAATTGTACATACATTGTGTATACACAATATTATCGTTCTAACGAAATGTAACTACACAACTCAATCTAGCTCCCCTACTATTGACAATGTAACATTTATTGATTGTTTACAAAAACTTTAAAAACAAAAATTGTATTTAACGCGTTTTAAAGGTGTAGCTTTTGTTTTATTTAATAACCTTTCATGTAACAAAATTACATAGCAAAGTTGAAAAAATTAAACAAGACACCTGGCCCTGGCCAACATCTTTTAGAAAATCAAGAATAGAAGAAATAATCTTGACGAGGCTAAGAATAGGACATTCAGCTTACATCCACCGTTACCTGATAAGAAGCCTACATAAGACAAAATCAAAAGCATTTTTGAATTTATAGAATTTTGTAAATTGTTTGACAAAATTTAATATGTGTATTAAACGGCTAATACTCCTGAGTGATTTATGTTTAAAAAAAGATATTGATTATGTGGGAAAGTGTACCATTTTAAATATTTATGAAAGTTATTTTCGTTTTGTAATGGTATAATACACATTTTTTTAATTACGTAGAACTAATAGATATGATTTTAGCTTATGATGAAACTCATAATTATTCTGTCACATTAGGAAGGATTTACAATTATATTAAAATTGATGACTTCCAATTCGTTAAATAACTATGGACAATTAAATCCTTCTGTCTTATATGCTTGTTGCTATTAATGCTGGCAGGCAAAGGCTTGTATATGTCATTCACGCATAAATAATGGATAATAGAATTAATCGGAGGCATGCTAACTTTATTTTTGTTCCATTTTGATAAATGACCGTTTGAGATCCAAAACAAGGGTTATAGAAAAAAAATCTTGTATATCATACATGAAAATATTAAATAAGTAAAAATTACAAATCCATGGAAATAATTGAAACTTATAAAAACTATTATTTAGAAATAAAAAATATTTGGTAGAGACTATAAATTTCAAAAGATAGGAAATGACATTACTAAATTGTTGTTTATATAATAAATGGAGGTGAATAGGCGAGTGCTTTCGACCGATTGATTTCGAATAGGGGATAAAAGGAGTTTAATCCGGACACCAAGTTCGAGGTAGAAGAAGTGTCTTAGTTTACGGGACTGAAAAATAACTTTTCTAATGGTGGTTAAGCATGTTGTCTCATAACTGTTGCCTGCTGAATTTCTTAGCAGATCGTAAACCAAATAAAGGGTATTTTTAGTTTATATTTATTTAATTATTTTCACTGTAATATATAGCATTTATTATGTGGTATAAGTATTTAGTATTTAGGGTTTGAAATTACCAAGCTATAAAATGTTGACTCTTGTACTCAATTCTCTTTGATCCCCAAAAGTTTTCTAAGAATCTATGCTCATATAAATTATTAGTAAAATTTAAATTACCCTTAAAAAATATACGTTACCTCTAAAAATCCGTGCTTTTAAATGAAACCTATCTATTAAGTGAAGCCCGTCGCCAATTCGTTATGACTTATTACTTTGTAGTAAAATAGTGATATCTCGAAAATATGTCTCTAGTGATATCCGTATTATGAAGTTCCGGGGCTGAATGAAGAAGGTGTTATGTATATAACCAATAGGAAAATAACAAATAGTATTAATAATTACTATATATTAACCCAATAAGGGTTCTTTAGGCAGAATTCTCAATTAGAGTATACCAGTCGGTGCTATACCGTAAACGGGGGCTACTTTGAACAAACGCGCTTTTAAAAGGAAAATCCTTCTGGGGGCTCAATTTACAAGCTAGCATCCTCCAGTTTGTTCTGTACAATTAAGGATCAAACATAAGATGTGCTATGATCACGATAAGAGCCGATTGGCCGTCTTTAACCGATGTAAACATTTGTATGGTATCAGTGTTAACTGGTGTTTACAAACGTGCCCAAACCTGATCTGGTCTGGCCTATGTGGCAGCAGGATTGTTTTATATGAGTAATCATTCGATGACTAATCCATTCAGCAACATTTTTTTTCTTACTTCATGTATCTATATCATTTCTTTAATTTTATATATTTTATTAGCCACAAAAAGGCAACTTAGAGGGCTACTTTGAACTAAGCTGTTAACACCTTTTAGAATACGTTGTTATTTTTAATAATGTGTTATTGTTTGTTTTGTTATTTAGTGAATATGAACAATTAGTTTTATTTATATTTACAACTAAAACTATTTTAGAACTATGCCTTTATCATATAATTAAAATTGAATTCAATTTGATGAGTTGAACAAAACGGAGTAAAATAAGCTAATCAAGAAGATACATTAAACACAATTAACAAAAAAAATAAAATTATAATAATTAAGTTTTAACTGAAAATTGTAAGTTTATACGAACTTTTGTTCCTTTACTTCTAGTAATTTTGGCATTCCATTCATGTTTTCCTTATGTGCGTTAATTGGTGAGGAGCAATGTTCCTTGAAAATTAAATTAAGTTTACAGTAATAGACAGCTTGTAAATTGTTAGTTTAATACCTACATATATTCCTATAAAAGCTACATTGTAAAAAATATTTGTATTTTTATTATTCATGTTTCATCAACAAATCTAGTGATTAAGTGAACCCAATTGGCAGATTTAAGGAAGTATTTTTAAAGTGATTTAAAGTGATTTAAGGCAGATTTAAAGTGATTTTTTTCAGTGATTTTCGACAAAAAACAAAAATAGAAAAACTCTGAAAACATTTTCTCAAAACTAAAATTTGATAATTAAAAGGTTAAAATTGAAGAAAACTCCGAGAGAAGAGTTTTTTTTTTAAGGCAAAAATCATCCTGGTACAAAGTAGCCCCTACTTGAGGCCACGTTAAAAAAGAGAAAAGTTACTCCTTCTTTCTCTTCTTGAAGATAGCAGAATCACTCCTGCGGGATTTTGAAGCTGAGTTGTGTAGCTATCATTTGGTCCAAGAAAATTTTAAATATCCACAATAACGATCGCGATTCTGTGCAAAATACATATGTAAAACTTGTTCCAAATACCCGGTTACGGTAAGTACTGGTACCACATTGGCCGTTTGCCAGCTAGCCTCCTGGCAAAATAACTGGAACACTTTCAAAGATGTTTTCGGACAATTGATACAAAATTCAAGAGAAGAAATTCAAAGTTTCTGGACAAAATGCAAAGGTCAGATAAAGGGGTATACCCTAATTTAAGATATACTATTTAGAGGTTTATACCCCTATTGAAGATGTTTTTGATAGTTCCCTAACTCCAACTTAAAAAACTTATATCCAAGAACTTATTTATGTATGTAAACACTTTTCCTTTCAATCCCTAATCTAAAAGTTTTTCTATTATAAGTCTTCTCGATGCACTATCGTACGCTTTTTCTATATCGATGAATATAACTGCTAAATGTTCCTTTGTTGTAATAGTGTCATGGATGAGGGTTCCTAGTTTTATTAAATGATCTATAGTCCAACGTTTTTCTATAGCTATTACACGTTTTTTTCTTTAGGATGTCGATTAATCTTTCATTAATCATCATTCTCATGATTTTAGATGTACAACATGTCAGGAATATAGGACGAAACCCTCTCAGGAGTAGGAGCTTCTTCAGATTTAAGGATAGGTATAATTATTGGATACCTCCATACGTCAGGTATATTTCTTTTCATCCAATTATAGTTATAACATTTTAATAAGTAGATGTTTCCTTCAATAGGGAGTTTTTTAATAATTAGATAAGATATTTCATCAGAAACAGGGCTTAATTTAGATTTACAGGTTTCTACAAATGTAAAATTTTCATTATATTTTTACAGGTTAAATTTACCATAGGTAAATTTTTATTCAGCTATATTTTTATGAATTAATGAATGAATGAATTACTGTATTTTGTAAAAATAATTACAATTACAGAAGGTCTGACTTCAAAATGAACAGTTAAAATGAAATTAAATATATAAATAAATTGAAACAAAACAAACAAAATATAAAATCCATATATCACACATAATATAAAATTAAATAAATATACTACACATAATAAGTACTACTAAAAAAAGAAAATGTTCGGCTGAAAAAGAAAAACAAAATTTTAGACAAACAAAAATTAAACAAAATACTTCGAGATAACTAATCACCATCTGAATTAAATGTATGTGCTATAAATAAATAAATAGCTTTTAAATGCTTTATGCTCTTAACGGTTAAAAGATTTTCCAAGGTCAACTCAGGAGTAGGTTTGGGCAGGAAATACTTGCTTAAATACTTTGTTTCCAAAATGCCGAACAATCCAGCAAAAAGTGTCTGACACCATCGCTAACATTTGTGTCACAAAACTCACACGATTGATCACTGTTAAATTGTCTATGCATGCCATCGTACGACAATCGTGTATTCATTTAGCTGGTCATCCTCAGTTGAGCGAGAATTCTCTTGTTTTCTTTATGGGTGTTGAATTGTAGGTACGCTTGAGGTATACCAAAGGTTGCGAAATTTCGATAATATAGATCAAACTCGGACTGCGCCACTCGAACGAAATCTAAACTCATAAGATGATTCCTCATTGCGTCTTCGAGGTCGACGCCTTGCTGTTTAATGATTTCTAAGTTCGAACAAGTCAAAATGGCAGAAGCTCCCACTATATTTTTATGAAATAAAATTTTAATTATAATTTTTGGTTGCTGAAACCTTTAGGAAAAATTTGCCAAACTCATTGGCAATATCTATATTGTCCGTTTTGACAATATTCTTATTTCCATTTATAATTTTTATTTTAGACCATATTTTCTGGGATGTGCTTGCTTTCAGTGTAGACACAAAATCTCTCCAGTATTGCTTTTTCCTATTTCTGATAAATCTGTCAGCACAGGCTATTACTTTATAAACTCCTTTAAGTCTTCGAAACGTTTGGCCTTTTTATATTTATTCAACGCTCTCTTCTTCGCTGTTATTGCTCTGCTGCATTCGGCATTCCACAATGGAACTTTAATCCTAGAACATTCCTTGTATATTAGCGAAATATTGATTGTGAGACTAGCGCCTTTAATGAATACTATATCGATATAGTTCAATTTTCCGTTGCTATTCATGGGAGCATTAGCCTTAAAACAGTTTATTTGTCTTCTTATCGAGTATTGGTAAAGTTCCCAGTCTGCTAAAGAATAATTTCAGCGACCACTATAAGGTACAAAGGCTAGATTTTTTTGAAGTTCGATGACAATTGGGAAGTGATCACTAAAAAGGTCATCTAGTACTATACCTTTTGTGTTGTGTAAAAGACTTTGGTCACAAAAACTAAGATCTGGGGCTGGTAGTGTATTATTGCTCATGTTATGTGTTTTTATCCTATCATTCAATAAACATATAGTATTATTAATTTCCAAAAAATTGATCAATGTATTACCTCTTAAATGTGTAAAACTTACCCAAAGAGGATGCACAGTTTTATATATCTCCCAAAATATAAAAAGATTTTGCTAGTTGGTTCGTAAGATCACACAATTCTTCAGGAGAAAATTGTTTTCTTTGTGGAATGTACATAATGCAAAGCAATTAATACTAGTTTAAGTAGGAGAGCTACCTGCTACGACTCTCCAATAAATATATCAACATAGAGACAATATTTCCTATAAATGGAATGATCTCTAATATGAAATCCCTATCTCCTATTACAAGCTCCCGTATCGGAAATTTATCGTGTCTCTTGACAAGGAAAGCTGAGAAATCGAAGGCTTTGGCTTGCGATAGGGAACGTATAGAGATAATAAGAGGAGCCAATCGATGCTCCATCCTGCCTCCCCCTACTCTCTACTCGTAAATATTATCACTAAACTTTTTTTATCAGTGTTATGAAATTACTCGGCATACTTTGATAGAACTTCCTTTAGATTTTTACTACATTACTTAAAAAAATTCTAACAATATTCATACCACATTTATTCGACATAATTTCGTTGATAACCCTAGCAGCTGTGTTCTTGAATATTCCAATCATTTATTGAGGAATTATTACAATCTGCCACAAATGTGGTCAATAAGTAATATTGATGACTTCATGATTACATTCACACAATATGTACAATAAGAGAAGAAAAAAAAAAAATTAAATAGAACAAAAGAGAGCTATGCTGATATACATAAACAATATGCAATATAGAATATACATACAAGTGAAATATATGAATAAAAAAGTATATATATATATATATATATATATATATATATATATATATATATATATATATATATATATATATATATATATATATATATATATATACACATACATATTTACACATAAGACAAAATAAAAATAAGAAAATAAAATGGAAATAAATTGAATAAAAGTAAAAATAAAAATAAAGCTAAATTAAATTAAAAGTTAAAACTACATTCATACTTTATTTACAAGACACACTCATCCTAGGGATCTCCGAACCTACCCTGCCTCTCCACTCATGGAAGGACAGGCCCGGTGCAGAGAGGTCCCAGCTCTTCTCTCTCAGCTGCGTCACTGGTGTTAAAGAAAACCCAAAGGAGGCTGAGTGAGAGCGTAATGTACAGTCACTCAGGGCATGAGTGGAGAAGCTGGCCAGTGCCTGAACTCCAACATATACACATATTTACAATAGATCTCGGGTCCATTTTAAAAATTAAGGAGGTAAGAGGTCGAGGACGTATGGTATGTTGAGATCATTGTGGAGGGTTTTATTGGATAAATAGTAAGGAGCATTTACTATAGTTCGGAGGACTTTGGATTGGAAGGATTGAATGCGTTTGATATTCGACTTTTTAGCTGTGCCCAACAGTTCAAGTCCATGAGTCCAAATAGGTTTAATAATGGTTTTGTATATGAGAAGTTTGTTTTCAACGGAAGGATGAGATGTCCTGTTTAATAGTTTATACAGTTGGCTGAAGCGTCTGTTGAGTTCTTGCCTTTTGAGTCGAGTATGAGGATTCCACGTAAGTATTTTGTCTAAGTGGAAACCAAGATATCGAACTGTGTCAGCTTTAGGTAGTGGGATACCATTGAAATTGAAAGGAGGACAGGATTTTCGGCGAAGGGTAAAGGTTACGTTGGTGCATTTAGTTTCATTAACTTTGATCCGCCAATTATCGCACCAGTCTTCAATCAAGGATAAGTGGTTTTGGAAATTATAGGAAGCTATTGAAGGATCTGAATGGGATGAAAGGATAGCAGTGTCATCAGCAAATGTTGCAAGGAAAGTATCAGGAGTGGTAGGGATATATGCAGCATAGAGAATATATAGAACTGGACCAAGAACGCTACCTTGTGGAACACCTGCCCCTATTGGGTTTTCATCAGTTTTTTTGGCTTTACCTTCTGATAAGCGTGCCTTATAGGTCGGGCGCGAATATCTCGAGGATACCTCTTGTATCTGCTATACTTTTAATAAGTATATCTGCCTTTTTAATCGCCATATCTATATTACACACAAGTTTGACTTTTCGTCGGTCACCCTAGCGGTGTTAACACCGCACCTGTAGGAAAACTGCTTCCAATGGTTTAAAAGCAAGTGCATTCTACTGAGCGACCTATTTATTTGTTATTTAACATCTCTAAAAGGTAGGTGCTAAGCATCTACGGAAAGACTTATCGCTGAGCCACATAATCAGTCATTAAGTTCCGTCACATGCAAAAACAGCTACTTGCAGTGTTTACACAGCTGCGTGACAACAGTCAGTTACAATGTAAGTTCGCCATTAACTCATTTTTTATGGATCACTATTTCAGTAAAAAAAAAAAAAAAAAAAAAAAAATGTCATCTTGTTGATATTTTACGTACTCTGACGTATTTGTTTAACTGATAACTTTTTTTATTTTTTATTTTATTATTATTATTATTTTATTTTATTATTTTTTTTTTTTTTGCGTGGGTAATTTATTTTTTGATGATAACGTATTTTTTTGAGGATAATTTATTTTTATTTTCTTTTTTCGAACTTCACTTATTTTACAACCCTACCTCATTTTGTAGATCATACAAATCCCGTTATTATGATGCTGAAGAAGTTTTACGCTTGATGAGGGAAATGGGCTTCATAATGGACTTGGATTTGAAAATGGTAAAGGAACTAGGCACAATGAAATATAACGTTACTAACATGTTTTATCAGGTAATTATTTTTCTTTTGTTAATGCGGTTTCGCGATAAGATTGTGCTTTCTGGTAATTGTGATTTTTTTTTTCATTTTAATAAAGGTACTTTTTGCATTAAATTGAGTATTTCAATCAGTTAAAAAGTACCTCTACCATTTTAAAACATGTAAACATGTGTTTATCTACCCTTTGAATACTTCTTATGACAAAATAAGGTTAAATTTAATGAATTTTACGGGCGACCAACTAATCTTTTCAAGAAGTGTGACCACCGCAAGGTTAAAAAGGCAAATAAGCTAATGATTTTAGTTTACTTAGTAAAGCTCATGGGTTTATCGGGGGAAAAAAATACGCTCTATCATACAGTTTGTTATTTATTATTTTTTGTGTTTAATTTTAGAAGCAGAAATCGTTTTTCTGCCTTACTGTTTAACCTAGGAACATTTGGTTGATACTGTACTGGGGTAGGGTCAAAAGATAAGGGTAGAAAAGAGGAAAAATCCCAAAACTGCCAAGGATCAAAGAAAAATAAACTAGCATTTTTGCAGTACCCGGACATAAAAAAAATACATAAAAAAAGAAAAAAAAGTCTTATGCTTCTAATTATAAATTTACTGAATTTAATATTTATTTTATAAATTTAGATGACAAAATGCCTCTGCTAGGAATAATATTCTTTTCGTTCTTCGGAGATTACATTTTATAAACCACGTCGCAGGGATTTTCTCTTACTTCTTCCCCATTCTAACGTGAGCGGCAACTCTTTAATAGTGTCTTGCAGTTGTATCACGTATGAACGCTATAAACTAAAAGGCAGTTGGTACAATTTAAGGAAAGTGTGTAGAATTGTGTTGACTGTGAATTGACTTATGTAAAAATTTAGAAACAGAATTCAAAAGAATTTTTAACCTAGCTATTTTTATATAAAAATATTATTATCATCTGAATAAAGCTTCTTTTATTATTAAGTCAACCTAATAATGAAGAAAACTATGTTAAATTAACTGATATAGAGGCTATAAAAAAACCAAGACATGTTTTTGCGCTCTCACTTCTTTTAAAGTTTTATAAACTTATTTCTTATGTTCCACAGTTATTTTTGTTGTTGTTTTTTTCTCACAGTAACAGATAAAGCTCTGAGACATAATTCAAAAATTTTAAATAAATAATCATCCAAAGTGAATAATCCTGCTGTTGAATTCATATCATTGCTTAATGATATTTAGTGAAAGAAATCGAATGAGTTATTCCGTAGTAGTATTTTCTTTCATTGCGTTGTTGAACTGCATCTTGCCTATTAACATACCAATTGACATTTAGATTCCACAAATAAACGAATGGATGATTATTAACAGCATTATTTCTTATTTTAATCGATCTCCATAAGAAAAAAATCCTTCCTAAAACAATGAAGCATTCAATATTAAACATTAAGATTAAATGTTTAATTATTTTAAATGATGTTTTGGATAGCAATAGATTATAAATATATTACTTTAAAAATACAAGTATGGTATGTCTATGAGATGAAATGTGTGTATTTTATTATATAATGAAATAAAAATGTTTATAACGTGGGCAATACTTTAAATAATACATTAACAGATGTGATCAAGAACATATCCTTCCATTTATTAAATAATTTTTACCCACATGAACTTGTACGAAGAATGGTTTGAAGAATTAACTCATCTTTGATAAAATTTCTGGTCCAAAGAGAGATTACATAACTTGGAGGAGCCGGAAATGTATGAAACTTCATTTAAAATACGACGTTGTTAGGACTTAATTAAGACTTAAATTTTGGTAGACTCCAGAAAAAAAAACTCCACCTTCCAAGAAAAGTCGATAGACCGAGGCTAGAATGGGCAGACGGTGTAACAGAACATATAAGAAACCTGTTTGGGGTTCGAAATATGAAGGTAGCTAAGATAAAATTAGCAAAATAACTATTAAATAAACATTAAATAATTACAATTTTGAAAAATGGTGCTTCTATGAACTAAACTAACTTGACCATACATACCAAAATTTAACAACTTACACAAAATAGTTATCACCAACCTCGTTATAACAGATTAGAAGCAATTGAAGCTATAGACGCTACTGTTGCATCAGTCAGTGCACCCACTCCATCAATAAGAAACGGGAAACAATCTGTAAAAAGCTAAGATGTTGAGCGATACAAATGGCCAAAGGGGGTACAATCCTTCGGCTAGACCATTAATATCCTAGCCGACAGCACTAGCTAATTTGTCGAGTGTCTGCCTCTCCATTGTCAGTACTTACTGCTTGCACAACTAACTGTGCCACAGTACTTTCCAAGCGAATGCTAAGTGTGATACTTGTCAGAAGGCTGCTTGATTTATGTTCTTCTCAGCAACTTATAATACCTTATATTTTTATCTTATTCTTCAGTTCTTTTAAATTTAAAATTCCTCAATCCGTGAGCTGTTTTTACGTATTTAATCAGTAAATAATAAAATTCTTTTTTATACTATATATAATGCACATACTATTTTTAAGTTCTTGGCATTCAGTTTATATCCTAAAATCAATCAGGATTTGAAATGTAAGCGATAAAAAATGAAAGGTTATCTATTTATTTACATTTTGAGTGAAAAACGGTATAAGTGTTTATGATAATTTAGTATTTAACCCATCTATCTGTTTTGTCAACAGGTGGCATGCCTTTTGAAAACATTAGGAATTAATTAATTCTAGGATAATCATAAGGCTATAAACACTAAAATTGTTTTAAAATTTTAATTTACGATTTAAAAAATTGATACCAAGGAATTGATGGCCGAGCGAGTTGGGTACAGAAGTTCGTAGCTTCGTATCCCATCCAGGCGCGTAAGAGTTTATTTCGTTGCGAACCCTCGAAATAATTCTTAACCTTATCACCCTGGTTAGAATAGCCTTCTTAACCTGAGGAATAACCCTTCCGTCCTGCCCAACTTGGAGTACATAAGGACAGTAGGCTCCAACAAAATACAAATATTTCAATAAAAAAAAAATACATGATCTCCATGGTAGGTAAGTAATAGAACACTTCATAGAGACTTACAGATACCCTATGTACTAGAACCCCTAGAGAAATCATAGATTAATTTCTGACAAACTTATAACCATCCCAACAGACTCATAAAAACCGTCGCCACAACCGATTCTCCCGACACAAGTCAAAAAGGTGTTATAACGGATCTGCTTAAGTAATAAATAACATATAATAATAATAATAATATAGGCCACCATTTTATTTATTACATATTCAGCTTGAAAACAGGTGTCAAATAAAAAATTAAGTCAACACTCCGTCAGACGCGGCTGATCTGTCAATAATCTGGCCGACCCGAGATGGTCTATTAGGCACACCGTGTTCTGTCTTTTTTTTTTATTTTTTAAGATTACTTTTTCGTAACATAACATTATCGTTTAGCTTTCTGAAGGCAAAGAAAATGTTCACTATTCACTGAACTGCAATTAAATGTTTGTGAAATTTATTTACTAATAACATTCTTGAAATTATAGTGTCCATATATTGGTCACAATCTTGTTAGAGAGAAAAATATAAGATATAACCGAATCGAAAGCTTTCATTGGATTATTGTTTTAGAAGGTTTTCATAAATCAAAAAGTAATACCTACAATCTAGAAACGGGTAGAAGAAGGCAGTAAAATTGTATTTCTCACTCGAATATGGCCTTTTCTCAGTGATGATGGCCAATAAAATTAACATCTTTGAAAGAAAAATGTTTTGAAGGATCTAAAGATAAGCCGACAACATAATTGGAGATATCGCACAAACAATGAAATATATGCAATTTATAAAGATGTTAATGTAAAACAATTTGTCGTCTAGACGAATAGAGTGGCTGGGTCACATAGTAAGGATGCCTAGCATGCTGCTGAATGGAACCATCATTGGTACAAGAAGAGCTGGTCAGCCATTCAGACGATGGCTGCAAGACATAGAGAAGGACCTTAGAGTAGGAACTGGGTGGAGGGAGAAGGCAAGGGACAGGAATGTGTGGAGCAGGATTGTCAGGGAACCCAATGCCTACCCTGGGCTGTAGCGCTGCGCAAGAAGAAGAAGATAACTAAAAACGTGATACATTTTAGTTTGTGAGTTAAAATAACTTAGGAAAGATTTTATGGGCAGTTTTCAAAAGCGAGCCTATGAGAAAATAAGGTATGAAGGGCTCCCGACGAAAAGTTAAAAAAAATCGTTATTAACAGTTTATCATTTTAATAATAGTTTAAGTAAAACGTTATACTGAAAAAAGTTTTTTAATTCCTCCTACCCCCCTAAAAACTGAAAAACATAATTTAAATGTCCCACCTTCTCCCCCATAAAAAAAATTCTGCTTTAGAGAAGCCTTGACCATTGCTTGGTAACTCATGATTTGAATCCCCTATTTTATTAGGAGGGAATCATGACCCTAACCTCATCCAATACCACCTTATTCTATCCTTCCTCCATTCCAATATCCGCTTTTCTTCTTACTTTAGGGGTCGACTTGCTTCAAGGTAACAGGATTTTTCCTTTCCAGTCAATCATCATTCACTGGCAACAAATGTTCGGTTATTTATATTTTAGAATATTTTGTTTCAAATTAGACAGTATCATATCAACCATATAGGCCTAAATTGGACACTTAATAGTGCGTTCATTTAAAATTATTTTATCTCACTACCACTGATTTGTTATTGATGTATTATTTATTATTAATAATTATCATAGCCAAATGATTGCACTATGTACTGTAATCATATGTTATTCTTTGGGGACAAGTTGTCCTAAAATAAAGTTCATTTTCTTCTTCTTTTTCTATTTAAATTTTTAAAAAATCTATCTAAGTAAGCATTAGATATTTATTTTTATTCAAACTCTTATATTTTTACTACAGCCCCCCCCCTCTTTAATACGACCACAGTCTAGTGACCACTTATCGTCCAGTTTAATTTCAAATGGTTTGAAAAATATATTAAACATAAAATCACAAAAGTAGAAATTAATCTAAAAACAATTAAATATGAAAACTTTATTTCAAGTGGTCGAAAAAGTTTTACAACATACGTGGCAGTTACATAAATTCATGAACAGCTTTCTAAACTAACAAATGTAAACTTTAATCTGCAGAAGTATAACCACTGTCCCTCGGAGTTATGACAAAACTTTGTCGGTGTTTGTGCGTCGCACAGTGGGGTATTTGACTGATTTTCTTGGCCAAAAATATTTCTGATGTTTAATTCATTTTATTTGATCAGATACGTTGCAGAATAGGTGATATATGAAAATAGAAATGGGTTTTAAGAAAAAAAAAAAATATGTTTTTTCTGTTTTTAAAAAAAAAAAAAAAAAAAAAAAGTTAATATTAGATATAACACGTATATTTTTTATAAATTAACTATTAATGTTTATCAATTACTCACACACACACACACACCAGTTCCTTGAAATAATTCAGAAAGTGATATCAAACCCTTCATCAGATGACTCATCTACATCATTTGAAGAAACATTTCGCTCCTGAATGTTTGGAAAGTTATATTTCTGCTCAGGTGGTAGAAGCACGTCTATAGTTTCTTTCAGGGAGGATTTGCTTGGTTTTTCTTTGTAATCTGCGACAACTCATTAAATGTTGCACCACATATATAACATTTTATAGTAAACTAGACGTTGAGTTTGAGTTTCGGCATTACTCACTTTAGCGTCAACTGTTTTCTGTAACAGTATTGTATTTCTTCATTCGATATGCCTGCATTATCCTTGACAAACCTAATTCTTGTGGAACAGCAAAAGCGCGGCGAGGATGATTTTGGATTCGGTAAAACAACTTACTTTTCAAATAATCCAAAAGTTAACTGCAGTGGCTCGTGTGAAGTTTGAAATATGTTTGCATCGGAGTCATAATCATTTGCAAAGTTCTGGATTCTTCAAATCTCTTTGGCCACCCTTGTCGCATTTTTGTAGTAACAATAATATAGTAACAATAATTCACTTGAAGTCTTCATTTTTTTCAATCTTGAATACTTCATTATTTAAAAAAAAAAAATATCTCCTTTTTTGTACGCTGCATTCCATTTTTGTTTAAATGAGTAATCGTCAAATTTTAATAAAATATTCTGGGCATATTCTAATTGTACTTCACAATTAAGGTCCTTATTTTGACTTTCAAAGATCCTAAAAGGAAAAAAATAAATAATATTAAAAATTATCTCAAAAACAATCACATTAAAAAAAACAAAAAAAAAACAGACATTAACTGGCACGTACATGCACATCCGCGCTAATCCGCGATTACCGATTATATATTCTTAAATTTGAATCATTCCTCTTTATGTTGATATAAAAATAAGTGGTTGGAAATGCTTGGAAGTATAACAAAAACATTCGAATTCTTTTAAATTTGACACTAAAAACGCCAACAGATTTTGTATTTTCCTTTATGGTCTAACTAATTTACAAATAGTCTAATTATTGCTAAAGAATGATAAATATTTACTCACTTGCCTTCTTCAAAGTGATTCATAATCACACTTGTGTAAAAAAATTCCAAACTCTAGAAAAATTACTTTTTACACAGATAAATACCCTGATGACAGTTAAGAAGTGAATGCACAAATAGAGAGTGGTGACTTTGTTGTGTTACATCTGGTTTAAAGATGATCCAGGCAAATGAATTAGACTTCTACATTGTTGACAGACTATTCAACTATATGTGACAGTAATTCATTTTCGTCTGAGATAAATTTTACAAAATGGACTTTTGGCCAGCATTTGAAGGCAAATACCCCACTGTGCGTCGTGTTGAGTTTCAACTGATATTCTAGGGTGTGGGAGCAATGGAAAGGTTCTATTTAGTAAACTAACTTAAAAAAGGTGGCAATTTTAGGTAAGAGAGATTTCCGCATCGATCGAAATCAAGATAATAAGGTGGAATTAATATCATGTTAAAATAATTTACTGTTGTAATAAAAATTAATTTTTGAATTTTATACGATAGCTAAATTTGATCACTCAATTTTTTTTGTTTTTTTTGTCTTGTTCAATTTCTTTAGATTTTTATAAATATTAATTGTAATTGTAGCTGTTTTTCATATAAGTAAAGTTTAAACGTAATACATCATATAAAATACTACTTAGAATTTCAAAGACATTTAAGACTTGGTAAGAAAGTATTGTTTTGAGATCAACGATTATACATAGAGGTGATACGGTCATAATTTTTGTTTAATCAACAGAAATTACTCGCGATTATGGATACCTTCTTTATTGAGAATCTTTGAACCAGGAGGATACCATGACCAAAACAATCCAAGGCTGAAATATAAAAATATACATATTCTTTAAAAAATATATTGATGCTAGGGGTTTACAGTACTGTACCCCACCCTTCATATATGTATGTATATCTATAGTTGACACAGCCCGCTATCTTTTCTTCTTTTAGAAGTAATACTTATATAGATTCTACACAATAGACTTTAAAGCCAAAATTTGCCAGACTCTTCTTTCATCGCAATCTGTTAGCTTGTCCCATGTACTTCACTTAAGGATTTTCCATGGAGGAAGATGATTTCACGTGTTTCGTAGTTCAAGAACCCGTTTCCACTGAGGAAGAATATATACTTTCTTATTTTCATTTGCTATTTATTCGGACCTATGGTCAATGGACATTCTCCTTTCCAGCCAAACACCCTTCTATTATTATCTAGCTGCAAAAAGAATTATTACCTTATTTACTTCTCAAATTAAAATTTGGCACCTGAGACATTATTTTAATGTATATTTTTAATGGTGTTCTGGCAATGGTCAGGCATTTATTCAGCCTCCACTGGATTTAGACACCAGTGACAGCTGAGAAAGCAGTGTTGAGATCTCTTAGCTTGTCTCTTCCTTGCTTCTGCAGGCACGTTTACGTTGAGATTCTCTAAGTTGTGTGTTGGTATATATTGTATTATTTAATCTGACTATCAGATTGTATTTTATTTCATTGGCAATTTTTAATTAAAAGGTATTCGGCTAGAAGGCCCAAAAAAAAACCGAAACTGAGATTTCATTGTCACCAATTAGGTGGTTACGGAGACTAGAAAGAGGATTGTGATATTTTTTTGGAGATAAGGAACCCGTTCCTAATAAGAAATATAGTCTTTGTAATTTACTTTTGCAATTAATTCAGAACAACGTTTACCGGACATTCCCCCTTCTAGCCTTACACGTTAATTTTTGATTATTATTTAGGGGATGTAAGCCTCAACTTTATTGGATAGAATATTCGGAGGACAACCTCTCGGTGTAAGGCCGGCTGAGTATGAGGATAGGTCTCAGTGGAGGACGCTATAGTTCTACAAGGACCACAGCACAACGGCGCTGGTCGATAATTATTATTTTTAGTTTTCTATTTACTACTAAAGACCCATGAATCATTTTTTTTACACATAATATCAAAAAGGGAAAGATCGATATTTTGATTTGGTAATAATTTTTATTCTGCAGAAATAATTTTAATAATTCCTACTGGTTTAATTTTACATTCTAACCACAAAACTATGAGGCAGTGTGGCAAACCTTGTTTCTGCTAGTCAACATCGTTCATTTAAATTTACATTATAGTTTAACTTTTCTAGAACTATGAAAATTTGGTTCAGATGACTTCAGTAGTTTTACTGTTGTAAACTCTATTGATAACCACATATCGGTCGATTTTAAAACTTCCCTGGTTTTGGAATATAAGTAAATTTTATTATCAATTTCAAGCTTTATATTAGTACTTTTGTAACCTTTTGTGTAGAATGGCGCTCGCCACATATTTTCAAACTTAACTATTATCCACATATTATTGATTTTTTTATTTAAAAAAAAAACAAATTGAAAATCAGTAGGTTTTATCGTTGGTATACTGTCCTAGAACTATAAAGATGGTGTGGTTAAAATATGGTATCGATTAGCAGGTTTCTTGGTTGGTGATCACAAACGAAAAATGGCTTGTCCTTTTATATAATAGTGTGTATATATATATTAAATTATAAAGTGGTTCTTGTTTACTAAATATTTTTTAAATATTTAGAGATATTTCCCTAAAGATTTCCCTGGTTCGGATACGAGCCCGGTGGCCTAGTGGATAAGGCGCCACGCTAGAGAGGTGGAGACTTGGATTCGAATCCCAACTGGGGTCAAATCTTTTCTCTTCAAAAATAAAAAAATAAAAAAATAAAAAAAATATATATATATATATATATTTATATATGAATATTATAAACGTCACTCTATAAATCTGCTCACTCTTCATTGAGGCAGATTATTATGTTCCTTAGAAATCCCTTTTTTCATTTAAAAATAAACTGCTACATAAATATAGATTATATTAAAATAAAAAATGAACATAAAATAAAATATAAAATATATTCAGAATCAATACTGTTAATTTAACAGCTTCCAATCGGTTAAATGGATAAGCTTAGAGTGGGTTGAAGAAACGAAGTTCTTATGGTGATTCCGAATCCACGATGCAAGATCCACTAAGCGCCTGTGGCTAATGAAACTCTCGAACAGAATGAAAAGACACTTAGCCGAAGTGAATGGCGACTATTTGGATCACTAGCGTCTAAATGCTAGAGCCCAGCTGAATTGATTACCTTGAGGCAATAAAGGGGAGAATTCTTTTAAAGCTTTAGTACCTATTTCTTAGATAACTCAAATAAAATTAAGGTTAATGGAATAAAAAAAAAAAAAAAAAAAAGTGCATAACTGTTATATATTTATATATTGCAATTGAAATAGGCTATAATACTGTTTAATATTTATGCTGATATTAATTAATTAACATTTTATTGCCTACGGTAGGCATTGTTTTAAAGAAGGATCAATAAAATTATAATTGATAAATAATTTGGAATAGCTATTGTATTTATTTATTGAAAGAATAGTTCCGAATATTAAACGCACATCATCAGTTCTAATGGGATGGCGGAAGTGTATCTAGATAATATTAGTTCCTAGAGTAAACTTAAGGAAGAAGACCTCCAAATTTTTGAAGGAGCCGTTCAACATATTTATGAAAACCTTCAGCTCTGCTCCCATAAATCTATTGATGATTGTTTAATTATTGAAACTAGTCTCTGAATAAAAACACTAGATCATGGACATGTCTGTCTATAATCTACTGATTTTTCTAATTTACATTTTAGCATTAAAAGGATTAAACAACTTAAATTAATAAAATTAACAATCATTGATTATTCAAAATAAACAAAGTTGTGAGAAAATATAGGTTGTAAAGGTGACTTTTGTTATTCAAACTAATATAGCCATAAGGAGTTATATTGGTTTGAATGAAAAATGTCACGTTTCGCCTAGATTTTTGAAGTGTTGGATTTTTTGAGATGCTCTGGCTCTGTTTTTGTTGATGTGAACCTAAATTTGATGACAGTTTTGAGGAAAGTCGCATTAGAAACCGCCGGTTTCTCTAGACATTGTTATTGAGTTGGTTGGAAAGAAATATGGATTGATTGATACTAAGGTGCCATACTATAAATATAAGCTGAAAAATGTATTGGCAGCTGGTGGATATAGGCTGCACTAGGATCAGCAAATATTAACCGACCACCCAGTTGCTCACAATAAGCCTGACATCTTGTTAGTCGATATGAACAAAGGGGCCGGCAAGATATTTGAAGTAGCTATACCTGCAGATGATAACGTCCAAAAGACAATAATAACAAAGATTTCCTAGTATCAGGATCTGGCAGCAGAGCTAAAGGCTATATACAGGCTGGATAAAATCAAAATTTTGCTGGTTGTAATATCTTGTAATGGTCTAATTCCAAAAATTACAACAAATTCTTTTAACGAAGAAAGAATTTTGCTAGAAAAATTTGAAGATGCACAAAAAGCACAAAAATGCAGTACTTTTGGACACAACAGCAATAATTAGGAAAACACTAAACTTATAAACATTTGGTTCGTGAAAGCCCCCGAAAGAATTTAATCACCACTTTTTGTGCGAACAATAAAAAAAAAATAATAACAATAACAACACTTCTTTTGTTATTATTATTATATCATATAAAACAAAACTTAAAATAACCTTTTATATTATGAAATATACTTACTTATATACTTATATACTTACTCTATCATTACGATGTAAATAAATAAATAAATAAATAAATAAATAAATATATATATATATATATATATATATATATATATATATATATATATATATATATATATATATATATATATATATATATATATAGTATATATGTATATATGTATGTATATATATATGTATATATATATATATATATATATATATATATATATATATATATATATATATATATATATATATATAATAAATTATTATTTGCGGATGCAGGGTAAGTTGTGATAAGTCAAAATGTATCGATTAAAGAGTCTTGTTTTTAATTTATTAAATGGTTATTGGATTTGTTCTTAATGAAAGACATGAAACCATTTTATGAAATCTTAACTTTATCATTAAACTTGTGATCAGTTTAAAGCATTTTAGTAAATAAGCTTTTGAAACATTTAATTATGACAAATTACTTTTGATTAAATTAATCAAATATTGACTAGTAAAACAAGAAAAAAATCTTTGTACTCTTGTGCATATTGCACTAAGACCTCAATTGATAAACAACGATAAAACATGAGGTAAAATACCTGTATTTTTAAGTAGTGGTGCTGTTATTTAGCCAG
Organism: Euschistus heros; assembly: GCA_003667255.2. NCBI lineage: Eukaryota > Metazoa > Arthropoda > Insecta > Hemiptera > Pentatomidae > Euschistus > Euschistus heros. Next base: position 2,420,654 of record RCWM02000062.1, read on the forward strand.
AAATAACCCAAGTAAAGAACCAAATTTTAGAATATTGGATGTACTAATAAAAATGGTAGCTGTTAGATGGTGAGGAATAGGAATGACCGAACAAGAATACCAAAATAAATGCAAAAAAAATCCCCCATTATACTACACTCACCATCACAATCTAGCTGAAGGACATTTATAGAACATACTTTACGATAACCTTCCATTGATGGTATATAAAAGAAGTTGAACTTGATAACCAAATTTTAAAAACCGAAATAGATGTCAATGACTCTTTAGGCCAGAGGAGAAAACAAATTAAAAAAAAAATCACAGATTATTTCTTTTAAATTAATTTAAAGCAGTATTGAGAATTGCGACTAGAAACGCTAGTGTATTTAAAGTGGTTATCTAAATTAATAATGTTACAACCGTTAAAATTACAAATGTCAAAATCGTTTATTATTCTAATATTTCAAAACAGTATCCTTAAGGACAAAAACTAAAAAGACAACAATGATGGAATATCCTTCGGATAACTTAAAAACCTTTAAATCCTGGAATATTTCAAGATATTATCCTTAAGAACAAAAAGTAATATAAATGTGGCCTAAAGATGTCCTTCAGCCATCTTAAACAGTATTCTCGAGGAAGAAAACTAATAAAATTGTTAAATTTTGAAAAAAAAAAAAAAAACAGTATCCTTAAGGACAAAAACTAATTCTAATTAAAGAAGGATAGTGGCCAAGGATGTCCTTCGGCTTCAAAAAATTGGCAGATCTGAAAAAAGTATCCTTATAGCAGGAAGATGTACGATAAATAAAGATGTAGAAGTACATCTTTGGGACACAAATATATGTTAGTTATCGTCCTTAAGGATAATATGTTACTTTTTGAAATATTTCAGGATTTAACGGATTTTAAGTTATCCGAAGGATATTCCGCCATTGTTGTCCTTAAGGATACTGTTTTGAAATATTAGAATATTTAACGGTGTTTAAGATGGCGGAAGGGTATTCCGCCCTTGTTAATGCATACTAAGGTAAGTTGAAGATACTATTCAATTAAAAATGTATTCAGTGAACTCATATAAAACATTTTTAGAAAAATAAAATAAATTTCTTCAGAGTAATTAGCCAGACTGCGTCACACATTAAGCTTGTTAACATTTTTTACCGAAGATAGGGTCTTGTTAAAATGTTTATTATGCTCTCAAGTCGCCGGACAAAAATAAACAACATTCCCAGTTGATTTACATTTTTATTATACGACGGTCATTTTTCCCCCTTTTAAATATTAATTATTCTGAAAAGGAAGCTTATACAAATTTAAATTGCAGATTTTCAAAGCGGGCTAAGTGGAGGGATGGAGTAGGTTTAGCCCTGCCAAGTATACAAATCATTATTGCAACCTCTCTTCACACTTCCGTCCTATTTAATTTGCTTTAAAAAGGAAATTATAATATGTTTAGCCGTAGTTAATAGTTAAATATTTATTTATTAAATAAATGACTTCTCTTTATTGTTGAAATTATTTACTTTTTCGATACCAAATATTTATGTTAATCTTATAAAGATGTCCAAGAGTCCAAATCGGTAAATGTTTGTTCACGCTTAGGACGCAATTCCACTGAAGAAACATTAAACGACATCTGGCTTGATACATGTTTCCTGCTGTTGCCTATTGTAGGTGTCCAGAATGTGGCACAGAATTCATTTGATGTCGTACATGAGTGTAGCATGCGTCTAAAGCGTTTCTATTTCGACAACTTCAATGTGGTACATTAAGTCAATAAAAACAGTCGCGGCAGCTGCTTTTGTGTTATTCGCTTTGAATCGTAAAAAGAAAAAGAAAATAACACGATAGTGGAGAAGATATGTCGATAGTGAAGAAATTCAGGATAGTTTGTATAACAAGTTTGTTGCTGACGATGATGCTTTATTTTGGGGTTGCAGTCGGTTGAGTACGGAAGATTTAGGGTACATACTTGAAAAAATCACACTTTTGATGGGAAAATATGATACCAACTTTCGGAAAGCAATAACACCTCGCAAGAGATTGTTACATGCATTAGGATATTTAGCTAATGTAGATCGGCGTCCAATAAAAATTATGGCAACCAAAATTGAAATTGAAAAAAGTAAACAAATACTATAATCTTTATGTTAATTTTATAACAATACTTGTTCAGGATTTTTTATGCTGTATATAGCAAGTAAAGATGAGGAAAATAAACAATGACAGGTCATTAACATGCAAATAACTACTCATTGGTAGCACTTCAATAGTTCTACAATTAGAAGGTCTGCTGGCCATCTTTTTTTCAGATGTTTCGGAAGATTATCGAGAATGGAGTGTCAGGCAAGTTGAGAGACTAATGGATTCAAGTGGGTATGGAGTTTACTATGAAATGATCGTTATCTAGTTTGGGTAAATCAGCAACATATGGAACATTATGAGCTTTATGTATAAGTTTGTTTGTGACAAATTAAGGAGCATTAAAGATTTTTCGAAGTATTTTGGATTGTAAAAATTGATACGGGAAGAATCAGAAGGTTTAGTAGAGCCCAAAAAAACAACTCCGTATGTCTAAATGGGTCTAATTAATGTCATGCAAATAAGACTTTTGCAATTTATTGTGAGCTTTGAATGCTTGTCTAGTCAATGCTGGATTTGTCGGAAACTACGAGCTGTTTCGGAATTAAATAAAACATGTAGCTAATTGTTTGATTTGTTCTAAATTTTAAGCTTCTTTGAAATTTATGATTATGTTTAAATTTGTATGTGATAAAGAAACATGTATAATACATATTATAAAACACTTCTACAAAAAATCCTGTAATTAAAAAAAAAAAGGTGTGTAATTATTTATGAAATAAATAATTTAGTAATTATTCATGATCTAAATTGAAATTTAACACTAAAGTTTGCTTAGATATTTAGGTCTTATGTATCGTATATACAAAACTTTTTTCCGTGATTTATAATTTCAATGTGTGTTAACTTAGCTTTGAATTGAACTGAAAAATAAGAAATGCTTGAGATATGACCTGTTTTCTGATTATTATCGTTTTCAATCTTTATAGCATATCATCTCAAATCAGAGGTTTCATACTAGATTGTTATATTAGGAGAAAGCTCTAAACAAAAATTCACCATCTTACTTTCCTTTTATTGAAAACGCTAAAAACTTATAAACTTAACAATATGCGTCCTCTTTAAGCAAAAATAAAGTAGCTATTATTAATTGGTTCAGATATTTTAATTTTCGACAATTGATAGAAACCAAGTAACAATCTAGAATTTTGTTAGGCTGAGTCAAAAACATATTTGACATTATATAAACATGTTTATATAAGGTTAAGACATATTTAATATTATATCTGTTTATTGAAGAGGTATCATAAGCAAACGATTGAGTAGTAGAAGAATTTCTAATGCGAAACTGACTACGTCCTTTCCTTTGGTACTAACAATAAGATCATTATTTGATTTATTTATTTGAATTTATAATTTTTCAATTATTTGGTATTAATAATTATAAAATATTTACGTAAAGAAAGCATGCATAATACATTTAATGAGGTATTTATCAGAAAAATCCATTAATTTAAATTCACTGATTTCTAAAACGACAATAGTGTGTGTAAATGGTTTTAATTTGATTGAGTACCAGAAACAGCACCTGTTTTGTTCTATCACTTATCTTTCTACAGCCTATATCAATAATTTTTTGTTCAATGCATAGTATTTCCGAAAGCAACCCTTTGCTGGGTTCGCATTCAACGGAAACGTAAACAGTTACGAAAACCTATTTCAATGCCTATATTAACATAAAAAAAATATTAGAAACATAAGAAAGTAAGAGTAGCCTATCTTGATTGCCCACAATCCTATGCCACGTTGCTAGTCAGGTTTGGAATCCATCGTCCTTTATTGGAAGACAGAAAACCAAAGAACAAACAAACAAAAAAGTATTTAAAGAAAACATTTTTTTCAGTATCTAACAGAATATAATTGAAATAAGTAAAACAAATAAAAAAATAAATAAATAGTCAGAAAACTATCAAAATTTAAAACAAAACAAAAAAACAATCAATAACGAAATAAAAAGTCAATTTCTAATGTATTAAAATAAAAAAATAACTAAGAAGTTAACGAATATTTCTATTTTCTAATCAGTTTGATAAAATAAAATATAATTAATTTTAATTTAAAAAAATTAATTTGTATCAACATTTAGTTTACATAAGATCTCCAAAAAGATTGGGAGTCTTATGAAATTTTATTACCATGAAGTTAAGATGCGATGCAATTTTAGTAATAAATAATTAATCTGATGTTTTAAAATTATTTTAGCTTTTAATTACCTAGGTTTATTCTCATTAAGATCAGGATACCATACAATCATATTTTTTTGGGCTAGTGTTTTTAACAATTTAGTACGAATTTAATATTACTAACTTAAACGTTCTAAAAATTAAACAAATTTCTATTTATATAATAATATAAAATAGTTATGAAAACAGTGAAACCTAATTTTTAAATAAAATCAAATTATTTTCAACCGGAATAAATTTGACGTTCTTTTGCTTTATATTAATGAAAAGACAATAATAGGCTATATTGAATCCATTTAGCTTAAACAATATTTATAAACCATATAAAATCATCACAGATTATCTATTTTACTAATACATTTAGCAAAAAAAACATTTGCTCTCTACAATCTATGTTGACATTTCGAACCTTTAAAACCCCCATCTGATTACTCCGACTGTCTGCATGCCGTTACCACAAGGTTATCTTCCTTACGATTTGTCTCCCTAACAAATCCTTTCCTTCCGTTTGGTTGTAAAAGATTTATATAGGCGAGTCCTATCATTGCTTCCTATCTGCCCTTCCCTTCCGAATTGGCAGATACCAAAAGAATCTGTTCTGTAATTTAAATTTAACCTGCGTACTACCAATGGGTAGATTTTCTACAACTTTTTTCTTATCATTGGATTCCTATGTCAGCTAATTTATTTATTTTTTATTTTATTTTTATTTTATTTTTATTTTTATTTTTTATTTTTTTATTAAATGAATATCACAAACTATCTTTACCAAGGGAAATGAGTAATATGGATGGCAATGAATCATACATACAATATGTACAATGAAAGGAAAAAAGTAAAATAAAATAAAGTAGAAAAGAAAAAACTTAAAAAGCCTGTAACTATGCAAAATATACAATAAAATTTAAGAAATTATAATATAAAATAAATTTGATCATAATTGTAGAAAAAAAAATTAAAATAGAAAAAAAAAAGACATATTATATATAGAATATTTGCAAACATTCCAGCAAACCCTAAGCCCTAAAGCTAATCTCTCCAGACAAAGAGTTATTAACAGTCCTGTCAGAAACTTTTCATTAGCGGAATTCTTCAGTTCAGTAACTTTTCAAACTTTTGTTCAACCTATAGTAATGCAACTGAATTTTCCGTTGGAACCTACACTGCCGGTAAAATGTTTGAGACCACTTTGAAACGATATCAGTGAACTTACAAGTTTAATTTTCACAGGAAAATAAATTAATTAAAATAAAATTCAACATAGATATTTAGTTTAAACCAAGACCTTTAAAGTTCATCGGTTTTAAGGTAAAAATTCAAATTAAGTTTTCAATACATAATTTAAAAGAAACAGTTTTTTTCATATTTACACCAAACATTTCGTTTGCCGATGGTAAATCATGGATAAATTTTTTTTTTTTTTAATTTTAATTAAAGGCAACATGATTTCTTGTTGAGCCATTTCAAATTTAATTAGATTTTTATTAAATATGTCCCTTTTTTAACATTCCAACATTGTAGAGAAAAATTGAAATGACAGTGAAAGTGTTTTACTTGTAAATTTTTTTCCCTTTTTTTAACGAAGAATATATTTATGCACGAATTTCGATTAACGGATAATCACGCCATACGAACTAAAATGTAATAACTGTGAAGCTGAATTTCCGAATAACACTGGAAATCAGTAAATGCAAGATTAAAAGAACATATGAGAGCATACAACATCCAGAATTCCAACTAAGTTATCCATTTAAATAAAAATGACTATAAATTCAACAAAGACTCTAGAATCATCAGAAATTTACCTAGACCGGATTATTGTTTAAACTACCAGATAAATATTTTCAATCGTCTTTTTTTTTTTCTTTTTTTTTTAATAGGAACAGAAAAAAATAAGCAGTCATAGTGCAAAAACCTGAAGCACCCATATTGACTATTTGCACCTATATGCATTTAGTCCAACTACAGGTGCTGAAATCTTTCAAAGTCCATCAGCCTTTTGAGGTGATCACTAATATATTTGTTTTACTGCCTTACATGTCTCTCTCTTTTTTTTTTTTCTTTTTTAACGGTGTTTTCTTTCATTGAGTTTTCGTTTGGTCAAACTATCCTTCAACAGTTCCCTGTCTCACCAATCACCATTCATGAGACCTCTTCCTGCCATTTCCTCCGCTATTTTATCCTCACGTCTCCTTGCTGGTCGTCATCTCCTTCTATTTCTTGGAGGGTTCCATTTATTTGGAGGGTTCCATTTCTATTCTAACCATTTCAGGCAATATTCCAGGAGGCATTTGACGTACATGTTCATACGATATTAACTTCTTCTTCATAACATGTTCCGTCACGCTCTCCGTAATTTCCATTTCCCTCCTTATATCGTCATTTCTTACGCGTTTTGCCCTGGTTTTCTGGATACACCTCCTCTAGTAGTCCATCTCAACTACATTTAATTTATCCCTAATACTCTTTGTGAGGGACCATGTTTCTGTGTCATATGTGAGGATGCTTTCAATCAATGATTGAAAAATCCGTTTCTTATTCTTTTTGGATAAGGTCCTGCTTCACAAAACCGGATGCAAGATGCGAATTGCCTTCCTAGCCATTCCACATCTGCTCTGTATTTCTCTTTTACATCCTGCTACCATATTCAGAATGGAGCCTAAATATTTAAATTCTCCTACTTGTTTATATTTTGCTCCTTCTCTGGATGGAGATCCTCCTCCTCATTCCCCTCTATACACATGTCAAAATTTATCTGAATTCCCCAGGCTTTGTAACATCGCATGATCTTCTTCATCATCAAACTGTCATACATTAAAATAAAAAGAATATATAATCCATGTAACAAAAAGCTGATGTTTTGAAATGTTAGTATGTTTTCCATTTGAACCATAAGTATATTAATTTAATATCATTCGTCGTTTTTAAGAATTATTTTAGTTCATTGTAACAGATTCTATGTCTTTCTCAAATAAACTAGAACGGAAAGTGTACTTAAATATGAAATTTCAATCTTAAACATGTTATGAAAGCCACCCTGCGTTTTAGCGAAGAACTGGGGGTAGAAGAGCCCTGAGAGTAGCGCTGGTTGCCATTATCCTCAATATCGCCCTAACAGCATTTAGTGGCCCTAGATCGTTCAGCGCTAACAGGATCAAGTCTGAGTGACCCTTTGATAGCAGCTTTTAAATTATTTCTCCTGTCCTACTAACTTCTTTGCCAAAAACAAAAACTTGTTTATTTAGCTATTTTTATTGCCGCCAGTACTGCCTAATAATTTTTCAGCTATTAATGAATTTAAATTAGGTTTTATAAAAAAAGAAAAGTATTTAATAAATAACCACTTTAGTAATAGCTCATTTTTTTTTTTTTAATTTATATATCGAAATTTGCAACTGCATAAAATATAATACATCAAGTAAATGTGATGCTAAAACGTCACTTGTTTTTAAAGTAACTACCCATCGGTAGCCTTAATAAAGGTTCTATAAAACGAAGTACTATCTTTGAAAATCCCGAGGCCATCTTTTTTTCAGACCCTTCGGAGGCTTATGGAAGAAGCAAGTTGTGATGGTAATGAATATGAATGTTTGTGGAGTTTGCTATGAAAGGATAGATATCTGGTTTGAGCTAAGTCAGAAATGTAAGGTATATTAACCCTTTGCACTCATTAACCTGTTATAGTCCGGCAAAATAAAAATGCTGTTCCACTGAGATTATAAGTTTCACTTGTCTCTCACACGACACATAAGCCGGGTACAACCGGCATTATTTTTCCAAGATCCTCTCTTGAAGATAGTATTGTTTTATTGATTTTTTTTAAAAATTGTTTGTGTTTGTATTATATTAGTGTACTTGATGTAATAAAAAAAGTTTAAAAAGTTTATATAAATATTATTTATGCCTTTTAAAAAAATATTGAGTATCATGCTCCCAGCCACTTGAGTGAAAGCCACGAAAAGTATTGCCGGCTCATACCCGGCATATGAGCTATGTGCCAGGCATTGGGTTCGCGGCCTCGGAGTGCAAAGGGTTAAGATCTTTGTGGATAAGTGTTTGTGACGAATTAAGGAGCATTTAGAATTTTTCTAAGGATTTTGAATTGTGAGGATACGAGATGAATTGCATGGTTTAGGGAAGCCACAAAGCCCAGCTTTATATGTCCAAATTTGTCTAATTACTGATACGTAACTGAGTCTTATGTAATTACGTTAATTGTAAGGTTTAAACATTCGTCAAGGAGATGTTGAAGTTGTCAAAAACAATGAGCAGTTTTTTGTCATTTTAGTCTTGTATGTGGATTTAAAGTATGTCGTTGGTCTAGATGGAGTCCTAGGTAGCGGATCTGTTCAACCGGGATTAGTGGAACATCATTAAAAGATACTGTAGAATAGGAAGTTTGCGAGTAAAGGTTATTTAAGGGATTTATTTTGATTGTCATTTTTGACACTATTCTTGCAGCTTTGTGATATGGGATTGGAGTATTTGGGTTGCTTAATTTTGAAACAATTTTGTTTAAAAAAAAAAATGTTGCTGCAGCTGACGAATTTCTGTTTCATTTTTATTTCATTGTTATTTTACTCTAAAATATTCTTTATAGTATTCCTAAAACTTAAGGAGGTCTTTCATTTTATAGCCCTAATAACTTTGGTTGTGAAGTTTACTTTATAAGGATAGCGCATTCAGGGATCACAGAGTGGCTTTCATAACATGTTCAAGTTCAAAAATGTTTATTTGATTACACTTTAGTTCTTGTTAATACGAGAAAGATATAGAATCTGTCACGACGAATAGAATCTATGTGATAAGGAATTTTGACGATTTTTGGAAGGATTTTGTATTGAATTGATTGGATACGATATAAGGTGGATTATTTAGTGGCCTCCTAAAGCTTGACTCCGTATGTCTTAATGTGTTTAGACACATTAAGAATTAAGAAACATTGACGTGATTAGTCACGCCATGTAAATCAGTCTTTTGTGATTAATCGAAAGCTTTGAACGATTGCTTAGTAATAGTCAAAGAATTAGGAAATGACAAGCAGTTTCTACTTGTTTTAGCCATGTTTGTGGTTTCCAAGTAGAGCGTTTGTGCAGATGGAATTCTAGGTAGTGGATCTGTTCACGCAGGTTAATGAAATATTATTAAAGGGTACTGTGGGACAAGAAGTCATAGGTTTACAACAACGAATGGACGTTATTTGATGAGAAGTGTTTATATTTATATAAATTCCTCAATTTCTATACCTTTCGTGAAGGTCTGTGATATAAGATTAGAGAGTTTGGATGCAATGAAGGGATTATTATTTACTAACATACACTGGTTTTACTAACGTACGTGGTGTGGAAGGTAATATAATGAATAGTTACTTCAGCTGTATTGAAGATAGGATTGGGGAACATTGAGGAAAACCGACATATTGGTTAAATAGAAAATATTTAGTAACAGCATTTATTAACATTATGTTTAACTTTAAACGTTCTATTTAGTAGTAGGAACATTCAATAAGGAAGCATGTAGAAAGTAGGAATTTACGGAGTTTGTAAAGCAGGCCAGGATTCCAAACTCAGTTAAACGTCTATTTGATATCCCGAAAGGCTGTTTAATTTGTTTGTAAATTAATTTATAAATAAATGTATTTTATACAATATAAATTAAACCAAGTACTTTAGATTTTTTTGAAAAAGTTATGTTCGAACACTTTGAACAAAAGATTTTAGTGGCAATACTGGAAGTTTCACAAATCGCTAAACAATTCTGCGAAAAATTCAGCAAAAGAAAAATCACAGGCATAGTTAATGACTTTTTGAGCTGGAGACGTGCCATTGTGAAAAGATGAAACACCTTGAGCTGACGGAAGGTAAATGTTATTTCTGAATGACGGCTCAGCAAACTTGGTGGAGGTGCGCCATGCTGAAATGCTAATTATAAAAGCAAAATAGAAAACTAACTATTTTTTAAGAGTTATTAATGTAAATACAATTGGTCATATTAAAAAAAAAAATAATAATAATAAGCATTTTTCAAAATTTCTGTACTTTTCAATACTATTTATGTTTTTTCAGAAACTTTAAAAATATCAAAATTTCGAAATATATATGCTATATACTTTAAAACTTTTATATAACTAGTTTCATAAAAAGTAAATATGAATAAATATTTTGATGGTAAAATGGAAAACCGTTGGAGAAGTGATCTATGATTTGAAGGCTAGCCTATAGTTTAGGATCTTAAGGTTATTCTATAAATTATCTATTCACCTCTTTGTTGTTGTTCTCTATTTAAGAGGCCACGTTTAAGATGAATATAGAAAAAAAAAGAAAAAGAAGAATCTCATGCTTCCATTGTTTTTTTGTGTCTCATGTTTTTTATTCCGACGGATAATTAAATATAGATATGCAATGATATAGAAAAAAAATTATATATCTTAAGTGAAATAATGAGATTTCATGAAAATAAAAAAAAAAAAAAATTAACACAGATGCGTAAAGCAAGTAACGCAATCAAAGTGATAAAGGAATTTCAAAATTCAAGCAGAAAGCTGGCCAGTGCGAAGAATACAAGGGCAATTTGACTGAACCTAAAAAGGAGCTGGATGAGAGACCTCGTTGACTAAAATAATAAAATAAAATAAAGACTGGAGGTGTCGCTGGGTTCTGCTCCTTCTCATGCTTTTCAAGCCATTTAAATTCATACAGCAAATTCACTGGTTGTCAAATTTTATTTGACAGGTGTGAATAACTATATAAAGTCAAAAAAAATAGTTATATATATACATTTATATTTATATAATATATATATATATATATATATATATATATATATGTGTGTGTGTGTGTGTGTGTGTGTGTGTGTGTGTGTGTGTGTGTGTGTGTGTGTGTGTGTGTGTGTGTGTGTGTGTGTGTGTGTGTGTACGTTACAGTTTTTTTTCAGTTTTCATCATCTAAATGTAAATCAAAGGCATATGAATTTTGTGGATTAACATTCACGAAGATGAAAATCACCTATACTTTTCACTTACAATTACTTTTTATTTACTTATTTCCATTTTTTTTATTTATCTATTCATTATATATTTTTATATTATACATCATTTTCCTTTACTTCCTCGTTAGATTACTTTTCAATTTCAAATCACTTTTGTAGTAACATTACATAACAATAATTTAGGAAAATTTTTAAAACTTCTTTTTACGACAGAAATATTATTTAAAAATATTTTATGTTTTAAAATGTGAATTAAAGATATTTGATGTTTTTACAGACCTCAATGTATTTATTTGTATATGTAAATGTACAATATGTATTTATATATCTCGATATTGAACCTTTTGATATAAACACCGCAATTTACTTCGTGTAATATCCTGCTATAAAGCCAGAGAACATTTACTCGCCCTAAACATGGGACTATACCTGCCCGAGACCTAATACCTTATTCTAAGTCCCCTATTGCTAGTACATTCTATTCCCTATTACTTCCTATCCTTTAAACTTTACACTTTATTTCCTTTTCAGAAATTGAAACTGCGACAGAAGTCATTTGTTATTACAACACTTTAAATATAAATAAAATACTATGTTTATGCTGTTTCATTCACAGTTAATATGAGATCTAAAAGTAATCAACATTACTCTTGCAAAATTTGAGTACTCAGTAAATTTTATTTAAATAATATACAAATCATTTTAATGTACATTCCAGATTTTGGGTGAAAGATTATGCTAAGTATATTTTTCCATTAACTACGCACAAATTTTATAGTATTTTTTTCAACATTTTCTTTTAAATCTTTCTTCTCCAGAGGGAATCAATATTTTTATTGTATTTTTCATCCAGATTTTCTGTATTCAGCTTTAAAGATCATTCTCAGAAGCAACCGTTCCTCTATATTTACACTCTTTCAAGCCACTGCCTTCATAATCTTAGTGTAACTGATAGTTTTGATTTAAAAGATAAAATTCAAATAATATAAATAAAACAGACAGAAAGAGTAAATAAAATATTATTATGGTTGTTCTCCTAGAAGACGAAATATCTCAGAGATCTTTTTCGATATAACTACATAACGTATATGATTATTATGTTTTTTTCTTTCACATTTTTATTCACACCTGTGAAATGAATTAGCTCATAATAATACAGGCCTTGTATTATACCAGTGGGGGAGTAGCACTCAACAGTACTTACTCCTGGTATAATTTATTTGAGAAAATCTCTCATCCAGCTTCTTCTAAGCCTTCTGAGAACATTTCCAGGTATGTCAGTTGTGGCCATGTCATTAATGAGTACGTTTTTATGTCCATGAAGTCTGTCATGAAATAGTATATAAAGGTTATGTATGTGTTCATTTACTATGGGTACTTGTGAATATGAGTGAAGTGTGTGGTTTGAAATGTACCAAGGTGATCTCGTGATTAGTCTGAGTATTTTCGAATGGGATATTTGTATTTTTTTAAGGAGCGTATTATTTGCAGTCTATTTGTATTTGTTTGGCGTACGACCATATGGGTTTAAGTAAGTAAGTGTATCAATTTAGTCGTTGTCGGAGTTTTAATATCTACCGTTTATGAAGTATTGGATACAAAAGCATAAGCCCCAAGTCATTTTACTATGGAATATGATATTTACCAAATGAATTTCGTATGTCTATGGTTGATTGTCAATGAAGAAAAGTGGAAAAGAATCATATGATTGATAAAAATAAAATACATTTTTCAATTCTTAAACTAATTAATAATACAATATATAAAAAAATTACAAAAATTTAAAAAAGGTTATATATTTTTTAAACAATATTTACCATACAAAACATTCAGCATAAAATTATATTTAATAGTATAATATTCAAATTAGACGTTTACTTATTCTAAAGAAAAGAACAAAAAAACAATTGACGTCTCTAAAAAAATTTAATCATTTCGAAACCGATAAAAATATAAACCTCTATATTTTTAATAAATTCGTTATAAAAAATTAGTTTAGTATTGAATTTTAATAAGCCCTTAAAGTATCTATTTGGTACATATGTTATTTTTAGAGTTGCTAAAGGATTCTAGAAAAATCCAAAATGGCTCACTGAAAATTTTGTAATTTTGTATTTTGTTAGACTAGTTGATCGAAAGCTTTGAAATATTCCAACTATACTACTGTATCTTTAATTAATGTTTGAATAATAAAAATATTAGTTTCAATATGTTTGGACAACTTTTCTTGAATGTGTACTACACTGTGTATTGTATATATATATATAATATGAGAATATATGAGAAGTTGAAAGCTATTGAATCAGTAAAAAAAAAAAAAAAAAAAAAAAATTGATGAACATATTATAATAAAAATAAAATATTATTAATGTTAAGAAACCACATGGTCTAGTTTTAAACAATAAAACGGCGTTATAAATTCACAGCTGGTACTAAGATAATGAAGCCATTGGCTCAGTTAAGAATATTAACAGAGAAGGAGCAGCTCGGGACCAGTCTCTGAAGAAGCCTCATGAAAGTTGGACGTAAATAAAAAATATAACAATATTAACTGTCCTGGAGAGATAACCAGGTATGAATGCTAAGGGAAAAAGTTTAAAAACTACTTATAAAAGTTATTTAATAATTTCAATGGAAGTTTTATATCTGAATGAACGCTTATAGAAAACACATTGACTCTTTTTTAGAAAAAAAAAAAAACTTATGATAAGCGATTATATAAATTTCTGAAATGAATGTCTTGCTTTCAATTTTCATCTTGATGTTGCAAACATAAGTAAGACATTGATTATAGTGTAGTATAATTTACTAAGTTTATATTTTGTATTTATGTAATACGAAAAAAAAAAATGAATAAACACATGGCCTCTCACATAATATAGGAAAATTCCTCTCAAAAATCACAACAAATAAAAATATATAAATGAGAACAATAAAAATACTTGTTGAAAATTAATAATAGCATAATAATAAAACTATTTTGGCTAAAAGCAATAACGAACGTTATTGTTTAGTAAAATGTACGTTTTAAAACATTGATATTAGGATCTCATCAATATAAATTACCTTTCCATAATCAATGAGTTTTTTTCATTAATATAAAAAAAAAACTGAGGCCTGTAATAGCTTCATTTTTTTATTATGAATTTAGAAATTTAATCTGAATTCTTTGCATAATCTTGAATTATTCAGGAGAAATTATGAATAACTCTAGTCTTATTTTAGAAAGCGTAAGGCGTTGATGAAAAAAAAAAAGTACATTTCTTGTAACAAAGGTGAATTCATCAGTATCATAATAATTTTGATCGTTTGAATTTTTCATTTACTTAAATTTTTCAAATTAAACGAAAAAAAATTAAAAAAAAAAAAGTTTTTCTTTTAAGGCTGGTATTCATTTTAATTTTTTAACATATTAGTTTTACGTTTTAGACTGTTTGGTAATGTTATTCAATTTTGTAATATTCAATGGAAGATACTAACTATGAAATCTGTACTACTTTGCCCTTCCGGTAAAAGTTTTAAGAGATTAATTTAAAAATTTAGGAACACAAATGCAGGTCCTCTTTTAAGAATTTTAGTAATTATTAATTAAAATTACGGAATACAGATTACATGAACTTCGTTTAAGCCCAACTTTTTTTTTTTTTAATATATTGTTATAATTGATTAAAAAATGTATATATGTATTACATTATATTTTATAAGTGATTTTATCAACTTAGACACCAAGGAGGGTTTTAAGTTTGCTTCTAAAAGAATGAGGATAGCTAAATACATGACAATATAGTGCTACTGTCATTCAATATAATCTAGAAACTTAACTTTGAAGGTTGTAAATTTATATACAAAAGATAAACCCAGCCATCACTATCTTACAATTAGCTTTCAAAAACCTATAAGAACAAATAACAACAACATTTTGAATTTTCACTTTCAAAATATCGCTCATCCGGTGGAACAATGGCGTCACTGCAAAATTAGATAAAAAATTTCACTAAGCTTAATACGTCAGAAGAGCTCTCAAAACCTTGTTACATTAGTAGAAACATCGAATGAATTGTTGTCAGACCAATCCACAAGCTTATATGAATATTAATTTTACCTTTAATGATCTTTGAAAGCATTTTATTTCTGTTTCTCACTTATAAAATTGTGTAAGAATAAATATTTATGTATCATTATCAATAAAAAAAATGTTTAAATCCACTGCAGGTTTTCTAAATATTTCCGATTATTAATTTTTTTATTTATTTACGTTTAGTAACGCCTAAACCAAAGATCGTACCAGGAGTAACCCTTAAACATTTCTGTTAACCTGTAAGTACCAAACCTACTTTCTAGCACATTTTTGCAATCCTTATTCAGTGTTGCATCAATTAAGAGACTTGCACTAAACGTCCATATTTATCATTGCTTATTGTCAATATGTATTTGATTTATGATATATTAAATTTACATTATATGGTAAATTGTATTATTTATTTCAAATTACTGATTTTTAAAATGTTTGTACAGAAACTGCCATTTGGTAGAATTTTACGTTTAAAAAAAAACGAAAAACCAAAGAATGTTAAGAATCAGTTTTATGATAAACATCCTATCATAGATGTGGATTTTATGTAAATATACTTTTATTGGAAAATATTTAAATGATTCCTACAATGAATAAAAAATATTTAGTTAGTAGACATCTGATAAATTAAACTTTACATCAACCTTATGACTAGAGTTGGATAGTTCTGAGTAAACACCAGGTATTGACAATTCTGACTGAAGATTGTACACATTTATTTTATAATCTTTAGCTTCATAAAATATCTACCGATATTTAGAGACAATTTTTTAAAACTTAGAATTACATGACCGAGGCACTTTCCATGCACATGGTTCCGCTCTAAAAGCTTGAGAAAGCACGAGGGTAAATAACAGGTCGTCAGAAGCAAAGTTGGCGAGCCGTGACACGAAGTCCCAACCTTAAAGTTGATTCTATCTTTTAATAGTCCACACCTAAAGCCAAGGGGGGTCAATGTTGTGGAAAGTTCACCAGCCCTTGAACCAGCTTCCTTTTCAACTAAGCTCCAATATTGCCACGGAATATCAAAAGCACGTGGTCTACTAACTTCAAGGAATAGCATTATACTTAAAAATTAGAACAGCCAGAGTATTATTCTAACATTATTAGAATAAAAAATGATTTTATAACTTACATCTAATTAGATTGTTTCTTCCATACTATCATGGGAAATTATATAAGACATCTAATCTTAAATTTATGTTTATATAAAAAATTAGGCCTGATAGTTCAGTTGATAAGGCACTCGGGCCTGAGTTTGTGTCTGGCAGAGGCTGAATAGTTATTCCCTTTTAATTGTTAACGCCTTCTTTGAGTATGACAACCAGTTTAAATGAAAAGTTTAAACAGTCAAAACAGGGAATAAACTCAATCTGGATCAAATTTATCCAAAACGATAATATCAATTTCCTATCAAAATTACATGTCTTTAATTCTGTCAGTCATTAATACTAAATTTCAAGTCTGAACAAATTTTGAAGGCTACAACATCCACTACCTCTATTTTATATAAAAACTTAAATCATAATCCTACCTGCAATAGTTATATAAATAGTACCCTACCATTTAATGATATTTGTTGGATTATGAGTGTTAAGGCGATTATAAGTGCTTTCCTTTTATTTTCGATTAAAATGCTGCGAGGCTTTGCTGCTCTGTTTATTTTCCTTATTCCGTCTCCTGTTATTATTTTTAATTTAATTATTTAGACCTCTTGGTGCCTTCTATCATTATCAGCGTTATTTTATTATTGTTTCCGATAGATCGTAGTCCAATGCACTTTACTATTATATTACATAGCTTTTACCAACGAACTTTACCCATATTAATAATCCTGATCAGTGCCGGCTTCAGAGTTGATCACAACTATTGTCTCCAAGCACAGTTTCCTTTATTTTTCTGCTTCCTTTTGTTTTCTCTTCTGGTTTTGAGCGTTAGAAATTGGTCCGACTTTAGTCGTCTAAAATTTCACCACAATAAATGTTCAGAAAGGCGGTTCAAGAAAGTACAGATTTTTCAGATTTCTACGTAACAAAGAAGAGAAAATCCTGTGTCCTTGGTCGATATTTCGCTGCATCAGAGCTCTGGTCGTGGCATTTTGAAATCAGGGAAGCGGCCAAATTCTCCAAGGGACGACAAGAATATTTGGTAAGTGATTTTTTTATTTCTGTTCTTACTTTTTCTGCAAACCATCTTAAAGTTTTTATACAGTCCACATTTGTCTATTATCATTTGTTTTTATTTATTTTATTTTAGTCAATCTTTCAGAAAAGGCCCCTACAATGAGAATTAGGAGAGAACTTCTAAATTTGAACTACAAGAGGCATGACACAGGTACAGGAATATGTTCATTATATAATAGATCCGAGAGAGAGGATGTATATCATTTTTATACTGGGGATAGGAAATATCCTATCTTGAGGGAATTCAGACTAAAATTTCTAGGAAAATCATTCCTTAATGAAGCTCAGACACTGATTATTTTAAAAGGTAAAAGTTGGTTATATTTATCAAAGTATTGTCAAGCAGAATGGAAGTGCCGTTTAAGTTTAGTCTAAGAATTTAAACTTATAAAATAATTAAATTAACTAACTATAATTAAAATTTAATTATGGTTAAATATTTGTTTTAAAAAATGTTTTTAAGTAAAATATTATTTTTCAATTTTTGTGTGGTTTCATAGTGTTGCATTTTATTAATCAAACAAAATATGTTAATTTTGATTTTAATGATTTATATTCTATTTAAGTTTTCTCTATTCATTAATATTGAATACTTAAAAAGTAGAGCCATAAAGGTCAAACTCTTCTCAAAGAGTCCTCTGATGGCAAATGCCAAGAGTAGTATTTATTGTACTAGTATTACTACAAGAAGTACGTGTATGTATATATTATATTGTTCAATAAAACATTATTATTATTATTTAAATACAAAACTTTAATTGAAGTGCTTCCAACGGTATATTTACAAACCATCGCCATTTTATTATAATAGTTATCTTTATTATCACTACATGTATTTTTTTTTCAAAGTTACAATTCTAAATTTATATAAATTATTGAGAAAAAAAAATAAATAACTTTTTTTGTCCTTTTTTTTTTAATTCAATTAAAATTAATTCAATTTTTTTTTAGTATTGAGGTGATAATTATTTAAAATTAAAAAGGCCTATAATGAGAAAACATAGCAGTAGTGGAGGAAATATTCGTGATATTTCTGCTGAAGCGTTAAATGCCAGCTTTCAATCTCCATCAAACTTTAATAATTCAGAACGTTGTAGCAGAAGTTGAGCCCTGCTGGGATAATCTATTGTTTCCAACTAAGAGGCTGATGCTATTCTCTTCTTAACGACTTATCATTGTTATTCATTGACTTTTAAGCTTTAAATTCTATTTTCACTATTAAAGGATCTATTAATTTTAAAAGGCACGTTTGGACTTCCACTTCTTTGCTGGCGAATCGTATTGCTATTGTAGCCGTTTTGCTAAACGGTGTTCCTTAAATAATTAAAACAATGCGTATGATATTTAACTGTATACGTTAGGTGGTAAAACAGTTCATAGAATAATTATGAATTAATTAAAAATCAGTTATGTTATATTTACTTTTGCGATATAAATTTCATTATGATAATAAGGAAAATATCGTCTCCGTGCAGATAAAAAGAATGTTCCTTAAAGCATAATAATTTCTATACAAAAAAATGTAATATAATAAAACAGGAATAAAAATCACGGATGAAGACTGCTTGGATAGAGAACTTTTTAGGAAAAAACTAAATGATGTTTGGGTTCTTGTGGAGAAGAGGGAGAGACAATAGAGAAAATGGGCTAAGGGGGAGCGAGAAAAACTGTTCAAGAGGATAATTAATGGAGTAGAAGTAAGGTGGGAAGTCTGGAGAAAAATAAGTGATATTCGCGTGATCCTCGCTTGCCGATTCTGAAAAGGCTTGGTAGGGGGAATAAAAAAAAAAAAAAAAAAAAAAAAAAAAAAAAAAAAAAAAAAAAAAAAAAAAAAAAAAAAAAAAATACCATAATAATTTTATTCACAACTGTACACAATGGACAACCAGTGAATGTGAAGTTTCATTAAAACAACAGACATGATCAGGCATGAGGGAGCACCCAGTGGTACAATCTTCAGGCGTGAAACTAAATTATTAGGGATTAGACTAGGAGATCCCTCATCAGTTCCTTTTTCACCTCTTTTGAGTTATGTCAGGAATTTGTACTGTTGCCATATTATGTATCTGTTTGTTAGTGTTTCCACGTAGTTTTTCATGAAATTGTTAATAAAGTTTATGAATATGTGTCTTAACTGTCGGAATACGTAAGTCTGTATGTAGCGTATCGTTTGACACATAAGGAGGGGAGTCTGTTATCAGTCTTAGGAATTTCGATTGAAATGTTTGTATTTTCTGAATATGCGTTCTTTTAGCCGGTCCATAAATTTGTGATGAATACGTCCAGATGGAACTGTAAATGTTAAGCTTCTGTTTTAAAGGTAGTTTTGAGCATCTGTTAAGTACTGAGTATAGAAGTCGCAGTCTTAACTGTAGCGTCTGTTTTTTTGTCTTGACATGTGGGCCCCATGTCAGTCTTTTATCAAGCGTAAGTCCTAAGTATGTCACTTTTTCAGTTTGATGTAAAAGTAAGTTGTCAATGTAAACAGGCGGGCAGGTGTTGCGTCATAGTGTAAATGTAATATGAAGTGATTTGTGATAATTAAGTTTTATTTTCCATTTCTTACACCAAGTTTGAATATCGTTGAGGTTGTGTTGAAGTGTCAGGGTGGCTTATTTTTTTCATATAGTATGAAATTATTATAAATATTTTTAAATTGTTATTGTTTAAACATTTATGGGCTGTAATGCGAAATGGTAACTGTCATATAACCTATTTATTCTTGAATTTAGAGTTCTTTCATTTTTCCTTCTTAATGGCTCAGAAAATAAAATCGATACAAAATTTTAGAATATGTCTCCCTATGTGATCCCGAAACAAATTATGTTAAATTTAAGTGGAATGTAGTCTGTACCTTGGAGTATTTAATTCTTTTAATCACTCAAAAAACCGATAGAAATAGTATACTATAATGAAGCCGTGACGGCCGAGCACGTTGGAGTGAGCGTTTCAGAGCGCTCTAAGTCCCACCTGGTTTAGTTGATATTAATTTGCCCTTATTTCTCTGGAATCTCAACCTTCCTAATAACGCCAGTATATATTAGTAGGATGTAGAGTAATCAGTCATATTCCCTAATTTGAGCACACATATAATCAAAACCCCCAAGTTTTGATGCTAAAAATATTATTAATTTACGTATCTTCCTTCCTCCCCATCCCCTAAATCTCAGCTTCTATACAATCCTGTGTGAACATGAGTCGAACTCTTAGATTTCGATGCTGATTACATTTATTGGAATCCGATTAAATTACATCAAACGAAATTAAATGCTTATTTCAGCCATCTTTATCCTATTACCTATACTATATTCACTGAACAAATCCTCAATAATTCCGCATTCAAAATTCTATTGTGTACTATCGTTCTTTGGGACAAATACTTCAAGCATTGGTGCTATTGAATCTTAATTTACATGTTTCTAAAACTCTTAACCTTAACCTATCAATACAACGAACTGAGTAATTTTGCGACTGAAAAATATGAAGCGTTTTCGCCTTACGAATACATTGGGGTTATTGATATTTATTTCAACACTATATGTATTCCATATTCCATTTTTAGAGTATTTTAATTCATTTAAATTTTTTTTTCTGCCCAGAGAGAATCATTTCGGAATTCACTGTGAAAGTTTGACGTTGTGTCAGGAAAGAGAATTCAAAAACAGGTGCTGAGAGAGGGCACTGGTCACACAATCCATTTTTTACCGGAATACTTAACCCTTGTTTCGTAAAATTAATTACCTTACGAAACAGTGTGAAATCTTTTTTGGTTTAAATTATTAAAAATATACATCACATATACACAAATAAACTCTTAAATTTGAAATTATTCGCTTGTTACTAGTTGTTCCATGAAGTAGACTGGATTCATTTTTATGTAAGATTAGAGAGAAAAATATAATTGTCAATTAGTATAAAAATTCTTAATTTTGATTCCTAGTACAAAATATATCCTTAATGAATATAAATATATTTATAGAAGTTCGTTTTCCTCTTCTTCCTAAAAAAAAAATGTAAAATTTCCAAAGAAAACCGTACAAGCATTGTTAGTTTTTACATCAAAAATTAAAAATTAAATATTATCTGTTATAATTATTTATGCGAACCCATATTTAAGCTATGTAATCATTAACGTTATTGATAAAAATGATTTTAGTTTGTATGTTTATTTTTTTTTCTGAATAAAAAAAACCGCTACAATCGAGAGTAACTAACAAAATAGTTTATGAATATGTTCATTGATACAATATTATTTATATTAATTGATTAAAAAATTCATAATTAAATAATATTAAGGTACATATAGAATAAAATACAGCATTTATTTTTTATTGTATAATTTTATAGATTTCCTATATAAAAAATAGTTCTACGAACTACGAATAGTATGGTCTATATATAATATTAAAAGATGTTTCAGCCAAGGGATATCTCTTATCCACATTATTGTTAAACCCCTTCTTGTATTTTCAGGACTACAAAATATATTGCTTCAATCAATGTGTTTTATCTTTGTGCAGGATTGTAAAGTTTTGAAATCGATTATAGTTTTTAGGTGTCGATTCGCTGACTATTAGTATATGTAAGTTAGTACATAAGGATTTCTTACTAATGCATAAAGGTGGTTTTGTTGTATGTCTAAGAATTTTTATTTAAAAGAGCGAAGTGTTTGCAATTATGTCTTTTCAGGTATACTGAAAATCTGAGAGAATCGTGTTCAAAACGTTAAGATAAATCATTAAGCATAAGTAGAAATTTTCCGCCTTAATTTTCCTATAACTTGTAAATACACGAGATAAAGTTTTTTCGTTTAAGATTTGGGTTTTTTCCTAAGATAGTGGATCCTAAGTTATTTCCCTATCAAACGTCGACCTTAATTTACTATGAGTGTTATCAAAGTCTTTTTTCATATCTAAAGTAGGAGAAAGTAATATTTTTACTACTTATTTTGATAGTTGCGATTTTCATAGTTAAATCAAGCCTTCTTAGCTTATTAGGGTAATATATTATGATCTTGATTTCTAGATCTTGCTGTATATGCTGTTCTCAGTATGTTATAAGGTATACCATACGTTTAAATGATATAAAGGTATGATTATAGAACCCTGTGGTACTCCTGCTAAGAATGATAGAATTTATGAAATCGGTGAGCCCTGTCGGACGGAAAGACCTGTCAGATAGAAAGGATCGTAGGATAAGGAAGTTCCCTCTTGAGCTTAATGAGAATGTCCCGGTGCCAGGCCTTATCAAATGGCTAAGTGACATCCAGAAAAGCACTACTCGTTTATGCACTAATGATGTCGTTATGTAGTCACTAACTTTGCGAATTTAAAAGGTAGTTTTGGAAACCACATTGTTGGTCGGGAAATCATTAGTTATATTTTAATGTATTAACTAGTCTTTTACAATAATATTAAATATATATATATATATATATATATATATATATATAAACATAAACGTGTTTTTTTTCTTTTTTCCGTTAAAATGTTAACAGTCACATTTAGGTTAGAGAACTCCAAACCAATCCTTTCTCTGGTAGGATGCAAGAGTTGTCCAGCATATTACTTGCTGGAAGCTACTAAAAATTATCATCAATATTAATGAATATTAAAACATTGTTTGTTTACCTCTTTCCTTACAAATATAAAATTTTTTTTTTTTTTACTAAATAAAAAGTGGTTTTACTCCGAAATGTTTGAGGTATGTTCTGGTTTAAAACAGGGAGATTCTCTTTCTCCTGTATAATTTAACTTTAGAATACGTATGTATTCTGTATAATTTAAAACTGTATAATTTAGCACTAGAATACGTCATTAGGAAGGCAATGCTTACGAGGAAAGGGTCAGAGATGGGTGATGAATTTCCCGTACATGGTTATGCTGATGGTTTAGTACTTTTGGTTGAAAACGAGGAAAGTATTCAATTAAATGTAACTACGCTTATAAAAATTATTAAAGAAATTGATCTAGTAATTAAAACCGATAAAACGAAATATATGGTTAGTAGTAGAAATGGTGGACATTTTGGTGATGTAGAAATTTAAGGAATAAAGTTAGAACACTTTGAGCAATTCAAATTATATCTATTATATTATATCAAGAAAAAATGAATTTCAAGAGGAAATAAGGTCTAAATTAAAAGCCGGTAATCCTTGTTATTTCTCGATCGCAAAACAACTCAGTTCGCGCTCACTCTCGATAAATTAAAAAATAGAATAAATAAGACTAATATACTAACAACACTCCTCTATGGATGCGAAACATGGCCGCTTACGTTAAGGGAGAAACAACGCCTTAAAAATTTGAAAATAAGGTACTGCGTAGAATATTTAGCTCAAAAAAGGATGAAGGAACCGCGGAGAATTAAGAAGGCTTCACAATGCGGAACTGCGCGAGTTATATTCGGTTAATATAGTTCAAGTAATAGCATCGCGCTTTACTTGCGAAATGGGCAAACCGTTGGGTTTAGTAATAATCGAATTCCGAAAAAAGTGACCAGTTTTTAGCCGTCAGGTAAAATACCGAGAGGAAGGCCAAGATGTAGATGGGAGGACTGCGTCAAGGCCTAGGAGATTTGGGTTATGGGGGAGTAGGTTAAAGGGAGGTGTGTGGTCAACTGTTGGTGGTGTCGACATCGAACCTTCGGGTTCGCTAAGCCTTTATTTATTATTATTATTAAATAAAAAGTGGCTGTTAAGGTGATAGCGGCATTTCATTGACATATCATGCTGAGATAAAAAAAAATTAATGAAGAAAGAAAAACATCCATTTTCTTTATTTTTTATTTTTTAATAACATCCATTGTACATATTCTACGAAAG
This sequence comes from Euschistus heros, assembly GCA_003667255.2. Lineage (NCBI taxonomy): Eukaryota > Metazoa > Arthropoda > Insecta > Hemiptera > Pentatomidae > Euschistus > Euschistus heros. The sequence continues at coordinate 2,445,029 of RCWM02000062.1, forward strand.
GACTCATTGTCATCAATTGGCAATGATTAATATTGATGACAATGAGTCCTTTCGTAGAATATGTACAATGGATGGCCCTTGAGTGAGGCAGCTAGTAATATTTCCCTGATAAAAATTAAAACTAAAAAAATATCGGTATAAACATTACTAACCTTTAGCACTGTTATAATATATAATAAAACATATTCTAATATTTGCTAGATATATGCTTTGTTGTAATGTGAAATTCAAAAATAAAAACAATAATTATTTACTAAAGGAATAAGAAAACGTAATTAAGAATGCGGACGAATAATCACATTGACTTATAAACTGAGCTTAATAGACTTAATGCTGACCCTAATCATCAGTTGACGTGCCTGGCTGATGGTTTCGGCCTTTCGCCTATTTCCTTTACAAATGGATTCAGGGAGGAAGGCGATGGATGGTCGCTCTTGGATTGAGATGAAATACGAGAAGATGAAGTGAGGAATATGAGATAGCCAGGGCAATAGTTGCAAATGTCCTTCCCGCCCCTGGCTTTACTGAATACTAAATCATCTTTCAATACTAAACAGCACAGAGTAGAAATCTTGATATAATTTCCATCTAATATAATCTAATAGAAGAATATATTGCAGAAAATTCTCCTTTTCTCCTGTTCGCCAGTTTGCCTACGATAGATAATAAATGAAGTTGTTGATCATTTCATTGATTATAGAAGAAATGTGGTTAATCCTTAAATTAATACATAATACCTATTAAAAGCTAGAATAAATATGTAAAATAAAATGTTTTGAATTATTTTTTTAGTAAATAAAGTTGCACAAATATACAAGAGCAATGCCATTAAATGCCACTGTTTCCTTTTTATATTGGTTTTAGAACAAATTCTGCATTTTTTATTTAATTATATAATTGTTTTTTCTATTAGACACTGACATTTAACAGTTTTAAAAAAAAAAAAAAAAAAAAAAAATTATATCCAGTACATCATGTTATTTGTTTCCGCTTTAAAAACTACCGTAAACGGTAGTTACATTGAAAATGAGAGACTACTTTAGACAAACGCGCTTTTAAAACGTCAATCCTTCTGGCAGGCTCATTTTTCAAGCTAGCAAACCCTGGTTGGTTCTAAACTTTCAAGGATTGAAAATAAAATATGCGCAATTTTGTCGTATCAGTGGAGACATGTGTTTTAATATACGCGTCTAAACCTCATCTGGCCTTGCGTATGTGAGTAGTGTGATTCATATAAGTAATAAATTGGTTACCAATCTATTTAGCAAACATTTTATTTTTTGCTTCAAGTCCTTAACTCATTTCTTTAATTTTAAATACGTTATTAGGTAAAAAACTGCAACTTATAGTGGGTTAAAGTTTCTGACACCAGGTATAAGGCGGGGCCTTTGAAACGATGAAGATTTTTTCTGTGATTTTCGGTGTTAAGGATCAATGTTTCTAGTATAACCAAAATTAAATTTATGATACATGACTAATTGATTATTGTAAGTTAACAACGCACTTTCATTCCTTTGTTTCTAGTAACTTTGTTTCATACTATTCAAGTAATTCTAGTGTATTTTGTTTTGTAAGGACCAATGTTCCTATAAAACTAAATCAAGTCTATCGCAATTGATAGATTGTAAGTTGCTGGTTAAATAAAGCCGTGTTTAAAACGGCTCATCTATATTGTTTGTTGTTTTAAATTCTTTTATTATATTAGTTTTCTCAACAAAGCTGGTAAAATTTTTATTTTTATTTTTTCAAGATTTTTCGACTCAAAACATAATCCTAAAAATAGGAAATATTTTTTTTTAAATTAAAATTTTTAATTAAATGGGTTACGAGTACATTGAACAAGGCTCCGAAAAAAACGTTTTTTAGGTGAAAATTATCCTTGTTCAAAATAACACTTTGAATACACATATACATATACGTTTCAGCGAATTCATATATCTGAATTCACTCTATAAAGTGGAGGAATAACTTGGTCAAAGGGTCGATTATACGAACTATTTGATTATGCCAAATCAATGTAACGAATTCCTAATGATCGAATGCAAATTTATTAACACATTTGATAAGATTATCAGTTGTCTATATCTATCCTACCTTCTTTTAGCAATCCTTTTAAAACAGCTATGCATTTCAAGACTAAAAACTAACAATCAGGCTGAGTTTGTTCAAGCTGATCCAGGATGCTAAATCCAGCGATCATTTATTCAAGGAAATCAGAGGTGGGGGGGGGGCCCGTATTTAGCCGGAGGCAACTTTCAGCGGAGGCTAAACGACCAGACCATCAGCATAAAGAGAATCAAGTCAGAGTCCAACCAGCCTCCTCACTATGATTAAATTCAACTTTATATTATCTGTTTATAAAACGAACATATAACAATTTCAAAAACAATACAAAATGCCGGTACTTTTATTGGTGGAATATATAGTGATTACCAATAAGACATTGATATTGCAAAAAAAATTATTTTTACGATATTCCATTTTTTTAAATACTATTCATAGATTACAATTAATTAATTTAATATAATTTTTTTTTTTTTTTTTTTTTTTTTTTTTTTTTTTTTTTTTTTTTTTTTTTTTTTTTTTTTTTTTTTTTTTTTTTTTTTTTTTTTTTTTTTTTTTTTTTGACATCTATGTTCAAATATTTTTTCAGAAACATTAAATTAATTCCATTGACTTATGTGAGATTTTCTAACTCAAGGTAGTGTTTTACACTTAGAAGTGGAAATAAAGTTGTGAGATAATTCGATTTTATATTTTGTTACACCTAACAGTACATTACGGTTAATTATTTAATATATAACTCTATCCACATACAAAACTAAAACGACAAGAAGCTGCTCGTCGTTACAGACTACTTCAACATTTACTAGACAAACGTAATTACAATAATTACCTACCAAGGGAAAACGTGGACTTTACCCATGGTAATTTTACGTTTCCTGACATGATTCAAAGTAAATTATCTCGATGATCGCTGATCTCCAAATAAAATAACTAATATATTATCAATAAAGTATTTAAACTTCATGTGGTGATATAATATGAATATGATTAGCCGGCAATTGCCTAAGATAAAAGCGTCCATGGTAGTTACATTTTAAAAGTTATGCATACAAGACTAAAACGACAAGAAACTGCTCGTCAATACAGACTACTTCAACATTTACTAGACAAACGATCAAACCTTCCAATTAATTATAAAAGACTCATTTACATGACTGTGATTAGACCTATATGGACGTACTGAGTTGAGCTTTGGAGCTCCACTAAACCATCTAATTCATCTCGTATCCAATCCTTGCAATCCAAAATCCTTCGAAAAATCCTTAATGCTCCTTACTATGTGACCAATAAACTTATCCATAAAGACCTTAATGTCCCTTATGTTTCTGATTTAGCCCAAACCAGCTACCTATCCTTCCATGGTAAGCTCCATAACCACTCCAATCAACTAGTCTCCCAACTTGCATCTCACTCCATTCCCGATAATGCTCCGAAGCTTCTGGAAAGAAGATGGCATAGAGACCTTTTAGTGTAGATTTTTATTGTAGTGCTACTATTGAGTAGTTCTTCACAACTTATTTACATGCCATTGTATTCACTATCAACACATTTACTTGATGTATATTATTTTGTACAGTTGTAAATATCAATAAACGAAGAATAATATAATATATATATATATATATATATATATATATATATATATATATATATATATATATATATATATATATATATAACTCGGTATCAGATATACGCTCCCTATCAAAGGCTATTTTAGGTTTTTCATTAATTATTTAATTCTAAAAGATATAACTTTTTTGTATAGAATGAAACATTATTATTTAAAATGAACAATGTTTAATAACCAATGGACAGCAAGGAACTTTTATCTTCTATATTATAGTATCTATTTAATTAAATTTCATATAAATTAACCTAACGCAATAGTAAATGATTTTTCTTATACTTCAATGAAGACTTCTTAGTGCTTACAAAACAGTGAAAAAAGAAAATATATATTGGACGGTGGATAGACAATATTTAATGAACAATTAGTTTGCAGACCTCAAAATATTTCTTTTTAATAGTTTTAAAAAGATTAAATGTATCAATCTGAATGAAACACCTTTAATATATCCGAAAATTGGTGTGTGTGTATATATATATATATATATATATATATATATATATATATATATATATATATATATATATATAAATTAGTCTTTATCTACTATAATTAAAGTAATTATGATATTACTGTAACTCAGTTTCTTAGTGTTTCCCTGTTGGTTTTTAATTTTCCTATATGTTTCATCTTTGTTTTATTTTATTTTTTTTTTTTAATATTCAATAAACAATACATCTATCATGTATATGTATATATATGAAATAAAAATCAAAACGAAAATTCTTAAAATTGCTTGTACATCATATTTAACTATCATATTTACTAATAAGTAAATAAATGTTTTGGAGGCATGATCATCTATTGTCCAATGCTTTCGAAATCAAGAACCACGAGGAATTAGCTAATGCTCCATACACGTCTAATGATACAACAAGAGGGTGCTGTTGAGAGTGCTAAAAATTCAAAAAAAATAATAAAATAAGAATTTTTTAATGTTCTGGACCAATGATCAGATTCTTGATAGTAGTACAAAAGCTTCGAGTCAATATAACAACAGAGAGTACCGCATTTAAAATTAATCATTCGTAGAAAATACGTTGATGAACCACTGGAGTTTCATTTTGTCCCTGAACCTATTTACCGAACATGATCACCACTTACTTTTGTTTGTGAGGAGCAAACAATTCCAGTTGGTTGACAATCATACTCAACAAATACAGATATAAATTGCCATATAACGATTTGTTTGAATAATAATTTTTCAAACGCTTTAATCAAATTTTATGTAGCTCAGATTGAAATGAATAAATTAAATAAAAATTATTTTTAACTCTTTAGAAAATAATTGTTTAGAACAAGAGCTTCCTACTGATGTCGCATTATTCTTTTTTATATTAATATTTATAATTATTATTATTATTATGATTACTATTAGTATTCTTATTTTTTGGATGGATTAATTAATATGCTGTGCCTATGATAATCCAAAAAAATGGGGCTGCATTGCTTCAGTAAAGCATTTCTCTCTATTATATTCTCATTTGTCTTTTTCTTTCTTTTGCTCATATTCTTCTTTTATCTATGTTGACACTTTTTCTAGGAAGAAGATTTACAGTTCCCCACAACTTTGGTAAAAATATATGAAAACAAAAGCTGGATGAGTACCTTGAAACTTCAACACTTAGAAGACACTTCTCATCAAGTTGTTTTAGCTTTTTATAGTGAGAGAAACGTGGTAGGCTCAGCTGTTTAGTGTATTTGCGTTCAAGTCGTGTAGGGCTGTTAAAAATGATTAGTTCGGGGAATCAGATATGTTTAAAACAAGTTTTAGTTAGTTACTTGTTGGTTCTCAGAACACATAATTGGTTGTTTCGTATAAACTGAATTGTTTTCTAAAGGAAATAACTAAAAAAATAGTCGAGTTTTAATTCAATTTTATGGTCATAGAAATTGAAAAGGAAATATCAGCTCCCCATGCTAGTTTACCAGTGCAAAAGAATCCCTGTGTGTATATTTTTGATAGGAAAAGGGTTAATTCATACAAATAATTCTTCGTTGTTAAGATTATGGTATATAAGATTTTTACTTAAAATTAGTTTATAATTGAAGGAAAGGAGTTTTTTAATTTTTTTTCAATTATATCCTACCATTTTCTGACCAATAATAAAAATGCAAAACAGGCACCAAGCACCCAGGCGGTAATAACCTGTAAGTAAATATTTGAAAAAAAAAATACCTCATACTTCCTTTTTATTTATTCAGTGGCCACAGAGAAATGTTAATAAAAAGGACTCCTGGGAAGCAGAAAATGATCTCTCCAACAATTACCTCCCTCTTCTCTGTTTGCTTTTCAAGATTGCATTTTTTTGCTGTTTCTGTTTGTAAAGAAATGCCATAAATATCAGTGTAAATTACTTTTTAAATGGCTTCCTTATTTTTATAATATAGAAAAAAGGAAATAGTGTTTGCGATAACTTAGTTATAGAGTTCTGGCAATGACCAGCCTTTCCTCATATTCGGAAGCGGCTTTAGCGCTGTCATTCTGCCACCGCCGACTCACGAACTATTGACGCAGCATGAAAAAAGTTCTAGGGATCTTTTAAGGTACCGCTTGACCACTAAAATGGGGAAAAAATGGTCTTGGAATATCTAGCCTGAATTTAAATATGTATGAGTGTGTTCCAAAATTAAAAGTTTCACCCTCAATAACTTAGTTGCAAATCTGAAACATCCTGGTCAACTGTATCATTTCTTGAAATTTTAATCATTTTAGGTCTCCATTACTATCCCTTAAATTTGGAATATTTTTTCAAAGGGTATGCGATTATTCTAAAGTTCCTTGTAGAATGCTAAACATTCATTCGAAAGGTTTCGATTAAACTTTATATCACAGTTTGACGCTCGTACAGTAGAACTTCACTAATTCTACCTCTAAGGTACCAAGTGGTTGGGCAGAACTGCCAAAACGTCGGATTAATAGGAGATTTCAATGAAGCACATATATTTCACAGTTAAAAGTTCATTTAAATTATATTAAAATTTTAAAGGGAATACGAACGTATGTTATTTACATCAATAGACTAACATTTTGTTTGTCAACAAATGTTTTCGTTAGCTTTTATATAAAAAAGCATTAGTCATAATTACACTGTATATGGTTTCTATAGTAGCAAATTAATTTCTAAAAATCGTTCTTGATAATGTACACTTTACGTTAGGGATGTATGAAGAAAAAAAGTAAAAAAAAACAAACACAGTATCTGCAACTGTTTGATAGAGTTCCGAAAATTTAAAAGCTTGTATCCTTCTCCACATTTAAGCTGTACAATTTATGTTCAGATCAAATCGTATTCAATTTAGGCTAGTCTAATTCTTGAAAAGAATAAGCTTTTTTTTTTTAGAACCAACCTTGATACTACCAATTAGCGAGCGGTGGCACTTAGGCATCTAAAACTTGTACTTTCGTATACTAGGACATTACTAACAAAATAGAATTAAAAAAAAAAAAAAAAAAAAAAATACATTCAATATACACATTTAATAGTTATGTACATGTAAGAGATGTTTTCTAAATATTTTCTATTTACAAATTGAGAATTATTAAGTCTAATTAAAACAATGTAATAAACCTAATTATAAAACAAAAATAAAATTGTTAAATATCAAATTGTTCGGCTAAACTTCGTTGATCTTTTGTGGATATTCGAGAGGTTTCATTTTAACTTTGTTTGTTTGTTTGTTTGTTTGTTGGGGTTTATAGGCATAAAACCCTAGGGTCATCAATGCCTGTGTAGTTATATATAGGTATATTTTCACAGAAGATTAGGGTCAGGAAGGGTGCCACGAACAGAGGCGCACCCCCAAGGAGAGACGAGTCGCACCCGCCGAGCAGGAAATGCGCCACGGCTTGCTTATTTATATGAATACATATTTTCTTCTATTTAAATTATATACGAAGCTTAAAAACTTTAAGCTTTAACCTTTAAAGATGAATCTTTTCATCTCCTTGGTGTAATTTTTAAAAATGTTCGGAATCGGCCTTCTCTCTTTGCAGAATTATGATCTTATTTAGGTGTCAAACAAAAAAGGAAGTCGTGAACAATGTAGATGAAACAAACGGTGTTAGATTATCGCAGTAGCATGTGTCTGTTTAATTAAATCGTTAATCGAGAAAACTAAAAATATGAATATTAAAGTCTCAATTTCATGCAGCCAGTTAAAAGTGAATGCAAAATTGCAGATTTATTATTTTTAATTAGTTATTGCTTTTAATTCAAGAAGTTTCTATAATGAATTTACATCAGACAGTTTGAATTTAAACGCATTTCAAGATGTAGAACGAAATATTCAACCTAAGAGAATTAACCACAAACGAAGATTCAACGATAATGTGGTATTAGGAGGCAATCGAACAAGGGAAATGCCTGTTGACTCTAAGGTTCTGGTTTAATGAATACTGGTTGCGGTCAATTATATTGAACAAGGAAACTGACAAACGTCAAACTGGAATCAACAAAGTGTGATTAAATCGAATACTGTAACATCCTCTTCGAGATATTCAACACTGTTTATACCAGTTTAAACTTTTTCCTTTACTAACGTTTAACGCTTCACCTTTGAGTAAAGTTTATGCCATATTGAAAATTGTATGCCATATTGTAATTATTTTATTTAATACCAAAATTTAAAAATGTTTTTTTTTTTAAAGTAAATAATAATTAGATAGAGGATCCGAAAAAAAAAAAAAAAATTGTTATCTTTGTATATAAAATATCTTTATAACAGAAACAAATAAATTCCCTTCCAACAGGAAAATGCTAATATAAATATATACATATATATATATATATATATATATATATATATATATATATATATATATATATATATATATATATATATGGATAAATTTCTTTACTGTTACTATTAAATGTTTAGTAAGGTTCTTAAGGTTTAGTCAATAAATAAAAAACAACTATTTTGGCGACGTTTCGAGACTATATTGTTCTCATAATCATGTCAATGTTACTAGTGGATATGAATAGACTATCAGTCTATTGACTAAATTGTGCTTATGTCCATTATCTTTTTTATGGTTTAATTTCATTTGTAAAAATAAAATAATTTTAATTTTTATATATATATATATATATATATATATATATATATATATATATATATATATATATAGGCCTACTGCATATAGAAGTTTTTTTTTTTATCATATATATTTGTAATATTTCGAAAAATATCCATCAGATATGCTTCTATATGCAGTAGGCCTATATATATATATATATATATATATAATTTAAAATTATTTTATTTTTACAAATGAAATTAAACCATTAAAAAGATAATGCACATAAGCACAATTCAATATATTATATACATTAAATATTTTTTTCTATCACACCAAACATTTATGCTCATTTAATAATTAGTTGTTAAATACATTTCATTTTTTTCTTTAAATTTATTAGTTCAAAAACTAAAAAAATATTTGAATAATACAACCTTCATTTTTTTCTTTTCTTGAACAATCTTCTATTCACTGCTCAGCCGTAATTGCACACCTGTGATTAGTTTTCAATTGATTCATTCTTCTTGTTGCCTTGGGCCCGAAAGCTATTCCTTGACTGGATCCTAAACTGCAAGTAGATAACTCACATTTTATCTGACTGGAATGGCATCTCCGAGTGAATGATTAAACATGTTAAATCACTGGACGTCTTATAGTACCTCTAGCAAAAGTTTCTCTTTCTCCTTTACTGCCTTCTTAATCCGCATCTTCTTTTTTGTTTAGTTACTACTTGATTTATTTCAGCTATATAATCATTCAAAATATATTATGATTTTTACATTAGACATTAACCAGTTTCATATTTTAATTGTATTACATAATTAAATAACTATGCACGGAAATATTTCACCATTATATAAAAGATGTGAACAGTTTGTCTAAAAAATTCGAATATTTTTACTACACCACTGTCCTTTTGAGTAATATTTGAAAAATAATTTTTTTAATTTCAAAATTAAATAAAAGTATTCATTTCTTCTATAAAACAAAACAAAACTACATTTTTTAGCCTTTTAAAAAATGAAATTGATTAATGAAATAATAAAATATAGAGAATATGAATTATCTATATTAAATTTTTGTTTTCATTTTTTTTTTTTTTTTTTTTTTTTTTTTTTTTTTTTTTTTTTTTTTTTTTTTTTTTTTTTTTTTTTTTTTTTTTAAATTCTGGAACCTTTGGTTAGCCCATATGATTACAATATACCGTTATATATCTAATAATTATGTAATATATACCAAATATATCACATATCTATCAATTGAATTATAACTATTAATTTTTAGTAAAAAACTTAGTAGATCTGTTAGTTTACTTTATGTAAACTCCTTGTTTCCATTCCACTTTAACCGTTCTCCTATTTGGGCTATAAAATATTCTTATTGTTTCTTTAATTTTTTTTTTGATTTTTACAATTGCAATGAATATATGCACATAGTAAATGTGAATAAAAACGATTAAAAGAACGTGATAACAACGTGTCAATCAACCCATTTTTATCACTTTAATAAAATTCTACTGAATATTAGAAGATCCAGAGGCCATCATCTTCGCCTGTTATAATCAATTTAATACGCCCACTGCCTCTTCTCAATTACACTTGAACTTTTCCACCAAGTTCTCCAGTGAAGCTTAATATCAAGATCACTAATGCTGAAATGAAGTTCCTGAGAAGGGTAGTTGGACGTGCAATACGTGACTATACCAGGAACGTTATAAACCAAAACTTATAGTAGAACCACTAGAAGAAAAATGATAAAAGAAAGACATATTTAAAGAAGACATGAGGATCACGAACTTAGATGATTCCTAGAAGCAGGGCAAGGTGAGTAAAAGCGGCGTAGTTGACCAAGAGTGTCATAGTTAGATAGATTGCCTAGAATAGGACAGGAAGGAGGAAAACAACCAAAAGACATGAAGGTTCTAGCTTAGGATCGTGACTTGTGGATAGAGCCCTGTCCACGAATGGCTCAAGGAGGAAATGAAAAAAGAAGCGTACAATATCATATACATTAATATTATTGTTCTTTATTATAAATTTATGTTACAGACTTTATTTACTGAATACACGCATGTCTATTTTGTTAATTGTTCGGGCCCGAATATATTCATTTAGTAATTTATTTTTTATATTGTGAAGGGTCTATTTTTATTTTTGTTTTGTTTGAACATTACTTATTATTATGTTGGACAATTTATATTTTAAATTGATCTATTATGTTGGCATATCTCGTTCACATTTTTGTTCAGTATCAGTTTTGTAACTAACTGCATTCTATATTGTTTTATTTATATAGATTTCTTCTATCATTTTTCTGTTATAAGTTTTTATCTCATAATTTATTATTTTTTCAAGTTCAAAATCAAAAATATGACTCAACTATTGTGTGTGGTCAAATAGTGCTGTTTTGTTTTTATCTGTTCTACCTATTTGTTTTCAGTCATTTTAATGTTGATATAATTGTTCATATAAATATTATTTTATTATGACTATATAATTTTGTTACTATGTAAGCAATCAGTTTATTCATTATTGTTATGAATCACATTATTTAAACTCAAGAATAACTCAAGACTACCGAGCTGTATGTATTGACATCAAGAGGATTACAACTAGACTCAACTGTAAAATATCAAGAACAATCGACTCTTTGGCATGTTCATACTGTCTGTTAACAGCGAGTGTTCTTACGAGTACGTTATTTTAGCTTATGTTATTTTATAGAATTTATTATTTTTTTTTGTATTATCATTTATCAATATATTTTATTTTATTTATGCATTTATTTTTTTGTATTGTTTATTTTATGCTATACACTCTTGCGCAAGCTAGTTTATCGAGCATTAGGATCAACATTTAATTTTTTTATTTAACTTTTTAACAAGTCTCTAACGTAAGACAGTTTGAGTGATGAAACATTTATATATATATATATATATATATATATATAAAATTATGAAGTGGTTCTTGTTTACTAAATATTTTTTAAATATAGGATCAGTGAAGAGAAAAGATTTCCCTGGTTCGGATACGAGCCCGGTAGCCTAGTGGATAAGGCGCCACGCTAGAGAGGTGGAGACTTGGGTTCGAATCCCAACTGGGGTCAAATCTTTTCTCTTCAAAAAAAAAAATATATATATATATATATATATATATATATATATATATTAGTTTGTAACTCATTTTGTAATAGCGTAATCTCTTAATATTATGTTTACATTTCTATTTTAATTTCTTTTGTTTATATCTCTAAAGATAGTATAAAAAAGTATCGCTCAATGTTTGTAGCTCTTTGTTTTTTTTTTCCTTTTAATTTATTTTTATTAAAATTAGATAAATATTTTTTCCAGATTTTAAAGATTAATATTTCGATTTGAGTTGATTGTCCAGGACGCTCTCATATGGACAAGCATTTTTTTTTCTTTTTAAACCACAGAACATTAAAACAATACATTGATTATTGAAGTGCCGAAAAACGTGTTTTGCCGAAATCAAAACTGATTTTTAGGCTCTAAATCAATAATTACCTACCAAGGGAAAACGTGGACTTTACCCATGGTAATTTTACGTTTCCTGACATGATTCAAAGTAAATTATCTCGATGATCGCTGATCTCCAAATAAAATAACTAATATATTATCAATAAAGTATTTAAACTTCATGTGGTGATATAATATGAATATGATTAGCCGGCAATTGCCTAAGATAAAAGCGTCCATGGTAGTTACATTTTAAAAGTTATGCATACAAGACTAAAACGACAAGAAACTGCTCGTCAATACAGACTACTTCAACATTTACTAGACAAACGATCAAACCTTCCAATTAATTATAAAAGACTCATTTACATGACTGTGATTAGACCTATATGGACGTACTGAGTTGAGCTTTGGAGCTCCACTAAACCATCTAATTTATCTCGTATCCAATCCTTGCAATCCAAAATCCTTCGAAAAATCCTTAATGCTCCTTACTATGTGACCAATAAACTTATCCATAAAGACCTTAATGTCCCTTATGTTTCTGATTTAGCCCAAACCAGATACCTATCCTTCCATAGTAAGCTCCATAACCACTCCAATCCACTGGTCTCCCAACTTGCTTCCCATTCCATTCTCGATAATCCTCTGAGGCGTCTGACAAGAAGATGGCCTAGAGACCTTTTAGTGTAGATTTTATTACAGTGCTACTAGTGAGTAGTTCTTCACAAGTTATTTGCATGCCATTTTATTCACTATCAACACATTTACTTAATGTATATGTTTTTGTACAGTTGTAAATATCAATAAATGAAGGAAGAAAAAAAAAAAAGTTATGCAACTGTCAACAGTCCTTTCTCGTTGCAAGACATTTGTTACTGGCTGCCATCTTGAAGATGTTGGTTATCATACTGTTAGGGCTGCCACTCGTTTAACAGTGGATGAGCTTCCTCTCTTTTGCAACTTTAACGATGTACCAGTTTTAACTGTTATCAAGGGTAATTACAATATAATTAAGCTCAACATACTAAGTAGTCTCAATCAGAATTGTATGATGTATACTATACTATAATCGTTTAATTAAATTTCATCCACCTACTTAATAAAAATAATAATTTATTATTTGATATTTGGTAGTAAGGTTTTGAGAGGCAACCTAATATTGTAAATATTGAATTTCAGGAAAACCATGGGAATTACCAATGGGCACTTTATTTAAACAAATATTCTGAAAATAGTACTGGTGAATATATTCTTAACTGTTTTTCATATTTATTTTGGAGCAAATCCTATGAGGACACGAAAATTTACCATAGTTCATCTATAAATATAGACATAAATTATTTCCGAGTAATAAATTTCTAAATATGTATAATGTATGAAGTTCATTATGAACATGAGTATTTAAAATAATAAAAGAAAGGTTATTTTATGGACAACCCAATATGTATACATCTATTTGGTACTTAAGGTGTACGCATTTAAAACAAAACTTTACTTTAAAATACTGTATTTGTTCGCTGTAACGGTAATATGAGAGGATGTGTTGAATGAAATAAAACTTCAATTCCAAACCGCAGCTAACCTTTCGTGCTGAGTGCTAGCGTGCTTTTCCTAAGCTCATATCAGTCTTCGTTCCACTGTTATAGGGCCTTACGTTTACAACTCTAATGTTATAAAAGAAAAATGTTCTTGCGGTGACAGAACTTTTTATATTTATCACTATTTCCGTTCGCGAACAAAGTCAAATAGAAAATAAAATTTGTATTTTAAAATACGAAATAATGGTGAGCTAAATCATTGCATAGCAGTACTCAGCCAACCAGTCAGTACATTATGGTTTACAACTAAGTTCCCAGTAACCATTCCCTCCAGGGAAATCAGACAGGAGTCACCTGTATATTGTAGTACTTTTGAGATTTATTATTTAAGAACCTAAACAAGGACTGGTTTGGAAATTATTTAAGTTGTGTATCTGTTGTTTTAAAGAAATCTGTGAATTGATATTTTTAGATACGTTTTTCAAAACTTCGTATAGCAATTTATCATAACAGTTACATGTTTATTTTAATTGTATCAATAGATAAATATAATTTTAAACAAAAAAAAAAATATATATATATAAATATATATATATATATATATATATATATATATATATATATATATATATATATATATAAATTCATTCAAATCAATTGTGCACTTAGTGTTCTTTTAATTACTATTTTTTTAGGGGTCAAAATTTTATATATAAGAAAGGAAAATTCATGCTTTATTTTAAAAATGCAAGTTATATAAGTTTCTCCACCGAGATGTTAAAGGTAACATGTCATACAATGTATTAAACATTAATTCTAATCTATGTTATTAACGATATAATATTGAAATAATGCCATTTCTTTATTCCAATGTAGTTCCTTTGTAGAATCTGCATTCAATGTATGTGTAGAGTACACACAAAAAAAAAAAAAAGAAATCATTAAAACTCCTATTAAATAGCAGTTATTTCATTCCACGTTCTTGATATAATATTAAATATTTTTTCTCTGAGTGCATGTGGTATTAAGGACTTTTATAATTCATTCTTTGCAACTGAGACCCTCGAGCTCTTGAGGTCCAAAAGTTCAAGAGCTCCTCCTCAGCACTTCATAATGGCAATCAAGTACCACTTCATAAAGACCTCTTCTTACGGCGACGCTCCCAAGGTTAGCGGGTGAAGAAAAAGAGAAATTAAATTACAAAACCCTTCCTAAAGAACTGAAAAAAAATTGATATAGCTAGTTTACTTTTAAAAATTTGCCTGAAGCAAACCAAAAAAATTCTGTTAATATTGAATTTTTTAAAATCAGTTTTATATTAAATATAAATATTATTCACTTGAGGTCGCATGATGATATAGAAGGATCAATACAATTAGGATTGATGAAGTAAGTGCCACTATTGAGAAGTGGTTTAGCATTCGAAACTAGTTTTCAAATAAAATAATCTCAATAGATGTGGCACTTAATTCATCAATCCTAATTAAATATTATTCATTCATAAGTCGTTACCGTCACTAAATAATGTTTTTACAGGAAAGTTATTCGCTATCTACCAAGGTCTACTGTTCATAAAATCTCCTTACACAAAAAATGTACTTTTAATAACAGACTCTTAGAGTTCATTATTGGCAATAGCTATTAGCAACCCTGAAAATCCTCTAGTTTGGAAAATTAACTATTGCCTGTGGGAGATGTTTGAGTAGGTGGGCGGAGAGGCTCTACTAATGCGAGAATTAATTTTGGTGGCACAGGTGATAATTAGAAATTGAGTCTGAAGTTAATGGTGCTGGATATTGTAACTGTAAAAATCCCTTAAGGTCTCATGGGCTCTATTGCTTCTGGAAAGCATGCTTTCCTTTATAAGGTCTAATTATAAAGTTTTAAAGCTTTCTGCACAAAGAAAAAGCCTTCTTATTTCCCTTTAGTATATACAACTTAAAAAATTACTCCAGCAATATTTGTAGGGGAGAAAAATTGATTTAATCATAAGATATAGTTGACTGTGATATATAGGAGATGTAGATAGTTAGGGTAGGCAGTCATAGATACTCAGCAGATCAAAATAAAATGTTTATTTTATTTTAATTGTTAAAGCCAACGTTTCGACTTGCATTGTAAGTCTTCATCAGGGCTAGAAGAGAAGAAAACAAGCAAAAAGGTATGACTACATTTATTCTTATATTTTTACAATCTAGTCATACCTTTTTGCTTGTTTTCTTTTCTTCTAGCCCTGATGAAGACTTGCAATGCAAGTCGAAACGTTGGCTTTAACAATTAAAATAAAATAAACATTTTATTTTGATCTGCTGAGTATCTATGACTGCCTACCCTAACTATCTATATCTCCAAAAATTGATTTAGAGCGAAAACCGTCGCACGTTGTATGCCATGCAACTCTGAAGACAATTTTTACTTAAATATATCCCGTTCTAGAAAAACAATACCTACCACTACGGAGGAAAGTAGTCTTAAGAAATAGCTGGAGCCAATTTTCCGAAATGCTCGCAGAAAGCGAGAGAGAAGGAAAACAAGTCGGGTGTTATGAAAATACAACGGAGCGACCGATAGAAGGCCTAATAAAATAAAATCCAGAATTAGATATATCTTATAGCTAATATTCATCATTTGACAGTCATAAGAATAAATTCATGGTATGTTGATTTCTTACTTTCTAGTTATGTCATTTCTAAGAAGTACTAAATGGTAACCCGTATATAAAAAACTATTTGGAAGTAAGGCTCTATACATTGAGAAATGATATGACTATTTTAAATAATCAATTAAGAATACATATATATATATAAGTCAAGGTCCGAAGTAGTCTAGGATTAGACTTAATCCTACTTCCAGTCATAACAAACAATGTATATGTATACAAAGCAGGCCTCAGAGCAATAAACTCTTAGTTGTTTCCCAGCAGTCATAGTGTAAGTTCTTTCTCATATTATTCCTTTTTTTTTTACTTTTATTTTAGACAACACCTAAGTATATATATATATATATATATATATATATATATATATATATATATATATATATATATATATATCAGTTAAGGTCCGAAGCAGGCTAGTATTAACCTTAATCCTATCGCCAGACATAACAAATACTGTCAACTGTATATAAAGACTGCCTCAGAGCAATAAATCTCAGTTATATTCTAACAGTCAACTTGTGTAATTCTTCACCCCTTTTATTTCTTTTTTTTAAGTTCTTTCTCTTCAGTCAACTTAACTGGTGCCGAAACCCGGGAAGGCGGGGAGAGAAGACCAAAGGTAGGAACATTTTTTCCTTTCTTTTTCTTTTGGTCAAGAGTGAGGGAAATTTATGGAGAACATCTTGAAGCCGGCCGTGCTTCAAATCAACCCTGAGCAAGAAATACCACGCGAAACCATGGCAGAAGCACACGCCAACACCCTGGTCTGGCTGAAGGTGAGAGCAGCTACGGCTCAAGATCTCAGGAAGGCGGTGTCAGACATCGAGCGGTTCACGGGTGAAATAGGCGAATTGAACCACTTTTTGAAAAGTGTAGATCGCGTGATGTCAAGGATTGATGTTAAGAGAGCCGAAGCGCTCCTGGACGCGCACGACGCGGAGTCCCTGAAGGCGGATTTGGTATGCCGCATAAGGAGGAGCGTCTTGAACCACCAAGAGACACCCTGGGACATTGTCAAACAGAGGTTGAAGAAGGCCTACGGGGGAGGAAGATGGACGCCGGAAGAGGATCTCTTTCAACTCTTCAGAGAGAGTAGGCATCCTCGGCAGAGCAACGGACGTTATGCGGGTGAGCTCCTCATGAAATTCAACAGAGTAACAGATAAGATGAGGGAGACTGCGAGCGCACCAGAGGTAGAGGCGAGGATGGCTTTTGTTGCAACCATCCTTAAAGTACAGCTGGCCCGAGAAACGGGAAAGAAGGAGAGCTTTCCTCGAGATAAGGGGTTCGTGGAGTGCGCCCAAGAATTAATGGATATAGGCACCCGCGAAGAAGAAGGCCGGCCGGAACGGGAGGAGGAAAGAAGCTGGACCGAGGTGGTGCATCGGAGACCTCGAGGCCCACCGTGGAGAAGCAGGGAGGCCGACAGGAGAACAGATCAGCCGAGGAGAGCCGATCATAGGAAGCCGATGCCAAGGAAACCTGGTAGTAAGAAAGAGGACCGGAGGTGCCACGGGTGTGGCAAGCCTGGGCATTTGATCGCACAGTGTCCCCGCACAAAGTGCATAGAATGCGGGAACGAAGGCCATATCGCGAGGCAATGCCCCTACATGTTCAGGCGGAAGGAACATCCACGTGGTGAGCCCATGGAGATCAATAGGGTCTGGAGAAGGCAGAGGCCACGACCAGAGTCTCCGGGATCATCGGAGACATCCGAGGTGTCGGATACGGAGAGAGAGGATCCAGGACCAGGGAGCAGTGGAGACGAAGGAGCTGGCAGACGGGAGCGGAGCGGCCGGAGGAGAGCGGCACAATCCGGACGGGTGGTGGCCTGAGGAGGGTGTCTGAGGAGAGGCGACCGCATCTTAGAAGTAAACAACGTAAGGGCGAGAAGCGGCGGTCTGCCTATCATCCGAGTTGAGCGAGGGGTAAGGTGTCTGGTGGACACTGGGAGCTCCAGCACCATCCTGAGTCGGAGGGCAGCGGAGCAGTTTAGTGGCTGCAACGGAGCACTCCAGGTAAGGCCATGTTCTTGTAATTTAATTACCTTGGGTGGCCCTTGTACCATTGAGGGGGAGGTAGAGGTAAGTTTAGAAAAGATGGTCATAAACTGGAGGGGGGAAGTTAAGGTCCGAAGCAGGCTAGTATTAACCTTAATCCTATCGCCAGACATAACAAATACTGTAAACTGTATATAAAGACTGCCTCAGAGCAATAAATCTCAGTTATATTCTAACAGTCAACTTGTGTAATTCTTCACCCCTTTTATTTCTTTTTTTTAAGTTCTTTCTCTTCAGTCAACTTAACTTATATATATATATATATATATATATATATATATATATATATATATATATATATATGTATATATATGTATATATATGTCTTTGGCTGGTGGTCAAAGACATAACAGGTGATCATGCCTAAAAATTCAGATTTTTTGCCGAATATGCGATCTGAGAAATGAGATTCAATGGTGTGAACGGGAGAAGCTGTTTTTTTTTTTATCAAGATCATCCGTTATCTTTACCATTGGTCCTTTTGATTTCCTAAAACATCGATTTCCTTCACCATATACATCTGTAAGACAAATGTACCTCTTCTATACGATTTATAAAAACGACAGGAATTTTCGAAATTTCAAATATTAATTATTTTGGAAGATATTTTACAAGGTTACTAGAGCAGTTTCAATTACTGGAATGAAACTATTTCACGAATATATATATCATTTACTTTTTGTCCTATCATACGATTTTTTAAGATATTCTAATTTAATATTTCAATAAAATTTAACGTAAATGCGTAGTACCATCAAGTCCAATGTTGCCTACATTGAGGGCACAAGGTACTGGAGGCCACCCGTGGTCAGGCCCAAGGAGCGGATCAATTTCCCTGACCTGGCGGCAAGTTCTCATGGCGACTGGCAAACACATCGACCCTCACCACCTGCCATCGATCTGACCCAGTGGCACTTCTATCTCTTCGGGGCACGCCAGGTGACGAAGGGTTTCCCTTAGTAGACCAGAGCTCTAGGGAAAACAAAACAAACCGAAGCGGCGGCATCAGAAGTATGTGGACGCAACGCGTGTACTAACAACATATTTCTGTCAAACTACGTATTATTTCTCGTGTTGAATAAACATGTTTAAGAATGAAATCCATCGAACACGAACTATTATATAAAGCTTACAACCTATATCTATAAAATGCATTTTAATACAGTATTGTATTCAAGTTTAATAAATCCCACCACAGCTCGTTCATTAATAAATATCATTAACATAATTATCTCTTAAGCTCTTTAACATCGTTGTGCTTTATTATCTTCAGAACACACTTAGCTTAATCTGTATATTTAAGTACTAATTAATTCACTTTTCAAAACTAGTGCTAGATAATAGGGAAGGAGAGGTCATTTTAAAAAACTAACTAGGTTGATCAATTTTCAAAGACAACAAATTTGCTTGTCGGGAAGAATAGGACAAAATATATTCGGAAAAAATATTTTGCTAGATTCGGCAGATCTGAGATGATTATCCTTCAGAGGCGATTTCACAGCGGTAGATACTTAGTATATAAATAGTTATAGAAGAGTGCATTCTGAAAGAGTAGGACCAATTTTATCAAGTTTGTCCGGAAGAAGTCAAGGATGTTCCTTAAAAAACAAAAACTCACTTTTAGAATTATACGTCTAATAAAAAAAGAAATATAATCACAGTAACATTTGTTTTCAGCGTTAGGAAATTTGGAAAAAATGTAATCATTTGACAATTACAGGTTTTAATTCACGGAATGTTGATTTCTCATTCCCAAATTATGTCATAGCTCAGAGGTAACCTCAACTCAGTGGTAACCCGTATATAACAAACTATTTGGAAGTGAGGCTCTAAACATTGAGAAACGATATGATTATCTTTAATTATCAGTTAAAGAAAAAATGGCAGGCGCTGATAGAGATAACAGGTGACCACGCCTGAAACTTCGGATTTTTGCCGAATATGCGATCTAAGATATAATGATATTCCATTGTACGAACAAGAGAAGCTGTGTGTTTTTATTATTATTATTTGTCTTTTTTTTTTTGGTCTGATTCTAAATCTATAGGAAAACAATCCTGTAGCTGAAGAATGTGTTCAGCAATCATGGACAATGTTCAACAAACATCAATATTTTTTCCTTCGTTCAAAAAAAATGTCATCAACATCACCGTGATCTTCACCATTGCTTCATTTTGTTTTTTTCCTAAAACATCGATTCCTTCACCATATACATTTTTAAGAAAAATTTACCTAAGGAGCTCTGAAGCGGATGATAAGTCTCGGAATTGCTTTAAGATATAAGAGAAGGTTAAAATATCGTCTACTGCTGAAGTTCCTAATGTAAAAAGTTAGCCAATTGTGGGTTGCAGATTGTGCTGCATTTGATCAGATGTAGTTAACGGCTGCTCATCTTTATTCTTAGTATGATGAGAAGGAATCATACATATTATGGAAGTGGTCTGAATTGTAATGAAATGAGAGTGCGATGTTGTGTAGGGTTGCGAAGGAATATTTAACGATGATTTTTCTTTTCTTTTCGGCAATTAGCATAAAAAACTCAGGCAACAACCTAAACTCAAGAGCCAACATTGACTTATGGTGACACCTATGGTGTCACAACCAAGTACATTTTAATCATAATTTGTACATTTATTGTAGTTCGATAGTTGTTAAGAATATCTTTGATTAAGTTGCAAAAGATTTTTGATCGAGACATAAATGAAACGGTTGCTTATAACTGATTTTGGGGATTTTGATTTTTGTGGGTTGCGGCCTCCAATTGCTAGGAGCGTCGCATCAATCCTTTTGATCGACAAAAATTTTAATATTAGTATTAAAATAAACCGACAAAATAAAAATATATTATTAAAGTTAATACGTTTACGTTTAAACAAATAATTAAACCATTTACAGTTTTTTACTTATGAATCACAAATTAGAAACAAAAAAGAAGAAAAATACAACTACTGATTATTCTCATTACAATAATGGCTCCGGAGTTGCGTGGTGCAACTGCAGCCTTATCAGCTTACATCCCCTGATAGGTTGCAGCATTAAGAGGCATATTACAGGGGACCCTTTCATTATGCTGTAACTTCCAGGAAGATTACTTAAGCCCTATTTCAGTAATAGTACTAATTACTGTAATAGGACTCCTTTGATAATATAAGCCTATAAAGGAGTTCCAACGGTCAACTAAGTACAATGTAAGCCCTATATACTGGCTGAAGTTGGCATTATGAATAATTATGTCGCCTATTCATTAATATGAACTTTAAATTGAAATGTTGAAAATCCATCGTAGATATTATTTCAATCATTCAGGAAAATATTGTTTAATTATTTTAAGTATTAGATCAAATCTATCTTTTAATAAAATAATTTTACTAGACATTTTTTTTTTTTTGTAATTCGCTTTACATATTTTTTTTTTCTATAAGCATTCTATTATTAAAATTATATTAAGTCAAATATACTGGAACTACGGTCTTTAACCTTATGTTAGTACAAGTACATAATATTAGTTTAGATTCTTCATGTATTTAGAAAAATGGCTTTGCTTTTCACATTGCTAGATGTCATAAATATTTTTATCGAAATATTTCTTGTTACAGCCAAGAAATAATCTAAGTGTCATGGCAAAACGCAAATTCCGCTTTTAAATACATCTTTGGCAGGCCCGAATCAGTTTCATAGTAGTAAAAGTAAAGCTAATGACATCATAGTTAGTACAGATCACAAAATAATATGCCTAGAAATAGTCTCAAATATTTAAAAAATATATTTGAATGTTGAAAAAAAATAAATAAATAAAATTATATCCGACTTTTAGTAGTTTTTTTTTTTTTTAATATTTCAGGCATCAATGTTCAAATAATATTCATTTAACTCTTTTTATTTAATAACAAAAACTCTCGGTTATATGATAGCGGGTTAACGTGAATATGGAGAGAAAATTAAGATCATTTGGGCGTAACGTACAGAAAGTTTCACTTGATCTATCACACGTCAAAATCGTGCTTAATAATAATAATAATTATTATTATATTTTATTGTAATAAAAAAAATTAATGTAAAAATTGTAACCGATTCCAGACTTGCTGTGGACACTTTTTTTTTTTTTTTTTTTTTTTTTTTTTTTTTATTAAATATCAATGTTCAAGTAATCTTCATTTAACTCTGGTTATTTAGTAACACAAACTCTCAATTATCTGAAAGCAGGTTATCCGATTTTTTAATTAACGCTTTTGCCTTCCTAAAACGCTTTTTGCCTAAGAAAAAGTAAATCAACAGTAGTTGATGTTTTCAAATTTATTTTATTTATTTATTTATTTTTGATTTGCCTCTACCCTTCAGGGTCATTGGCAGTTCGTTTTCGACTGTTTTTAAATCAAATTACAGCAAAACACAAAGTTCTCTATGTATAAAACACAAGATTTAAAATATATGTACCTATATAAACAATATGTAACTACAGTGTTTATTAACTTTTGATCTTATTGTAAATAAAAAAAATTAATACATTGTAAGTCAATTTATGTGCGTCGCAATGTATGCTTGGCAAAGTATCGGTTAATGGTTTACAAGCGTTTGCTAAGCTACCCTACTCCGCGGATAATAGGAATTTTGTTATATATTTAACCCGATCATTATAAAAATCATCTGAATTTATTTCAAAATTAAATGTATAACTTATAAAAGAAACTGATTCTATTATTAGAATACTACTTAAAATTTTAGTGCATAAAATAAAATATTTAAATAATTACAAAAAAAAGCAAATAAACTTTTTTTAGAATATTCCTGAAACATAGCTTTTTATTTTTTGAACAAATGCTGAAATAGCCAGTCATATCATGGGCAGTTGAAGAGGAAAACGTTTTCTTTGGCAAAGATCCACTCTTACACGTTCCAACAAAACTGTCGGCAAACAATCGGTACCGGAGTGGAAGTTCTCTGATTGAAGCACACACTTCCTTCACTTGAATCGCTTTGAAGAAGTTTCTTCCTCAACACTTTCTATTACTATTCATGTTATTCCTAATTCAACTTCATTTGTACTTATAGTTATGATTATAATTACGATTACTAAGACTAAATTGTTAGGTATCATGTAAGTATACGTATGTGTAAGCAATTTAACGAAAAAGGTACTAATCATATTGGAATAAAAAACAAAAAAAGGTGATAAGTCATTAATTTGAGTTTTAAATCTAGTTTATTGTGGAACAGGCCTTTGACTGAGTCTGGCACCCAGGACTGCTTTACAAGCTCCGCAAATTCCTTCCTTCAACATACTTCCTAATTATCCGTTCCTATCTGAGTGATAGAACTTTCAAAGTAAACCATAAAAATTCCTATTCTCCCCTCTTTACTCAATCTGCCGGCGTTTTTTAAGGTAGTATCCTAGGCCCCATCCTCTACACGGTGTATACAGCTGACATTCCAACTCATCCTACCACTGTACTCACCACTTAAGCTAATGACACATGTGTTTTATCAGTAAACAATGATCCCTTCATTGCCTCCCAATCACTTCAATCCCATATCCTAACCCTTCAAGAATGGTGTCAAAAATGGAGAATCAAAATAAATCCAAAAAAATCTCACCAAATGACCTTTACCCTTCGTCGTAAGCCCACGACTTCCTGTCCTACAGTATCCTTTAATGATATTCCACTAATCCCTGTTGAACAGATCCACTATCTTGAACTCCACTTGGATAAACGTCTTACTTGGAATCCACATACAAGACTAAAAAGACAAGAAACTGCCCGTCGTTACAGATTACTTCAACATTTATTAGACAAACGTTCAAAGCTCCCAATTAATTAGAAAAGACTAATATACATGACTGTGATTAGACTTATCTGGACGTACGGAGTTAAGCTTAATAAGCTCCATAACCACTCATATCCCCTAATTTCTCAACTTGCTTCCCACACTATTCCTGATAATCCTCCGGGGCGTCTGAAAAGAAGATGGCCCAGAGACCTTCTAGTGTAGAATATTTATTAAAGTGCTACTGATGGGTAGTACTTTTCATGTTTTGTCACGTTATTCTAATAGTTAACAGCACATTTACTTAATGTATAAATTTTGTATAGTTGTAAATTTCAATAAATTGTTATAAAAAAAAATCTAATTTATTAAATTTAATCAACCAATTATTGATTTAATTTAGTAACCGTCATGAAATTTAGAATACACAATGAACCAATAATAAAAATAAGGAACGCTCTACATATCTAAAGTCCATAACCGATCATAAGGTTAGTCGATGGATAACAGTAGTGTTACTAAAGTACTAAACTTGTCCAGTTAAATTACCCCCAAAAATATAACATAAAATATAGAACACGAAATGTGCTAAAAGTAACGGTCTCCGAGTTATTTTATCAAACAGCTAAGAACCTCCGATTTTCAATCCTTTCCCTTTTTCCCGCCTAAACCCGACGCTATTTCGGGGGAGACTTTTTACCACATTCAGAGCTAAGGGTGATGAACGATCCAGCAGTCAGACCTTTCTATTTTTCTATTTCAAGGTTCATGCTAATTTCTCTGTAATATTTGTGGTTTGTTTGCAATTTCTGTTACACAGTTTATCCGAAAACAACTAAACATTTTCTGTTTTATTCACATATCTCAGAGCAAGAATGGTCTAATTATTGACTTTTATGTTCCTATATTGCACAAACATTAATGAGCTAAAACTTTTATTACGTAACATTTTTTGATTAAATTTTGTGTTAAAAACTCTTAAACATGATCAAAACTAACTTTCTTGAGATAGTTGGCAAAATTCGTCGATTTTTAACAATCGATTGTGGCTAACTGCCTGAACTAAATTTAACTTTTAGGGATGTAATTAAACGTACAATTTAATAAACTTTATTTTTGTAAATGACACATATTTCGATTAGAAGCATTTTTGTGTATGTTTATTGCAAGTATCTGAAAAAATGTTTGCCCCTAAAATAGTTTTCCCATTCAAATTTAGTTATATTTTTGATATTTTATTTTCAGAACCAATCTGGACCAAATAAAAAAACATAAGACCTACAACTCACCGTATTTTGCTTGGAGTAAAACGGTTTTTGAGGACGCGCGATTTTTACAACGGACTTTCATTTATTTATTTACCAATACAAAATATATAAGAAAATATTTTCCTAAACATATAATGGATCCAGGATGAAAGAATAAACATATATTTGGTTTAATATTTTTATAATCACACATGTTTATTATAAAAGTATTAACAATTTCTATTTAAGATATCTTCTGTATACCTAAACGAAATGTTCTTCTTAGTCTTACACATAATAAGGTACTTACAAGGTTTTCTATTTAACATCCTACAGTGCGTGTCACCATTTTCAGAACATAATTTATACATAGATGATGTTACGAATGTACTTCTATTTTTTTTCTGGTTAGTTCAATTGGGGTTACATGATTTTCGAGTAAAGATTTTTTTAATTTCATTTCAAAGTGTTCTGTAACATAATTTAGTTCTTTATGTTTTCTGTTAATCAGAAGTCCCCTGGATTAGACTTGTTGCTCAAGAATGGTGAATTTTAGAATTTATATTATATTTATATAAGTTATAATATCCCTGGCTGTCATAAAGTAGTCGCTAAGTCAAAATCGAGCAATTTCCAGTTTTTTTCTGAGACAGTTTGGCCTGGGACAATTATTGAAGTCAACATCCTAAAAATCAGCATTTTGTCTTTTAATAATTTTAAGTTATTCATTTAGCAGCACAAGATTAATTTTACGTATTTTATGTAAACAATATTTTTAAAATTAACTAAAAAACATTTTAAAAAAAAATCTATAGATTTTTTAGTAACTTTAGAAGACAAATCCGATCCTTTTGTTTCCTATTAGAGCTCCCCCTTTTCAGTTTTTTTTTGTCTCCGCAGGCTTTGTGTTTTACAAGCCCAGTCTATTGTCACAGGCTACGTGTAGTTGTTGAGAAAGGACGGGGGAATAATTAATTTGGATCCTACCGGGGGAAGAATTATTTTGTAATTTCAATAGCAATTTGTTAATTAATTTTGAAATTCATTAATTATAAAATAATAAATTATTATTAAGTATAACGCTTTTACAACGTTTATTTAAAATGCTAAATGTTACGAAAATAGTAAGAGTTACTAAATCGATCTAGATCCAATTTCTTATTATAAAATGCAATTTAAGCGTGTACACTTAATTGAGCGTCAATGCTGACCACATTACATTTTATTAAACATTTTTTAAGCAAGAAATCCATAACAACTTCTAAGCCTCAATGGGTTATTAAATTTTAGTTAACAAAATTACTCTCAATGAGTAGTTGTACAGGTTCTCTTTTATTTATTTTAGTAATATATCCTAACCATGTGCCCAGAGAAACCTAATCATAATTTCCTCATAATTTTTTCTAAGTCCCCTGTCCTTTCTTATATTTTTAATTATTTTAAGTTTCCCACGGATCTTCTCTTTCACCTACCCTATTTTCTATTTATATTAACGACTTGCCGCATTGCATTAACTACTCCCCATATCATCTTTATGCTGACGACAGATATATTTATCCTTTCATCCTTCAGACATGCTAGAGGCGACTCGAAAAAGCTTCAGAAAGACATCGATAGCATTAACCTATGGGCAGTAGAGAATAGATTGAGTCTAAATCCAGAGAAAACAAAGGCAATTCTCATTGGGTCAAAACCTCACCTAAAAGCCCTTCCCTACTATCCACTACTTTACCTCAAAAAACGACCAATTCATTTCATAATTCCATTAAAAATATGGCTGTAACTTTTGATCAACATCTTTCTTGTAATAATCATATTTTCCAAATCACGAGGAAATCATTTTTTATTCTTAAGCAACTTTTTCATTACCGCGATTACCACTAAGTACTCAACAACTTTTGGTATCATCTCTCGTTTTTCCCAACTTTAACTTCAGAAGCCTAGTGTATAGAGGACTGTCTAGTGAGCTTGAAATGATATGTAAAAGATTAATAAACTGTCCCATTAGATTTATTTTTGGGATTTCTAGACGTTTTCACATATCTCACAGGCATTCTGAAATTGGGTGGCTTTACCCGTTTCCGATGTCAATACTGTCTAGGTGCACTCATATTTTAATCATTGAAAACCAAACACCCACTTATATTTATGACCTCCTTACTCTGCGCTCTCCACCTTTTAAATACTAGAACCCAACACATCAACCTACGCATCGAACTGAATCCTTCGAAAAATATTTTATTATCTGTGCTTCATCTTGATGGAATTCTTTGCCTGTCTAAATTCGAAAAACTCCCCTTTTACTCACCTTTAAACATCATCTATTTCTTTACCTCCTCAATTTCCAATCTTCCGAGCAAATGTAAAACATGAATATTTATGTTATATGCATTATGATAGTATACCTATTTATATATATGTATTTCACAAGATTTCTCATTTATTATGTAACTCATAATTTAATTATTAATCAATCCTAATTATTATTTATAATAATAATTAATTATCATTGCCAGACATGTTGTACTCATATGTTATTCTTAGGGGACAAGTTGTCACAGAATTAAGTTTATTTTCTTCTTCTCCTTCTACCATCGAATCCAAAGTAGATAACTTGTTTTGAGATTTTGTTATTATTTCATTCAAACACTTTGTACAACCTTTTATAATCGTATCAAATAATATCACATTCCTAAAACTGACAGTCACATCTAAAAAAAAATTCTATTCTCAAATTTTACATTCATCAGAATTAAGTAATCAGCCAAACAAACCAAAATGACAAATTATAAAACAATATATAACACTTAGTTTAATAAAGGTTTATGTCTTAGGCCCAATTGACACAGAACGGACGTGGTGCTTTTGTCTCTTCCACGTTTGTCCTATTAAACAAAGGGAGGGAGCGCCCTCGCCACGTCCGTTCTGTGTGAATTGGAACGTTAGTTTAATAGGAGAGGAGCGGAAGAGACAAAAGTCTGCGCCACACCCTCGCCACGTCTCTTTGCCGTCTCTCGTGGCGTACAAGAAGGGGCACGCCACTTCCTCGCCACGAGTTTTTTTTTTATTTTTTCTTTTTAGGCTTTTGGCTTTCTTTTTTTGGATAAGGGGTCAATCGGAAACAAAAACAACATTAATAAAATTTGATATTGGAGTTACATACATACCAACAATTAATAGGGGTGA
Source organism: Euschistus heros (assembly GCA_003667255.2). Classification (NCBI taxonomy): domain Eukaryota; kingdom Metazoa; phylum Arthropoda; class Insecta; order Hemiptera; family Pentatomidae; genus Euschistus; species Euschistus heros. The sequence goes on from RCWM02000062.1 coordinate 2,473,686, forward strand.
AACATCACTGGTTTAATTTTTTTTTGGGGGGGGGAGGGAGAAGGGGGGTGAATCGGACATAAAAAATTTAAATTGGTAATGTTTCACCAATATTAAATTGTTGGTGTGTATGTATGTAACTCCAATATCAAATTTTATCAATGTTGTATTTATATCCAATTCACCCTCTCCCTCCCAAAAAAAAAAAATAATAAATGTGATGATCCACCCCTATTGAATTGCTGATATATATGTATGTAACTCAAATATCAAATTTTATTAATGTTGTTTTTATGTCCGAAGAGATAAAAGCGCCACGTCCGTTCTGTGTGAATTGTGCCTTAGGTTTTAAAAAAATCAAATAACGATGGTATGATATTACGGTTGTGAGAGTTTAATCATGGAACGGAAATAGATTCTTAGACAGGTGATATAAGTGGAAAGAAGAGGAATTGTATGTGGTCTCAAGTTAGTAATGCAATACTGCATGAGCATGGTCTGACCTATAATGCAATCCAAGGCAGGAAATGCTGACGTTAACTTTCACCTTACAGACATAAGAGTTGTTTGCTCCTTTATGACTAATTCACGTCTTGTCTTATATAGCTTGGAAAATCTTCCACCTTTACAAAAACGATACTTTAATTTATTTTCTTATCCCCTGTAACTTAGATAAGAAGTTTAATATTTATTATTTAGTTTATATCCTAAAGAAATCATGAAAGTTATACAGATACAAATTGGCGATCTTAATCCCGAAAGTTTGACTAAGTAAGACTCTGAGTGTATCCATTAGCGGCTAATTTGCTAACTGAACCATTACTTAGGCTTGGGAGTATCTTTGAATGAGGATGTATTAAATGTGTATACGTAACTATACATATAGATTATTGCGATACCTGAATCATTGATTGTAAATATTATATTGAGGAGAAAAAAAGCTTAAGTTGAAAATACGATCAATTCGTTTTAAAATTATGTTTGTTTTTTCATAACCCCTTTTTCTTCATATTTTAATCTTATGTGAAGTTTGGCTCATTCTCCTCTTACTACTTTCTAGCATTTTAAGGAGTCATTATAGAATAATGTTTCCGATTAATATAGTTTAATAATAATTAGGTGATGGGGCTCACTATTTTTGTATGTGTATAAGCCTTACAAACTAAAATAGTCTAAATCTATAATTTTATATTTAAAATAATTTCTTCTATAGTTTTGGCTATTCTGTGGGTGAACTTTGGTTGTACAGAGAATTTGAAACATGTTTTAAGGTATTGAAAAATTTGTCTGTTCTATCGTTCGAAAATCCTGATGTTAAACTTTTAATTCCTCGAATATTTTTCATGTTTTATCTCTTTACGATTTTTCTCATACCATTTTGTAATAAATTGTAATTTATTTTATGTGATTCTCTCTATATTTGAGAAAAATGGTGCCCCATAGAGCGAAGAATTACTTAGCCGTGGTTTTAATTTGTTTTTCCTTTTCTACAACATTGAATTAACAAAATAAACGAGACAACAGATAAGAGAGCAAAGCCATATATCAGACATTGGCTAAACTCCGTGAACTGAATACATTCTATATTTCCCGCTAAAGTTTGAAAACGAAATTTACTCGTCGGAGTGTGGAAGATGATAGCATCGATTTGCACTGAAACAGTGAACACACTTATGCACTATGACGAAATTTATAAACTAAAACAATAAAATATAATTGAAACGAAAACTCCCCTTGATAATGGGCTCCATCTATTATGGGCCGAATTAATTAATTTTGTCCAAGCGGTCGATTCCAGTAATGAATGTGGCTCACACGTCCTAATCTTGCTGACCCAGGCGGTCACTGAATAGCCAAGCATCCCTCTACTAATTTTTCTTCTTCTTTTTATTGTTCCTTTCATAATGCATTCGTGGTATTTGTTGATGAAATGAAAATATTTCTTTTTCTTCATAAGGTTATATTTTATGGAGTTCTGCTTTTGATAAGAAGCTATTCGCAGTGACAAGTATTTTCCGGAATACCTCATATATATTCTTCAATAGATTATTGACATTATTGATTATTATAATACTTATAATAAAAATCTCCTCGTACCTATACTCATTTTTTTTGTATGTAGATTACATTATTGTATGTACAGCAAAATTACACCAAGAGCGCCAAGACATAACCAAAATAATCTTTAAAAATAAATTATAGGTTTAGGTTTGTTTCTAGTCTGAAAGGCACATACCTACATATATATATAAAAAAAAAAAAAAAAATACAATTATTAATAAAACACAATCAATCGATAAACAAAACTAGGATAAATAAAATATGGGTTCAAAAATGTATGTAGAATGAACAAAATGTATAACGCTTTCTATTAGATTGCTATAAGAAATAAATAAGAACTAAAAAAAAAAAAACCTATATATAAGTTATAATAAAAGTTATTATAATAAATATATGTTCTCAGTATGATCGCAAAACTTCTATTATTTCAACATGTTTTACCCATGGCCTTAAAAAAAAAGTATCGGAATAAACTTGATGTTGCTAGTGACTTGCGCTGTGCACTTACTAAAATTCAGCCACGTATAGGCATGCTAGTAAAGAAAATGCAAGCCCATCCATCTCATTAACCAACCTAATCTATTTTTCTTATATTAATAATTTTTGTATTTTATGAAAACTGATATTGTTGTATCTTATGGCAGTATAAATAAATGCTTTGTTTTCAATGTAACACTTATTTGTTTTTGTTTTTTTTCTTGGCCCATACAATTTATTGTAATGGCGGGGGGGGGGGGGGGGGGGGGGGGGGGGCGCGAGAAGCTTTCATTTCAACAAAAGGGGGCTTAGTACAAAAAAGTTTGGGAACCCCCGCTTTAGTGGGATTAAACTATTTAATTTGAAAATTTATCTCCTAGAAACAAATGAATTACAGATAAGCGAAAAAAAAAAAAAAAAAAAAAAAAATATGTGATCATCATCAGTCAAGAGGAAACCTCTAAAACATGCTCCACGATATTCTTTCTTTAGCCGACAGACTCAAGGGACCTTTAATATTTTTTTCAAATAATTCAAAACCAACGAAAGCTCAATTTCTCCCTGATTTGGAAAAACAATAGATCTTGGATATATTTATCTATACCGTTTTATTCCCAATTCACATTTAAGAATTAAAAGGAACAAATCAATTAAGTAAATGGTAAAATTAAATTTACAATTAATGATTATTCGAAATAAAATTTGAGAGCGAATAAGGGTTTCAAACGTGACATTTTCCATTAAATTTCTGACCAGGAAACTTTTGGTGAAATTTCGATCTCAGAAAAACAGAGCTTAGCGTTTCAAAATGTTTTCGAGGTTTAAAAAAAAAAAAAAAAAAAAAAAAAAAAAAAAAAAAAAAAAAAAAAAAAAAAAAAAAAAAAAAAAAAAAAAAAAAACCTTACACAACAGATCTATAGACCTCCAGCCAAATGACAAATTTATGTGAAAAAAAAAATTGACTAAATTTATTGATAAGATGCATCATCTAATAGAATATACAATATCTAAGAATAAGGTACATTAAAAATTTTCCCTATAGAAAGATAAGCTTACTATCCTTATTTTTCATTTAAAGTTATTTTGCAGACTTGGTGAAACTGCTGTAACAAGCAGTAAACTGGGGTCTGACACCATCGTTGGCAGAAGATGGATAAGGTTGGATTATCTATTATCAAACTGTCGCTACAATAGAGCGGATTAGGCTAAACACCTATATACTGAACTTCCTGATAAACTTTTTTTTTATTTGATTTTACATTCTTTAACTAACGTGCCAATTATTTAAAATGCAGTTGTAAAAATAGATTTTTTTTCACTTTTTTTTATAAATTGGTAGATCAAAATGCATAGTATATCTGAAAGCTCAATTCCGGCATTAATAAAATCCCTAGCCAAAACCAACAGAACCCTAGGTTTAATATCGATAATTTGTTAATTATCAAACACAAAAACTTTAAAAGGTTCCTATAATAGTCATGAAAAATATGTTAAAACTACTTAGGGTAAATCACTAGTTAATGTCACCAGACTAGTTATGGGCAGGCTAATCTAATTATTGCAATAATCAGGGTCTAATTCATATATTTGCGATATCACCAGGATAAATATTTCTAAAAAGGTTTAAGACTCTACTTATGAAATTCTCCTTCCCATCCATTTCCAGTAGCCATTAAAAAATATTTTCCTCAAATAGTGTCCTGAAATACCATTTTTTCTTTTTTCTTTTTTCTTTTTTAGTGTGGGTTCTTAAGGATTTATAGTTAAATTTCTTCATAATTTTTAATTTTTGTGTTATGTAACTTTTCATTAGAATTCAGGTCTCCATACAATATCCATCATTACAATCTGATTTTATTAAACAATAATTTTGAACTGACCATAACAGGTGTATGAAAATACGAGATATAATTGTCTAACTAACCGTTATAATTGTCTTCGCTGTTACAAACGTTCTTTCTGCTAATAAAGAAAAAATGGAATTATCTTTATTTGATTATGTCATTTTAAAACTTATATACCTTCCAGTAGTGGCCATGTTAGACGTTACGTCTCTTGAACGACCATTATTTATTAACTAATAATTTAATTATGTTATGTACTTAGTGGGTGGCTAATGATGTTTAAGAAAACTGGAAAGAAGATAATTTACAAAAAATACATTCCGATTTCTTTTTATTCATACATTTCTTAGTGTGTATACTGTTTGCCGTTACTGCTTATGTAGAAAAATCAACGAGAAGTGCGGCTATAAATTATACTCTGGTAAATAGTTGATTTAAATAATTTTCAACTATCAATTATTTCAAGTAGAATAAGTCACTCATTTGTTTACCTAAGTCCAAAACTATTGCTACTTACGTTTGTTAATGCATAATTTAGATACTCAAATCTATTATAAAAAGCAAAGTTCTCCTGTCTCTGTTTTCACAGCACTTCTTCTCTGTTCTTGCATTATTTTAAACAAAAATAGTTAATCGAACGGCAAGAAGATCGTTTTGTGTTTAATGTCAATGTCAGAGAAATTGCTGATAGGTCATATACTGGGATTCAGAACCGTTTAGGCTTCCATTAGGAACTGCGTATGCAATTACCCCAAGAGTTATCGGTATTCTAGTTGCTATCCCAATCACACCAGCTACATTGCTTGGCTCTCCATTGTTATGGTTTGTATTTGCAATGTTGCATGTGTATTTCAATATCTTTTTACAGTTTCTCGCACTTTCTGATATATTTCACTCACTTGATTCTGAGTTAGAGTCTTTAATTTCAGTCAATAATTGCTTTTGATCAATCAATTTCTAAATTAAAAAAAAAGAAAGTAAAATGTAGAATTTACTTGGCCTTTTTTTTTTTTTTTTTATTTAGTGCAATCTCGTGATCAAAAGATGAAAGCCATTGTTAGAGAATATAAATCGGATATGTAAGGGGAAAAAAAACTTAAGGAAACAAAAAAAAAATTAAAATTTTAAAAAATAAGTTTTTTTTTACTTTTTTGTTTATAGGAAGAAGTATTGTAATTTATTTTAATAAAAATTGTTTATGTCTAGTTTAGAAATATTTATTATAGACTTCAGAATCTTTCTTCCTTTTTAAAAAACTGAGTTTTTAGTAAAATTCAAATATTTCAAAGTGTTGCGATACTTTTGACGGGGAGTTTATTTAACCAGATCAAAAACTATTACCACTAATTAATGAGGCGTAGAACCAGTCCGGTCTAATTTCAAGATTTTTTTTTTAAGTATTTTAGTTTTTCTAGTAGGTTATCTTTAGGTGATAAAATTATAAAAAATTGTCTTAGATTGAAAAAAAACGCTGTCTCTCGTCCACTATACTACATGCGAAATTTTTTTATTTCCTTATTAATTAAATCTTAAATAAAACTTCAAAAATAGTAATAGGGAAAAATTCTAGAAGCTTGATTTTTCTTATATCTTGAAATATATGTTTTATTTCACCGTGGTTATTAATTCTTGCTTATTAAAAATAGATTTTAGTAATGTTTTAAGTAATGTTTTTTTTTTGTGTGTTTTTTTATGTTGACTGTAACCTTTTATGTGCAATACTTAAGAATATGTTTATTTAAGTCAAGACTTGGTATTCACTACATTTCAATGTAATTAATCTTTTCAGCTAAATTTCAATTTAATATATTTTTATTGTTTTAATTTGAAAAGATTGTGTAAAATTATTATCTATTATAAGCTTCTGATACATGGCATCACTAAATTTAGCTACTTCGCTGAGGTCAACTCGATAAAATCTGCCCTACAATCACCCAAAGCCAAACGTATAATCAGACATTACTTACTTTACAAAACTATAACAGGTCAAAGGCATGCAAGACCAATTTGTGATTGGTAGCCAAAGATGCATATGAAGTATAATATTTTGGAACTTAAATATGTTTTATATAAATCAGAGGATAGAAATTGCGAAATCTTTTCCTATATCAAAAATGTTAATCTGGTATTGGAACATAGCTAAAAACATATTTATGTCTAATCAAGGACATATGGAGAAATCGTCGGTATATGACGCAGAAAACACTTACGAAAGCTCCTAAATTTTCAATCTAAAATATAATCCCTTTTTATAAGTTATAGTTTCCTCAACTTTACGCATACATACTATGAATACAATATGAACAATCTGACTGGATAAAAAAGACCAAGCCTTTCCACTTATGAAGAGGCAAAACAGTTCGACTGAGATCCTATGGAGGCTAGGCAAGTTGTGAAGCTGGTCATTGCTAAGTATGTAAAAGTATGTATTTATAAAAAGTCACTGACATTTTAAACTGTGAGGTAGATTATTCTTTAATAAAAAATAATGATTAAGCCAAAAATTAAGGGTTATAAGGTCATGTAGAAAAATATATCCAGATTTTATTATCCAGATGGTTTAGTTGGAGACATAGTACAGACCACTTAAAATAGTACGGAGAATTTTGGAATGGAATCATTAAATCGACATAATTTTTGAACTATAAATTCAGCCCCATTAATTAATTATAAGCTTTGATTTTTATTTTATTAATAGAAGTTGAATCATGGTTATTAATAGTTCTTTCAATGAAAATTTACATATATATGACCGTGCAAGGACAAATATTTTGTTTAAAAACAATATCATAAAAATAACTATAAAAACATTGAAACAGAGAACATGCTATTAAAAACATAATAAGACTTCAAATATTAAGGCAATTTAAAAAGAAATAAAAAAGAAGACCGTTCATTACCTCCATTGTGAGATTTTCTGGCCGTGTAATTTATAAGCTGTTAGCCTAACGAGGATATATTGTTTTATGATGGCAGTCTTTTATTATTCTCTAGAAAGGTTGTTACTGTAAATTATAAAGGGTTCGACGAACGCATAAAGTTCAACTCACTGTTGGTTTCATTTAAATATTAAACATTTTATTTTTGCTATTATGATGCAGGCACAATTAATCAGATATATAATAATTGATATATATTGAACCGAGCTTGCTATTTTACAATTGCTGCAAAAATATAACAAATTGGTATCAATAAAATGAATTTATTCTGGTAGGTTTTATAAAGTCTTTAAGGTGTGACTAAACAGCGTTATTTATTCATTTATTCGTACAAAACCTTTGGACAGTTCAACCATGCGGATTTTTTTTTCCCCCTTAAGAATAATATATTATTTATTTGAACTGTTGCTTAATTAAACTAACTATATGCTTCACTCAAGGGCAATTACCGATATGGATGACAATGAATGCATTCATACAATATATACGTTACGTTATTAAAGATGAGATACACATGTAAAGTTCGCGTACAAAAATGTTATTAACATGAACGGTTAAATGATAGAAATGTTTCTAACTTCTTAGTTGCAAAACATCTCACTTCACGCTAACTGTCCAAAAACAAACAAAATTGCGGTTTACAAGACAGTAACTCTACCCATAATTCTATATGAACCACTAACTTTATGGTGCGAACGACGCCTTGATGTTTTTCAAATCAAAGTACAACATATAAACCAAAAAATAATGAGCATTCGGAAGAATTTATTATTGTAATTTAGTTCAGGTAACACGACGTTTGGCCATATAAAGATATCAAAATTAATATTGAACGGAATAAAAAAAAAACAAAAAAACGTTACCAGCGATCTGACCCATAACGGACGAATAGTAGACCCATATGTTGACAGAATTTTATCAGGGCTGTTATTGTGGATTTAGGTATTGATATGATTGGTTGGAGAGAGTCTTTAAGGCGATTGATTTTACATCATTTATCTAGCCATGGTGTTCGCTTTGTCATATATTTTTTTGCTGAAATCAGTAAACGATAATTGAAGCGTTTGCTACAAAATGAAGGTAGCTCTAGTCGGAGATTGGAGCTAATGTAAAATTTAGTAATAACTTAATATTTGACCTTGGTGTGCTTAGTCGACCGAAATTTAGAGATATGTTGAAATTTTGGTCCTCACGATCCAAAACTAAAATTAGTCGAAAACCTATGGCACAAGAGAAAAAGTAATAACCATTGGCTGGTCTCAGGAAGTATTGGGGGACAAAAGGAAGCATCTAAATGAACTAGTCATAAGCTATCCTAAATGGGCTCAAATGAATAATAATAATATTAAATGTGTGCGTTTTTAGATGATTGTTAGTTATTATGTAAATGAAAAGATGTTTTTTTTTCCTTTTTTTTTTTTAAGCAAATTTGTTCAATTTTCACTAGTTTTTACAAAAAATAGATTAGTGGAATTACCTTCTCTTTGCAGCAAACCCCTTGGACTATGATACGATAATACGGCGAAGCAACCTACAGTCATAATCCTATTTTATTTAACTTTCTCAAGTAGTTTAAATATCGTTCGTTAACCTTGCGAAAGGCACACCTCTTAGACTGACAAGCGTTAGCACACGTAACTAACATAAACCACTTGTTTGTAATAAGCACATCTGCATTTTTAACAGCTATATCTATATAATATACATGCTTAAAAAGACAGATCAGTTAATCGGTATAGTTAACTTCGTGTTGCTTAGGGGTTTATTAAAAAATAAAATAAAAAGTTTTTTTATGTTTTATCAAACAGGTTATTTCGCAGTTTGTTTATGTTTTATCAAACAGTTATTTCGCAGCTTCTCAAGGAACAAAAAAAAAAAAAAAAAAAAAAAAAAAAAAATATATATATATATATATATATATATTTTATTTTTTGAAGAGAAAAGATTTGACCCGGTCGGGATTCGAACCCAAGTTTCCACCTCTCTAGTGTGGCGCCTTATCCAACTAGGCCACCGGGGTCGTATCCGAACCAGGCAAATCCCCTCTCTTCAGTGATCCATAACCCCCGGGCACTCGCAAATCGCGATGTAATTCCGGGGATGAATGTTCATATTGAACATTACATTTAAATTTGGATCTCTTGACAATCCGTCACCGTTTTAAATATATGTAATTTTTCTCGATATTACTCAATATTATTAAATATATTATTTTATTTTTTGAAGAGAAAAGATTTGACCCGGTCGGGATTCGAACCCAAGTTTCCACCTCTCTAGTGTGGCGCCTTATCCAACTAGGCCACCGGGGTCGTATCCGAACCAGGCAAATCCCCTCTCTTCAGTGATCCATAACCCGGATAAGGCGCCACACTAGAGAGGTGGAAACTTGGGTTCGAATCCCGACCGGGTCAAATCTTTTCTCTTCAAAAAATAAAATAATATATTTAATAATATTGAGTAATATCGAGAAAAATTACATATATTTAAAACGGTGACGGATTGTCAAGAGATCCAAATTTAAATGTAATGTTCAATATGAACATTCATCCCCGGAATTACATCGCGATTTGCGAGTGCCCGGGGGTTATGGATCACTGAAGAGAGGGGATTTGCCTGGTTCGGATACGACCCCGGTGGCCTAGTTGGATAAGGCGCCACACTAGAGAGGTGGAAACTTGGGTTCGAATCCCGACCGGGTCAAATCTTTTCTCTTCAAAAAATAAAATAATATATTTAATAATATTGAGTAATATCGAGAAAAATTACATATATTTAAAACGGTGACGGATTGTCAAGAGATCCAAATTTAAATTTAATGTTCAATATGAACATTCATCCCCGGAATTACATCGCGATTTGCGAGTGCCCGGGGGTTATGGATCACTGAAGAGAGGGGATTTGCCTGGTTCGGATACGACCCCGGTGGCCTAGTTGGATAAGGCGCCACACTAGAGAGGTGGAAACTTGGGTTCGAATCCCGACCGGGTCAAATCTTTTCTCTTCAAAAAATAAAATAATATATTTAATAATATTGAGTAATATCGAGAAAAATTACATATATATATATATATATATATATACAAAACTACATTTAAAAAACGACAAGCTATACCAAATTATTCTTAAATACCGAAATTATTAGAATATTGAAAAATTACTTATTGTTAGATGATAAAATTCAATCATATCAAAAATATTTTGAATGCTGCAAACAAATAAACTGCTTACATTTAAACATGACCTACATCGTTTTTTACATTGTTAATAATACAACAATTGAAAATCATAGATAGTAAGCAAACAAATAATGGGCGTATTTCGCCCCACCTGCCTTGTTTTAGGAATGGGTAGAATATAAATACGAGTAGATTTTGTAGGCGGAAGTGGATCGTTGTGACTCTGAAGAAGAAAATGTACGTGGTTGGAAGGAATTAATACACGTTCGCGCGAACTAGGTGACTTGGAAGCAAGCCAGGACAAACTGTTCAGAACCTGAAACATTTCTGCCCTCCTGTGTTACCTCTACCAACAGTTTAATAATTATAATTCAACTGTAATTAATTCTATATGTAAAAAATAGTTTAAAGTAGGCCTAGTTTATAAATTATGGAAAATATTTTATAGTAGAAATTACAAAAATCATGGAATCAACAAAAGTCTGTTCAATAGAAAATAATTAAATAAATTCTAATAATATAGGCATTTTACTGGAATGGTACGTTTAGTCTTAAAATATATTTTTTTGAAATTTGTTGTTTTTAATTACCATACGATATTTGGAAAGAAACAGCCCAATAAAGTTAAAAAGGTGAAAGAGTAACAATAAATAAAGGAAATTCAAAACCTCGAAAGCTTTAATAACTGAAAAGGAACGCGGTTCAAAACAGGAAAAAACTCAGTTATTATTGGGATTCCAGCTTCGAAACACTTAATTGAATCTTGATGAGGAAAAGTGTAATAATGTGAAATATTTCAGTTAACCCTCAGAAAGATGATTTTCGTGAAAATTTTTTACTCAAAGAGAAAATATTTTTTAATTAATTAAATACCGTTTTTATTTTAATTAAAATTGTTTATTGTTTATTTTTTATACAATAAAATTAATTAACACTTATCAATATATTAACTTCTTCATAACATTTAATTAGTTGTTGTTGTTTTAATAAAAATTTAGTACTATACACAATACAAAAGAAAATAAATCAAGTAAATGTGATGATAATATTCCAAATGACATGTCCATTGCTTGCAAAGCAACTACCTATATATATATATATATATATATATATATATATATTTTTTTTTTTTTTTTTTTATAAACATATATATATGTTTAGTAAGGTTCTTGAAGTTCAGTCAATAAATTAAAACAACTATTTTGGCGAAGTTTCAAGACTATATTGTTCTCATAATCATGCCTTACAGTGAAAAAAACAGGTTGCAATAAAATTATTAGACTGTACTTCCACTGTAATATTGGACTGTACGGAATTACAGTCTAATATTGTTGACGAAATACCGTGCGAAGATAGTTGTAGGAAGTATTATTTCGGTACGTCGGAACAATATCTCAAACGACGTGTTTTATCAACATAAATACAGTTGCACGCAAACTCGAATAAACCTGACCAAACAGCTCTCACCACACATTACAGGCAAACAAAACATTCTTTTAAATTTGATTCCCAAAAATTATTCACCATGGACAAAATAATTTTAAAAGAAATAATAACCATAGAAAAATTAAAAAAAAAACACAATAAACAAAAAATCAGACGTTTTAAATCACAGCACCTGTTATTCCAATTTAATACATTCATACCAATATATTTACATTAATATACCTACATCATATAAATTATTTATCCATGTATATTTATATTACACGTTTTTTCTTACACGTTCTTTCAACTGTTTTTCAAAAATTCCCCACATTTTCCACAATTCAAAAATTGTGCATTAGAATTGTTAGAATATAGTTAATCGAAAGTAGTTTCATACTCCTCTATATTCTCTAATTATTCTAACACATGTTGTTATATACTTATATTCTAGCTACTTTAGGTTTTGAAATAACTTATATAATTTTATTTTAACCTGTTTTTCACTGTAGGGAATGATTATGAGAACAGTATAGCCTCGAAACGTCCCTAAAGTAGTTGTTTCGATATAGTGACTGAAACTAATGAACCTAACTAAACATTTAATAGTAACAGTCAAGAAATTTATAATACATGCCTAGTTAACATATTTAAACTCAGATTAAGTTAGTCCAAACCATGTTACTATTGTTATGTGAGTGATAGTTAAGCATCCCACACACCGAAGCGGAAAAAAGTGCCGAGTGAATTCGCGACGGAAAAATTCGCTCCCGACTATTTACATGGCGACATAGGGGGTCCACAGACCGAGGCGAATTTGTGAAGGTCTGCGCACCCCCTATCTTGCCATGTAAGTAATAGTTTTTTTTTTTTTTGTTTTTTTTTAAAAATTAAAAATAAGTTTTGAAGTTACCCTACCCTTGGTGTAATAAAATTAAAAAAAAATATTATTATATTTTTATGATAAAGTAAGTGGTCAGAGTTGCATCAGATTGATAAATTACACATCTAAATTTTAAGAATTTCATATTCGGAGTGCCAACATTTCGACCTGCGTTGCGGGTATTTTTTAGGGTTATAATAAAAACTGGATGTGGATCAATTTACCAAATAATTAACAGTTAGTGACATAGTGAAAGGATATCTAAGTGGTTTTTACAGAAATAAATATGAAATAGTTTCAAGGTATAGTTGCATACCTAACCATCTTCTCAACCATCTACAGCAAACCATAATATTTTCATAATTAAATTTTAAATAATATAATATATTTGTAATGTTTTAATTCTATATTTTTCTTATTCTATGTTAGTATGAAGACGAGTCGTGGACAGCGATTTTCCAAATGAAAAATGTATAATATTTAATAATATCAAATGTTAGAAAATAGCATAAAATTTTAAGTTTGTGAACATTTAATTTTCGTTCCAGGTTCTGAATAAAAATTAGTTTGGTCAGAAGAAACAAGAGAAGTTGCACTAGAGGCTAGACGTGGACGGTGGGAATTTCCAAGTTGCTGAGAGCGACAGGCCATCTGACAGGTATAGCGCTAAAACAGTACAATCGCAATGAGGAAGTTTAAACTAAGTTTGGAGCGAGTTTAACGAAAAGTTGTGTAATGAAAAGTCAGCAGTGTGCCACTTCTCTTCATAGCGTATCAAATACTTAGAGTTGTTCCCAGCTGAGTTTCCGGTTTCAAGTAAACAGGGTAACATTCTCACGATTTATACTGTGGGCAGACTTTAATTTAAACACCGTAAAATAATAACAACTACAGCTAAATAAATACAAAAATAAATTTTGTAAATATTTTTATTTATATTTCATTAATCGCTAACAAATGGAATAGAACAAATAGAAAAGAATTGATAGGAAAGATTTTCATTAATGAGCGATTTATCAAAATAAAAATTTGTACATTTGTTAAAAATATAATAGACGTTTTAACAATTTTTTGGAATCAAGAAGGAGTAATCCATCATGAACTTGTTCCTGATGTAAGTGCAATATACTCTTACCTCTATTTCGATCATTTAGATGGAATATTCTCGACCATATCGCAAGTTCGGTCCATGAAGTTTAGTTACAACAAGACAATATTTCCAAATTTCACAGCTAACTAAGGAAAAGTTTAAAAATTTTTAAGGCAACTTCTTCCACACCTTACATTGAGTCCGTACCTTACTTCAAATTTGTATTTGTTTCTATCCATATCCTACTTCTCAAGTAAAGCAAAAATTAATACTTTTAAAGAACTAAGAACAATGGTTCAGGGATTTATTTAATAATAATTCCAAAGAATGGGACCTGCATGGGACCAACCAACTAGTAGATTGAGGAAAATGGCAGTGCACCATAAGTGATTATATATATATATATATATATATATATATATATATATATATATATATATATATATATATATTATTGATTATTAAATGTGTTACATTAAATAAAATATTATATACATTTAATATTAAAAACGGTCATTTACTTTTAATTTCACGAAAAAGATAATATAGAAAAAATATGATGTAGGTACTGAGGGCAATTTTGATAAAAGTTATATTGAATAATTCCCAGTTACATTTTAATCTTTGTCTTAAAAATGAATTATTTCATATTACTTTAAATAAATAGTAAAATTATAAAATATTCAAAATATAATCATAACTGAAAAGTTTACTTAGAGCCATATGACTTATTACACTTATGTTCTCGACTTCCTTTGAGTGGCTTAATTCAACAATACAGAAAGTTCCGTTCCAGTTCTAGACTTCCATCAACTCCAACACTTTAACATCAACCGCAAACCCTAGAGCTAAATCTATTTCTTCATACCATTGCTAGTCAGCGGGCTAAAGTCTGGTTTCACTTGAATAAAAAATATAAATTAATCACTAAATAAACTATTATCTTATATCATTTTTTCATACAAAATCCTTAAAATCATTGTGTTAAAATTAAATCTTTTGAAACAAGATATTGAAGAATAATAGCTCCATGAAATCAGTTTTGAATAAGTTCGTAACTGTTGCTAAATTAATAAAAAACTATAAAACCCTTGACAATAAAGTTTGCTGTGACTATTTGATAATTCGTAGAAAAGGGATAAGGTTTTATTTTTCCACTTTACGTACTTTTTTTTGTTTGTTTTTTTTATTTTCTTTTTGAATCAAATCTTTTTTTATTTTACATGAACAATACATTTAATTATCTAATTGAATCTGCTTAAAAAAACAATTTTATCAAAGATTAACTCAACTTTTTTTTTTTTTTTTGCATTAAACAAATATTAAATTAAATTTGAAAAAAGTAAAGTTTATTGCAGCCTAAGCTATGCAGAGTTGTATAAATATCGCCAGTAAATATTTACCAGATGGTTAGAGACTGTTAAATACACAATCCTATGCTTCGGGTCAACGTTTCAACAAAGTCGTAAACTGGGTTGTAAAATTTTATGTGGACCGTAAAACGTAAGAAAAGGGAAGAATTGTCAGGAAGAAATGAGAGGAAGCTAAGCTCGTTGGTCCAACTGCACTAAGATAATAAACAACTGGAATAAAGCCAAGATCTTACTGTCCAGCTACGGCGCTTTATAATAATGTCGAATCGCAAGTTGTTAAGATCAAATTGCAATATCATTAATGCTAAAAATCAACGATTTTTTGTACCGGTAATCAATTACTGGTGCTTTCTGGAATTTATAGAAAACAAAATTCTCTATACCAAGAATACAGTAAGAAATGCAGTCAGGTGAAAGAAAAAAAAACAGGCCAAAGTCAAATATATAATATATATATATATAAAAATGTTTAGTAAGGTTCTTGAGGCTCAGTCAATAAATAAAAACAACAATTTTGGCTACGTTTCAAGACTATATTTTTCTCATAATCATGCCCTACAGTGAAAAAAAAAACAGGTTACAATACAATTATATAAGTTATTTCAAAACATAAAGTTAGCTTCAATATAAATATACAACAACGTGAGTTATAATAATTACAAAATATGGAGGGGTAGAAAACTACTTACAATGTTACTGGTAGCTATGGTATGGACTGCTAAATTATAACAGTTCTAGAACACAACTGACCTGGGGAAATTTTGAAAAAAAGGTAAAAGTTGGGAGGGATTTTCCAAAATGTGGTGGTATTCCCCGATGCAGGTACAAAAATGGATTTTCGTTAGTAAAGGGATTTTTCAGTCTAATATACTATAAATGGATAAATGATGTATATTAATGTAAATGTATATTATTGGTCTGAATGTACAAAATTTTAATAACATGTGTTGAAATTTTAAAAAGCTTGATTTTTTGTTTATTGCGCGATTTTAAAAATTTTTTCCATGGTTATCATTTCTTTAATATTTTGTTTAAAAATAATTTTGTTCATGATGATTAATTATGGGGGAATCAAATTTAAAAGAATGTTTTGTTTGAATGTAATGTGTGGTAAGAGCTGTTTGGTCAGATTATTTGGGTTTTTATTTTATAGACGTGCAACTGTATTAATGTTGACAAACTATTGTATTGTATTGTATTGGATATTGTTCCGATGTACCGAAATAAGACCTGCCACATTACCTACCATCGTAATGTTCATCTACTTATAAGTAAGTAAAATTATTTATTTTTAGTAATTTTTAGTAAGAACAGTTTTGTATCGCTTTCCAGAACCGTGTTATTACTCTAAAAAACCATTGTGCATAGTATTAGATCCGACGACACTAAACCGGTCCTGATAGGTCTCCCAAAAAAATGAAGGTTTATCTAAAAGATCATCACTTTTTGTGTAAAAAAACCACTGCTGCCGTTTTCAAACACCGTCAAGATGGTGGCAGCAAGCAAAATATGGTTCCATAATTAGGATTGATAAATTAATTGCCATATTTCTTAGGATTATTTTATTAGAATACTAGTTTCGAATGCCAAACATTCATCTTGAGTTCTAAAACATACAAAACTTTCAACACACCAGCACCATGTTGCATGGATTATATACTCTACATTTTTCAAAAATGTAAGACAATTAATCAAACATTGGTCCTACCTGAGGAGATGTAACATATCTGAAATATATCCATCGTGGAAAGCGGAAGGGGGCAGGTAAGTTAAATTTTGGGGGTTTACAATTACAGATTTTCCTTATGACTCATTGGATTTTTCCGTTCTTTTTAGAAACAAATTTAAAATAGAGAAAAATTTCCAATAAAATAATCGCAATAGAAGTGACTCGCAAGGAAGTGACCTAATTGTATTGATCCTTCTATAACATCATGCTTATCTCAAGCAAGGTTCCATAAGTTCGTTTTCAGGAAAAACTGCTGAACTTTTTTTATCTCAACGGATCTTAATGTTTTTTGACATTCTGATAATAATATAAATCCGAATCTATTTGTCCGATCCTAAATTTCTTTTTTTCATCTTAGAGCAAGTTGAATTTACTACTAGCTTCTGTATATTTAGTTTTAATCATTTCCCTTAAAATACACCTGCTAGCACGCTAAAACCTTGTACTGTTGTGAAATCCAAGTTTTTTAAAAACATTTTTCGCTATACCTCCGCATACATTTGTCCGATCTCAAATTCCATTTTTCCATCTCAAATCTGGTTAAATTAACTATATGTAATTTAAAATAAATCCCGTGAAACAACCACTCCGCCTCACTGAAAATATCAAAATTGTCATATTTTCCTGAAACATACACAGTTCATGTTAGTTTGTTGGCGCTACAACTCGTGAAGAGTCAAGGACTCGCTTAGTCCCAGCCGCCAAACTTCTCTGTTTTGTGCTGCTGCTCTCTAATTCCTTATTCTTAACATTCTCTTCGCGTTGCTGCCGTAAAATCCACCCACCGCAGGCGAGGTCTTCCCACTTTTCTGCGTTATAGCATAACATTCTAGCAACATGCCCTGCCCATCTCAGACGTCCTGATTTAATGAACATTAAAATATCCAGGTATTCATAGAGATCCATGAGCTCAGCCTTTTTTCTCAGTCCCCATATCCCGTTGTCACATATACATGTACCAAGTTAAAAATTCTGTTATGCGTAAAAATACTATTGAATAAATAATTCTTGATTGCTTACTTCAATACAAAATCTTTATCCATTACCAATTAAAACTTTAATTATAACTTAAAATTCTCTAAGATGTTTACTTCTGAAAGCGGGCGGAGCCACGACGGGAGAGACTAATAATAAATAAAACTAAAATATCTGATGATTAGTGATTTGTAGGATTTAGTTGAAGTTTATTTAAAAAATATAAGGGTAATAATAAGGTATTGAATAGGTTTTGGAAACCTATATGTCTATATGAAACTATAGAACTATATAAACTATATGAACCATATAAACCTATATGAAAATATAAAATTAAGGCAACTTACCTATTATGAAATAGGTTTTAAGGTTATCATTAATTTTAAACCTATCTAATGTGATCAAGATCAGGCGGTAGCGTGCGTACAGCCACGCGATAGGGAAACCGTGTAGTGTGTTCTTCAACGTTAATCCATTACCGTAATTATAAGTAGGCCGTAGTTGGGAATTAGCTGATAACCTTCTACCAGCACTAGAAAATATTATAGCTCCATAGGCATCATTCCACTTTATTAAGAGGAAGGTACTAGTTAGTCTAGGCTTCTAGTTGATTAATTTCTTACTCCAACTGTAAACTATAATTACAACTAGATTATCCTCAGATTAATGAGGTTCTTTAACTTTAAAATAATGATTAACAGATTTTTTTTCTTTTAGTTTTTTTTTTTTAATTAAAAGTTTTCTTTGTATTTAAAATAATATTACCTTCAACGTATATTTCATTTAAACTAGACAACAATATAATGATTTAGATTTTTTTTTTCTAGTCAAAATATCTTCGTTAATTACTCAAAAATACAGTATTACATTATAAACTTCAATAAATATATATTTTAGAGCTCTATAAAATAATGAAATTAACATAATGTACACAATTTGACCACTTATATCTTAAATCGTTCCAAATAATTATAGTCCCTATATTTTTTTAGTTGATAATATTGTTAATAATTAAGCATTCATAAATTAGTTCGGACCGATCCTTCATCGATACATCTACTAGACAGTTATAACTAAACACCTAAAAAACGAATTTTCCCCTAAAAAATATTTTAGATAAATACACAAAGGTTTGGTATGCCTGGAATTAAGTATCGCGGAACGTTTGTGAACACATTCACTGAAAACCATAAATTACTAAAACGAATAATTACTACAAGGCACTGACCTGACGAGAGATTGTCATAGTCTATTTGTAAATATATTTAATTTTATAAATATTCGTATTTTGTCTTTCGTATTTAATTTCATTATTAATCTTATTAAATTTATTTTTAGTTCATTATTATTCTAATTCATTGCTATTTTCCTTCATTGAGATTGTCCATGACAGTTGTATTTATTTTTTTTTAAATTAATAATTTAATTTTATGTAACGTTGGCACGCATAAAAGTATTTCTATTTAAACGTGGTGTTTCCTTAGACTGCATCCCTGATTCATCTCCTTTCATCTTAACAGTCAACTATATTTTTATCATTAAAAAAACAAAAATGCCAGAAATTCTTTGTCAAATTTTAGTGCCTACTTTTGCAGTGACCGACATTAATGATGAGTTGTAGGTCTTTTAAATTTTGATCTAACTTATAAGTTTGATTAACTATCAACAGATAATCAACTTTTCTAGGAAGTAGGAATCAATTTTTAATAAACTAAAAAAAAAAAAAAATTGTGGTATATCTAATGCAATTAGCTCCTAATTAGTTCTTATTTAATGTAATAATAAATTAAGAAATTCTTTTTTCTCTCATGCATATGCTGTGTAAATATTCTATTTCAAATAGGTACAATTTTTGTCTAGAGGGCTCGAAAAATAATCAGATATTTATCAATTTTGTATCCTTAATCTTTTTTTTTTTACATTTTCTCTCTTTAGCTGGATCACCTGGATCTGCCTTTTCCACCCATGGTTGAAGGGAAGAGCATTGGCTTATGGTACACAATGGTGCTTGTAATTAGTATTTATTTTATATACCGTTTGCCTGTATTTAATATATATAGAATAGAATAGAATAGAATAGAAAGAAAACTTTATTCTGGGACAAAGTCCCTTAAGAATAACATTGAATATCACAAAGTAAGATCATAAACTGGCCGAGAGGCTTTTAAAAATAAAACAACTTAGGTAAAATTAAATACAAATTGGTATGAAAAAAAAAATACAGAGAAAAACTAGAGAAAGAAAAAACTATTAATAAAAAGAGAGTGAAAAGATAAATATACAAAAAAGAGGTTAATATTGTAAACAAAATTGCAGAAGAGGAAAAAACAAACAGAAACTTAAAGAAAAATAAAAGATAGAAAATCCAAAATTAGCATTACAAGAAATCAAAACATTATCATAGTTAAACTATAATTTTTGCTAATGTTTTATGTCTGACGGTCTTAATAAATAAATTAGCCAATTACATACATAGTACATATATCCTTATAATTAGAGAGCGTCGGGTTGGAGGGAAAGAAGATGGTGAAAGAGTAGTGTTTTGAATGTTCCAAGGGAGGAAGCATTGCGGATACAGGGGGGGAGGGAATTCCAAAGATTAGAGGATCGGACAAGGAAGGAACGTTGGAATGCAGTACTTCTGTGGGATGGAGTATAGAGATCGGAAAGACGAGATCTTGTATGCAGTGATTTGATAGCAGACTTGAATTTCAGGTTACTGTAAATAAAGGGAGGGTGACGGGTGTTGATAACTTGGAATAGGTAGGAGCCTAGAAAGTATTTTCTGCGGAAGGAGGGGAAAAGCCAATTTAACTCAGTATAGAGATGCGAAACATGGGAACGTCTCGATGTTCCGAAGACAAACCTAATGAAGCAATTCATGATGCGTTTTAATCTGTCCTCAAGAACCATCGAGAGCCCGTCATATATCACGCAACCATAGTCAAATTGGGGGAAGATAAGGGAGGATACTAGAAGTTTGCGTGTGGGTAGGGGAAGGAGGTGACGGGAGCGGTGAAATAGTTTTAGGATACCGATTGACCTTCGGGAGATTTGTGCAATATGGGATTTCCAGGAGAGGGTTTGATCAATGGTTAAGCCTAAATTTTTAACAGAGGAATGGAAAGTTATTGGATGACCATTAAGGAATAATGTGGGAAAGTTGGCATTTGAATGGAGAAGGGAGTGTGATCCTATGGCAATTGCTTGAGTTTTAGCTGCGTTTAACGTTAATTTGTTCAGATTTGCCCAGGCACAGGTTTCGTCTAGGTCTTCCTGAATTTTGGCAAACGCAGCTAACATTTCGGATGGAGGAAAGGAGAAGTAAATTTGGAAGTCATCGGCATAAAGATGGTGGGAACAATGGTGAATTGAATGGGGAAGATCATTGATGTAGGAATTAAACAGTTGAGGGGAAATGCTCGAACCTTGAGCTACTCCTGACTGTAGAGTGAGGAAAGAGGATAGGCCTTGGTTAGCAGTGGCAACTGCTTGGGTGCGGTCGGAAAGGAAAGATTGAAACCAAAGGAGGGAGCTGTAGGAAAAGTTCAATGATTTCAATTTGGAAAAAAGGATATTATGGTCTAAGGAATCGAATGCTTTAGAGAAATCAAGGAGGATCAGGATGGTCAGTTCTTTTTTGTCCATCGCTGTTTGGATGTCAGTGATAATTTTAATGAGTGCGGATTGTGTTGAGAAGCCGGGACGGAAACCAGATTGGAAGGGATCGAGTAACTTGGAATGTTCTAGGAAATTGGAAATTTGGGATTGCACCAATCTTTCTAGGGGCTTAGAAAGGTTGGAAAGTATGGATATAGGGCGGTAGTCCTTTGGGGATATAGGGTTTGGGTTCTTGTTGATGGGATGAATTAAGGCCTTTTTCCAGGAAGTGGGAAATACTGAGTTTTGAAGGGAAAAATTGTATATAAAGAGGAGAACCGGAAGGATTTCAGGAAGGCATAATTTCAATAATTTAACAGGAATGTTGTCAATACCAGATGAGTTGGATTGAGACTTCATAATGGAGGTAATTAGATCAGAGGGGGTGATATAAGAAAAGTAAAAATTATTGTCGTTAAATGCTGGCGGAGGTAAGGACTGGGAGGGCCTAGAAGGGGCAGATGAAGTGGAAGAAACGAAATAGGAGTTTAACTCATCCGGAGTGACAGGAAGGTCTCCCGAGGGAGAGGAACTAGGAGGATCACACAAGGAAAGTTTGCGGAGGAGCAGCCATTTGGATTTAGGATCGGGTGCAGATGAAAGGGCTTCGTGGAAGAAATTGGATTTAGTTCGCCGGATCGTGGATTGAGTTAAATTTCTAAGAAACTTAAACGCTTGATAGTCATCTTCAATCCTTGTTCGCCTGAAGCGTCTCCGGGCAGCCTCGCGTCTTCTTTGTAAATCTTTAATGTGTTGGTTCATCCAAGAGCAGGGCGACGCCGGCGAAATGTTGAGGTTTTAAGAGGAGCATGGGTATCAAGGATAGATAGGAGATTGGTGGTGAGTAATTCAACCATGGTATCAATTGAGGAGCAGGAGTAAATTGGATTCCAATCTATGGCTTCGAGATCGGATAAAATCATGTCTCGGGAGAGGGAGTCTATGTTACGGAAGGATATTGTTTTAGGAAGGAAACGAGGTGTTGGGATATCATATGATAT
Source organism: Euschistus heros (assembly GCA_003667255.2). NCBI lineage: Eukaryota > Metazoa > Arthropoda > Insecta > Hemiptera > Pentatomidae > Euschistus > Euschistus heros. Next base: position 2,496,298 of record RCWM02000062.1, read on the forward strand.
TTGTATCAGGTCATGAGAGGATAGGAATGAAACAGGTCGTTGACTTGAGGAAAGAAGATTTTTTGGAGAATCTATGACATGCAGGTCCAACCATGTGTCGGACCCGCGGGAGTGGTGGGTGGTATTGAATGGTACAATGAAAAAGGTGAGGGAAAAAAAAAGGTTTTCAAGGTAGATTTTGTCATAGGAGTCAGACAGGAGATTGGTATTTAGGTCACCGGAGATGATTATATTGGAGTAGAGAGGGACATAGTGGTAAAGGTTAGATTCGAATGATTGGTCAAAAGGAACATGTGGAGGACGGTAAACCACTACATACAGGAGAGAATGGGCATTAATGGTTATTTCAACAAATAAGGACTCAATGTTAGGGAGATTTGAAGGAGGTGAATGAAAAAGGACTCGAGACTTCAGGCAATCATGGACGTATAGCGCCACTCCACCACCGGTCCGGTTAACCCGGTCATGACGAATGATGGAGTAGTTAGGGAGAGAAACCGAGGAAGAAGGTATGTAGGGTTTAAGCCAGGTTTCAGAGACTGCAATGATGTGGTAAAAATTTTGGGTGAAAAATTCTAGGAACTCATCGTAATGGGCTGGTAGGGATTGTGAGTTTATGTGACAGGCGGTTAGGATGTTAGTCATAATGGGAAGGAGTTAGGGAAACATAGGACAGTAGGTAAAAGGATGACGCTGATAATGAGAAACAGTAGTAAACGCTAAGAAGAAAAAATACATATCGATAATAAGAACAAAGTAAAATGATATATACAAAGTATATATAGAAGTAGAAATATTTATAAAAATGGAAAATAAAAGTAGTAGCAGGTGAATATATGAGGATAGTATAGAACGAAAGGGCGATGAGTTGGTTAAGAAGAGATGAAAAAAAATAAATAAATAAAATAAAAGATAAAGAAACATAAACAAGTGAAAATAGTAAAGGAAAATGAGCGTTAACTGATTAAAAGTAATATCATGGTGACACCAATAAATTAAAAACTGAAAACTAATCTGGCAAGGATAAATAATGGAAAAAAAAAAAAAAATAACGAGTACACTGGTTTCATTAGCAAAGGGTGTAGACCAAGGAAGTGCAGCTAGGAAAAGAATTCCTGAAGGTCAGGCGAAGACATCCAGGTCCTGAGGCTGGTCTATGAAGATTACTGGATGGCCGTCTTCTTTACGGCACCGCACACGCCCTCCCGAGAACCAAACATATTTTAATTTCCCGGCTGATCTCTTCTGACGGGCGAGCCAATACAGATGCCTGTTGGTCGGGGTCATCTCCTCGCTAAGATATATCCGGTGGGAGTCATTCTCCTGCCAGCCGATATCGCGCGTCGAGAAGTCCCTCTTGACTTTTCTCCTCTGTATTAGATCGTCCCTCAGAGATTGCCTGACGAATCGTGCGATTACAGGCGGTGGTCGCGCATCATCCTTCCTGGGCCTCCGGCGCTCCACTAGGTCGAGATCTTCTATGTTAAGTTTGATGCCGAGACCAGCACCAATACTTGTAACCAATGCCGTGGGGGTCTCTCCTGGGCGTACCGGGATGCCCCGAATTTCCATTGATTTATTCAAAAGTCCCTGTTCTGCCTTATTTATCCTGATTTCGAGCAGGCCAACTTTTGATTTTAAATTACGATTCTCATCGACCAACTCTTCAATACGTTTTGTCTGCCCCTCTAGATGAGCTTCGATTTTTGCCAGTCTCTCACTCAATTCGAAACTCAAGTCACCGTATTTATCAAGTGAGGTTTTTAGGGATTTGACTTCCTCGTTTACAGTATTAACAGCAGCTAGTATCTCGGAACCGGATGGCTCCGAGGGTTTTTTTCTGTGCTTGAATTTACCTTTTTAGTGTCACAGATGTGACAAAACCATGGTTTTTTGGAGTTTTTCACCGCTTCAATGTCTTTGTCTAAGAGATTAAAACATCTGCCGTGGAAAATCCCTTTACATTTTGAGCAAAGTAAACTATTTTTTTTTCGTCTCTGGAAATTGAATTTTCACACTTCGCGCATTGAACCATTTTGACGTGATTTAGTTCTATCAGCTGATTCGGTAAATATGAAGGTGAATGACTGTTTATTTACTTACGGCAGTAGTAGGCAGGTACGTAATACTGTGAGGATTAGCCGCTTGCTCCGGGTGAGTGAACTAAATACTCCGTTTATTTCTATTATTATGAAGTAATCGTACTGGGTTACGATGCGACACTTCACTAATTAGATAGATAAATATGTAGATAGAATAACAACAAAAAAAACTAAGAAAACTAACACAAAATAAAGAAGTTAAGAAAAAGAGTAACGAGATGTTGACTGTTTGCCGTCTCTGGCCAGACTGACTATATATATATATCATTCATTATAATTTATTATCATAGCGAGACGATTGTTCTATGTAATGTACTCATTTGTTATTCATAGGGGACAATTTGTCTCAGAATAAAGTTCATTTTTCTTCTTCTTCTTATGTATATATATATATATATATATATATATATATATATATATATATATATATATATATATATATATATATATTAAATACAGGCAAACGGTATATAAAATAAAATACTAATTACAAGCACCATTGTGTACAAAAATTGTACCTATTTGAAATAGAATAGTTACACGGCATATGCATGAGAAAAAAAAATTCTTAATTTATTATTACATTAAATAAGAACTAATCAGGAGCTTAATTGCATTTGATATACCACAATTTTTTTTTTTAATTTATTAAAATTTGATTCCTACTTCCTAGAAAAGTTGATTATCTGTTGATAGTTAATCAAACTTATATATATATATATATATATATATATAAGAAGAAGAAGAAAAATGAACTTTATTCTGAGACAAATTGTCCCCTATGAATAACAAATGAGTACATTACATAGAACAATCGTCTCGCTATGATAATTAATTATAATGAATGATAATAATAGAAATTGATTAATAATTAAATTATGCGTACCATAATAAATAAAGAAATCTCGTAAAAGGATACATCTTATATGTACTAATATAATGTATAAAACATAAATATTCATGTATTACACACACACACACACACACATATATGTATTTACAATTATTATTTTTATTTCTTATTTTTTTAATATCATTGAATGATTTGTATATTCTGGGATTAAATATTTATTTATTTATACATATTGTATGAATGGAATAATTTTCATCTCTGTTACTCACTTAAATTGATTAAATCATGTTGTAATATTTTACCAGCCAATAAAAGCAGAATATAAATCACCAACAATTTTAATGAATTTAAAAATTCGACAAGAACAAACACTATGATAAAAGTTTGTATTTAATTACTAATATGGTGGATCCCATGGTAGTAATTTTAATGAATTACCTGAATTTGGTAGTATCTGCATTTGAGGCCCAGAACTCCAAAACCAGGCTAATTTGCTTGGACCAGGAGCAGCGAAATAATTTAAAAAACGGTTTTGGCTGGTTTTGGAATTCTCTGCTTCGTTTATTATAGGAAGGTTAAAGTTAATTTGTTCTTACTTAAACTATTTAGAATATTCATAAGTTTTTAAATTACTTTTTCAATATCTAATATGATATTATCAAATAAGATATAATTACATAAATATTATATCAAACTAAATATAATACATCAAGTATACAAACAAGTACTAGTGTCTAAATGGATATTGAAAAATTTATCCCGTGCTTTATAAATAGCTATATGATTTTTTTCTTCTATGTTTTGAATTTATTTACTCATTTCTCCTCAAGTTTCCTTCTTATCTATCCTAATAAAACTTTCAAAACATCCCAGAATTTATTCATCTCTTTGACCTAGGGGTATCATTTCCTTCGGCTAAATATACCACTTTATAAACCATCCACGATACTCTACGTTAATGAAATCTAAATATTAAATAACTTTTTTTTTTCTCTTTTTTTTTTTTTTTGCATTTTCTAAAGTTAGAAAAGCACTTTGAAGTAGACTATTCGATCAATGATGGCTGATATCAATTGTTTTCTTTATTCACTATACCAATAACGCAGTTAATTAATAAGAGTAATTATGTTACAAAAATTTTCTATATTAATAATTAGATTAATACAGAGTGAAACACTTTGAGTGGAAATAATAAAATTGGGTAAACTAGATCAAAAATGATGAAAAATGCCGTAGACCTTACCTTTCTACTCCAATCCGTTGCAGATATACGACAATTTTAAGACTCTTCAAAGAAACCTCGGGTTTTACCATAAGAACTGTAATATCTCCATTTTTTAAAAATGTTTTTAAACTTTAACCACATTTTCAAATTTAGCATTAAATTTCTACAAGAGCAGAGTACATGTAACCTTGAACTTCATAAACTTGTAACCTAAAAAACTGCTTGATGTTTACCTTATTTAGGAAAGTTAAAATGTCTTATATTACTCCAACGCTCACCGTTTTTCGAAAAAACTATTTACAAAACTGAAAATCTATAAAAACTTATCAAATTTAATTAGCATTTCAATGATATGTTAAAAGTAATGATTCTGTTTCGATTTCATGGAGAAATTTACTTTTAAAACCGAAAAAAACATAGTATTCTCACATGGCATGTTACCTGTGTAAATAAATAATCCCTTAATGGAAATGTGCATTTTAAACATAATAAACTCTTCATTAAAAAAAAAAAAGCAAAAAAAAAAATATTGTTTAATAGAAAATAAAGGATAAATTTTGTTTCAACATTTTTCTAATGAGGCATTAAATTTAAGAGAAGAGTACATGTAACTTTGAATTTTACAAACGGCTCATAAATACCAGCTTGATATTCACGTTATATTGGGAAGTTACAATGTCTTATAATGTTTCACCGTTCACCGTTTTTAAAAAAACTCTCCACAAAACTACGAGTCTTACAAAAACTTGCAAATTTAAGTAAAAGATAATTTAATAATGGTTCTGTATAATAAGAAACAGTAATGGTTAGAGAAGAAAATAGTAAATATCAAGTATTATTTTCTGTATTATTATGTATGCAATACCGGTGATAAGCATAAGCAGTTAGTTAAAATTGACAATTTTATGCAAATTGTGGTATTGAGCAACAGTTATTTCAAGTTGTATTAATTCTGTAAAATAGAATGTATAGAAGTTTTAAAACCAGTAATTTTCTCTTTCTAGCTAATACCAAATTTAGATTCTATAATTCCATATAACATACGATATAAGGTAGAAAAAATATGGAACATCGATTAACATACACCAACATTAGCAAAATCGATATCAGCTGGGTCATTCAATCTGAATACCGATTGTATATTGGATCGTTTCAAAGTAATTTTTATTATTTCATAAATGCAATAAGGGATTAGTGGAGTTCGGTTGTTTAGTACGTATATGTCTAAAGATTATAATGAGCCGTTATTTATTCTCCTTTTTTTGATAATATTTAATACCACCAAAATTGATCTTACGTTGTTTAATAGGCCATAAAATGCGATAATTGATGGAAAATACACGATTTTATGAGTTTAAACTTGGGTGCACTAATGTCCAAGCTGTAAGAAACATTACCACAAGGTTCGTGGAAGGGTATTGAAATGAGTCATTCTCCACTCTAAATTTGAGTTAAAAAAAAAAGTAGTTTCTGCCTGTTTTTAAGCCAAAGGTTAAAAAAAGGCACAGAAACTACCACCACAGCATTGATATTAACATAATAAATCGAACAGCCCAAATTAGCTTGTATTAACACCATATCTCATTGTGCAAGTTAATTAATCGAAATCCCTCCACAACCAACTTATTCGCCAAAAGTATCTTCAACAGATTTCCATCTTTTCAGAAGTCCGGATCACTTCAATAAAGGCACAATATTTGAAAATTGTTCTCATGATGAAAACGCATTTTATAACTTTATTTATTCACAAAACTCTGTTTAGTTCTGTGATTGAAAAATGCATAACATGTTAGGGAAAATGTGTAGAAAATAGGAGTAAATATTTAGACAAAAAAAAAAAAAAATGTTTAGATTTTATATAGTTGTTTATCTAAACAAATATTTGTGTAAAAACGGAACTGTTGAATGAAACAGCCCAATGAATACGTATTTGAATGAGCGTTATATCGAGAGATCGAACGCATAGATCCACCCATTCAATACATTCACCAATGAAGAATTACTGCAATGTGAAACACTGAATGAAAAAAGATTTTTTTTTTCTTCTATAAAAGTACTATTTATTAGTGTGATTGTAAGAATTCATGAATCATGTATACAATATTTTGTAAAACACTTTTGAAATACAGAAAAAAATAGGATATTGACGAATATTATATTTTTAAAATCTTTTTCACTTTGAAAATAATTTTGACTGTTAAAGTGATAATTTGTGTATTTTTTTTTTATTTATTTATTTTTTTTTTTTTACAATTATTATTAAATTAACGGGTTCATGAACATACCATTTTTCTTCGTTTGATAAAAGTAAAATGTTTTAGAAAACATAATACTTCTTATCGAATTATCTCAGTGTGCTTCAAAATTGATCTTATCAAAGGCTGATAAGGAATTTTTTTTATATTTTTTAGAAAGGAACGGTTGAATCAGTTGTGAGTTTAAAGCCCGGTTTTAGTTTAGAGCCTGGATTTAAAAGATGATTACATGTTTGAATAGTGTAAATAAAATTAGGGTAAATGTTTTAAATAAGTTTTATTTCATAACTTTATTTTACCAAAAAAGTCTTTCCTGTGAAAACAGACATTTTATATGAAACTATACAATACATATTAAATGATAACTGGAATTGACTTTTTAATTTCAAAAATTTCTAAACTAATAGTCATTATGGAAGATCTGAAGTTAAACTCTAGTGAAATTAGTAACAGCATTATAGGGAACAAAGCAAAATAAATATATCTCGATCCAAATATAAAATATTTTGGATATCATTAAAATGTCAAGGTTGAATTTCAACACAATCGAGAGGAGAGGAACAGAAAGAGAGCCTAAGAGATACGGTTTCTATTTACCCTCAACTGCCAGTAATGACCTTTTCATAGTTGACGTGATGGCTCTATTACATGAATGTTGTTTTCTATTGATCCAACGGTTCCTATAGAGATCTAGGAGGAACACAAATTGTCTTATATTTGTTAATACACACATTGAGCAGATTGTATTAATTTTTCTGACCAGAAACCATTTATGATAGAGTTCCGATTGCTTATCTAAAACTGAAAACGATTTTCCGTCACATATAAAATATCACATAATGCATCAAATGTGATAGGTTTATCTAAAGTGTTTGTATCATAATGGTCTCCTGTTTTTTGTTGTTTAAAAATAGTAAATACACTTAAATAATTATAAGAAACTGTCGTGTAATTATTTAAAGGCAGTAAATAAAAATAGTAAATTTTTGGCTGAAATCTGGCGAAAATGCTTTGTAACTTAGCAAAGACCCCTAAGGCTAAGCTGTGAAAGTGGCCGATGGGCCCAGTTAATCTTAATTAATGGACAAGGATTTGCATTGAAGATGCTCTATCGGCGATGGTTAATCCTTGCTGGGGAACCCAAAAGATATTTTTTGGACTATCCCACTCTCTGAAAGCATGGTTATTTAAAATGTGTTTTACTAAATAAATAATTATAGATAATATCAATAGAGAATTAAAAAAAAAAAAAAACTATTGAAAATTGTATTACTTTTTTTTTTTTTCATTTATTGATATTTACAACTGTACAGAATAATATACAACAAGTAAATGTATTGACAGTGAATACAATGGCATGTAAATAGCTTGTAAAGAACTACTCACTAGTAGCACTTCAATAAAATCTACACTAAAAGGTCTCTAGGCCATCTTCTTTTCAGACGCCTCAGAGGATTATCAGGAATGGAGGAGGAAGCAAGTTGGGGGACTAGTGGATTGGAGTGGTTATGGTGCTTACTATGGAAGGGATCTGGTTTGGGCTAACTCAACAACATATGGAACATTAAGGTCTTTATGGATAAGCTTATTGGTGACAAAGTAAGGGACATTTAGGATTTTTCGAAGGATTTTGGATTGTAAAGATTGGATACGAGATGAATTGGATGGTTTAGTAGAGCCCCAAAGGTCAACTCCGTACGTCCAAATAGGTCTAATAACAGACATGTAAATAAGTCTTTTGTAATGAATTGGGAGGTTTGATCGTTTGTCTAGTAAATGTTGAAGTAGTCTGTAACAACGAGCAGTTTCTTGCCGCTTTAGTCTTGTGTTACTTGAAATCAATTTTATGAGTGGTTCATTTATTTTCTGTTTTTTTTTTTGTTTTTTTCTGTACTTGAGAATTAGAAGGTGACGTTCTGTAAAAAAAACAACAAAAAAACAGATTTCATAGCCATTGAATATATGTTTTCGCTTATAAGCTTCATTTCTTATATTCTTTCCCTATAACCTGATTTTGTGAATCATTCTTGGACCGTAAGAGTATCTGCGTCTTTAAATTCTCCATCCCTTTTGCACCAAAACTAATGAGCCAATCCTAAACAGCTTCTTTGATTTCATCATTGAGCCACATTCCTATCCCGTTTTGACTGTTATATTTTTCTAAATTTTTTCTTTATCTGTTTCCTCTTTACAAATGTTGTTTATTTTTGTCATTTACTATGTTTCATATCAGAAATTAGTCTTTCTTTCAATTTTGTTCCATTGTTTTGTTCCACATTTGTTCCTATATTGACTATTTTTTATTTTATATATATTTTTTGAAATTACTATTTGAAAATGTAAATCTGTATTTACATTTATTTATCTTGGTATATTAGGTATAAACCTCTAGGCTAGATATAATTTTATTTCTGTTATGTAATGTTATTCTTAAGAGGAACTGTCTCAGAATAAAGTTTTCTTTCAATCCTAAAAGGTGTATAATATCATGATGAAAACTTCGTTATGAAAATTGGTGGAATTAATAAATTCCTTCGTTTTTTCCTTTCACTCATCTCAACGACAAACTTTTTAAAAAATCCTTTCAAACGGCTAAAGTTACTTCATAAAAAAATTGAGGAGGAATAAAGTAGTATAACAAACCCTTAAAAGGCTAAAGAAGAGGAAAACTTCTAGAACAAGAAATATAAATAATTAAAGGCATGGTTAAGAGTTTAACTTTTCTTTTTTATTTTATAAATGAATTATTAGTAGTGAAAAATTTAAAACTATACATTGATTGAAAGGTTGTTTTTTAGTTTTACTTTGATAAAATAAACTCTGTCTTTACTTTTTTTAATTGTAACTTGTTTGTCAGTAACTAATAAGGTATCCTGATAATTGTGTGTTGGAGTTGACAAGGTGACAAGGTTTCATTCCGCCCCCTCAGATTTGAAGGCTATTTCTTAGCCTGATAGGATTAAATCTCAATTCTGGATAAAATAGGTTGCTGACCTTTCTTGTCCTAACCGGATAACTTAAGACTAACTCCAAAATAAAACAGTGTAGCATAATTGAGAGCAATTTATAAATCATACCTCACAACATCGCAAACAAAGAAGAATGCCAAAACTTTAATTATGGACAAAGCTTTTTTGTCCTTTTAAAAAGGTTTTTATATTTAGAAATTAAGTTGGTATAAGAATATATTTGATGTTGATACATAGGAAAGTCAAGATGGTAAAATTATTAAAAGAGATCTATCCAAAAAAAAAAAAAAGCTAAGAATTGTTTAAACAAATTCAAATAAGACCAGTAACTCAGGTTGGATCAAATAAAGTAGAAGAAGGGAATGATGAATTAAAAAACACAATGCAGAAGTATATATTCTGACAGGCCAAAAATTCCACCCGTTTGGTTTTTTGTTTTTTTCAGCTAAACTTGCAATTCTTTGTTAGAGGTTTACGTTTCCATAAACATTAATATTATAATATACATTAACTAGGGCATATAAAAAAATGTTAGATTAATTAAAAAAATAATTAAACAAATGAAAGTATGAAAAAAATACTAGGAATTTTAAAAATAACTTTTTTTTTAATTAATAAGAATTATATTCGCCTCTTTCGTGCATTACATTCCGTCTTGCATTTTATGGGGTATGATCTAATGTGATTTTGAATAAATTTTGAGAAACATACTCCATCTAATGAAAACTGTTATAAATCATATTAATTTGTTTGTTTGTTTATTTCGTTAAACGTCACTTTATGCTGCTATGGCTAATTGGACGATGTTACGGTGGGAGAAGTAAATTTTGCCTATCCAGGTATAATTAGGATAGGGATCTTTAGCGAGTACCTGACATCGCACATGCTCGGGACCCCCATTTTACGTCCCTTCCGAAGGACGGCATAGCTAAGGATTTGTTACTCCCTTTAAAAAATCCTAAGGTCATCTGCCGGGCTGCGAACCCGCGATCTTGGGTTTAGTAGGTTGTTATGCTAACCACTACACCACAGGTGACCACGTCATATTAATTTAAAATTTCGTTATTGTTTTAAATAATTGTTTTGTTTTTTTTAAATTTAATTCTGTTTAAATGACCCTGATATGTTTTATGTGCTCTGGTAAAAGAATATGGGGACGTAAAAACCTAAAGAAAAATTAATTTTTTAGCCAAGGAAATAAAACGAAATTTCAGAATTTTTAACCTGTTATAAAAAATTAAATTTTTAATATTCATAATGGTAATTATAACAATTGAATATATAATAGATAAGTCAAGGCATCCGAAGTCTACAATATCTATCTAAAATAAATTCAAGTCACTCATTTAATTTTATATTTTCGTTTTAGCCTTCTATGGCCTACAATTACACACCTTCCATTATTTTTTTGTCCTCTTTCACCTTCTTGTTTCGCCAGTACTCCTTCATTCGTTGGCGACTTTTTCTCTTGAAGATCTGCCTGTCTGCAATTTCTTTCACTGTGATCCCACATTTTACCAGATCCTGATTTACTTCTTTCACCCAAGGGACTTTTGCTTCTCTCGTGGAAGGTGAGAATCTTCATGTTGAATCTTTCTGATCCCATTCTTTTAATGTGCTCCTAGAATAACAGCCTCCTTTTCTTCCTTGTGGTGACAATATTTTGAAATCTTTGATACTAATTCTGGTTTGATCGTAAGCGGAATGTGAATTTATTTGGCGTTTTCCTGAGCCCAAGAATCATTCAACTATTGGTAATGTTTTCTTAATATTTATTTTACCAATAAATGATTAATGAATGCTTAAAAATTTATATGTTTTTATCTAATTTTCTTAAATTATAAACATTGTAGTAAAAATTTAAATAAAGGTACATTTGAAAGGCTACGAAACGGATTTATTAGGTAAATATAATTCAGGTAAATGCATAAATGTACTTATAAAGGCGAGTTAATAATGACACAATTCTCCGACTCACCCAACTAGGCATCAACTGTGATTGAAAAAACAATGGGGTGAAATGTTTGACTTGGCAGAGTATATTATTCTGCATTATTAACTTAAAGCAAAATTTCCTTTTGAGCTCATTGACACACCCTGATTTACCGGTAATATTTGAAATATGAAATATATAATATGCTCGTGAATCACTGTAATTTCAAAAGATAAAAACGAGCTTTGTTAATATTTATTATCTTATTATTCTTCTACGTTTGCCTTGTTGTGCTTTGCAACTTACATATTGCACTAAAATGTGCTAGAATTTTTGTTTTATTTAGAAGTTAGTCTTAGGTTATTTGACAAGAAAGGTCAGCAACCTATTATAGCCTGAGTTAAGATTTAAGCTAAGAAATAGCTATAAAATCTGTGGGGGTGGAATGAAACCTACGCCTTGTCAGCTCCAACTCTAATTTACCAACATACCACCATATTTCATACTGACAAACCAATTACAAATAAATTTAAAAAAAAAAATTAAAAGTATCTCAGGAATACGTGCGTTCAAACAGGTAAGTTTTAAAAATTATTTGCAGTAAAATTTTTAATTTAAAATGCTATACGAATTTAATTTACACTTTATTTTTACAGCTTTTAAAAACAGGCAAAAGGTATAGTAGAGAACTTTGCTGATCGTTCAACGTATGGAGAAGTACAAGAAATATGATACTTTCTGCCATGCATATAATATAAATATGGCGATAAAAAATAAAGATATTCTTATTACAAACAAGTATTATTTGTGGGATACGCACGCCCGTCCTTGTTGGTCAAAGAGGCTCGCCTATCAGAAGGATAACTAAACAAAATCTTTCAAATACATTACAGTTTTACAACTACCACTATCAAAAATTCATACAAAAATAAAAGAAGTATACTTTTACTCTTAAGCATGTTTTTAGTTATTAATATATCTTGTTCTGCAACTCTGGCATTTTTTATTTTTTTTCTCTCCAACAATTGTGACATTTAATTCTATATATCCTTCTATTATAGGATTGACTTACTAACAGCCTTTAAGTAATAAAGCTAATCGGCTTTGGTTGTTTGCCGACAGGAAGATCCCGAGTAATCTCCTTAGACCGGACTACTAGTACAGTGGACTCTGTGCTGACAGCGGGCGAGGGGAGACTTTTCAATAGCATCCGATGTCAAGTCACAACAAATAATACTCTAGGGTCTGCTGAAGTCCGGACACGTAAACCTCTAAACAACTTTATCAAATAAGTTGCCGCGACTAACAAAAAATGTCTTAAATTAGTCCAGTCATTCAAAAAGTTTTACGCCCCAATCTGCGGAAAAAATCCTAGTGAGCTGAATTTTTGTATACATCTTCATTACGGTATTTTAATAAATGTGTGAAAAATCGACATTGATATCGTGCCGGCTAAACAAGTTATGAAGGTTAAATTGTCGCGAAAATCACTTTTTCGCGAATATCGGAGCGCTCGGAGGTCATAACAAAAATTGTTTATCGTTCAATTATCTACAAAAAATACTTGCATTTTTCAAGCTTTTTTTTTTGTTTTTAGCAGAGCGCTGAGAAAGTGACTATCTTGATGGAAAAAAGGGATTCGGGATCGGACAAATATTTTTGGAGTTATAACGAGAAATGTGTCGAAAAAATAAGTATTTTACAACAGTGCGGGATCCTCAGCGGGCTGGCATGGATGTTTTACGGGACTTGATCAAAACGTCATGGATTTGGTCTGACAATAAATTTAACCAGCTCTCAAATGAAAATAAAACATATTTTAGATCAGACAAATAGTTTCGGATTATAGACAAAAGAGTACAAAAATCGATAAAAATCCGAATCTACGCTGATTCTTGTGATGCTATTATTATTATAATCGGTTGAACACAACAGTTGTTATGGCCGTTAGAAGTTGTTTATGAAATCTTAACTTCAAAATTTTAACGTCCTCGAAAGGGGTAAAAAATTCAATATTTTTTAATTTTGATGAAAATTCACAAATAATGGTTTTTGGTGCACTAAATCGAAATTTGAGATCAGTTTTTCATTGAAAAAAATTCTACAGATTTACAGCGGATTTCATTGGAATTTTGTCATTTTTTCGAGTTTTTGATCACCCAAAAACCTTCCGGTTCACTAAGCCTTTATTTATTTACATCTTGAATGAGAGCGGAGAAAAAAAATAATAAAAAGTGATATTTTTATTAATAATTTAATTTAAAAATAAACATAGAACTATCGTTATGGATTTTTTATTCTTTATTTTTGTAATAAGTACGTAATTGATTAAACAAGGAAGGTTTAGAGATTATCTTGACATTTTTAGGATAAAATACCTAAAACGTTTGCTAAAGTAGTTGATTGCTCAAATAATATCAGTTTGATAAAATACATTACGAACAATTTGAGAACGATCAAGGTAAGCATGTATATAGAAGTTTAAAGGTCATTCCGCCTATTAGTGGTAGTTGGCGAGGGAGGGGGGAGGGGTAGCGAGGGTGAGAGGAAAGGGAAATCGAATTCAACATCAGCGCCATACGAAACTTGTAACCGCATTACAGGTAGTTAGTTCCCCCGCTCTCAAAACAGCATTAGGCGAGATGACCGAGCTAAAAGTTAACTAACTATAAATATCTATACAAGTGGTCATAGCCTAGTGCTCGCATTGTGTCAACAATTCAGTTACCCGGCTGTAACAAATTAATGAAGTTATTTTCTTTAGGTTTCAGAGTTTCATCTTGAGTTTATGTCACCAGTTTCACAGAGCCAAAACGTTACTTGCCACTTTTTATTGCAGTAGTTGATTGTTAGTTTTTAGTTGAGTTTTTTTTTTTTTTTTTTTTTTAATCTTTAACCCGTCGTTGGTCGCTAGGTGAGCATTTTTCTCACCCTTTTAAAAAATATTTAATATGTTCTTCAGAATTTAAGTTTCACCGCTGATCCTCAATATAGCTGCACTTAGGACATTTGCGTATAAGAATATTTGGCTTTTAAGTAAAACGGATGCAAGTGGCCTGGATATTGGGGGATTTGTACTGAAAATTGCCATGTCCACACTCCTCAGTATCAGATTATCTCCTGTGCAGATTTTTCGAGACATTTTACTGAGTTTTCCAATTTCTTTCGATTATTTGGATTATGATTAATGATTATCTGGATTCGAAATTAGTCGTAGATATGCTTGTCTTGTTGGATAAAAAGCCAATTGATTAGTTAATAAATCGTAGTGAATTGTATTTATTTTATTCTTCAATCATTTACTAGAAATATGAAATTATCACTATTCCAGATTCGTATTAATGGCTTCTCGAGACATAACAATATAGATCTGGTAAAGGTGTGCCGAAGAAATAAAAAAAAAATAAAAAAAAATGTAATGGTCCTATTCGCAATGAACATAATAAAAATACTTGTAATAATTGTATGAAAATAGAAGAAAATGATCTAGCTGATGAAAAATACTTTATTATGTAAATAATAAAATATTTAATTTTTGTTTGGTTTTTTTTTTTTTTTTTTTTTTTTTTTTTTTTTTTTTTTTTTTTTACAAAAAATATCTTTGTAAATTTTGCAAAAATATATTTTTAATCCTTATGCTCCATACTAAAATTATTGATGCATTATGATAACATTTATTTACTATTTATAACTGCGTATTTAGCAACAGAAAATCATATTTTATCAAAATCAGAGAAGTGAGGAAAATGCTCACCTACCGACCAACGCCGGGTTAAGCTAACACTCCGAGGCGTCTAAAAAGAAAATGGTCTCGAGACCTTCTCAAATAGAACTTTTATTGAAAGTTGCCTTACAAACAATTGAACGGGTCCGCCGAAAAACGTTCTAAGCGACAAATATAAAATTTTGAGTAATCAGTGAAAGAAAATCATAATCAAAAGTTTTTGTTAGTTTTGTAGGTTAGATTTTATATTTACGCGTTAATTTACATACATAATGACATAATGGAGTACTATATCATACTAAGACGTACTATTATACATTTCAAAAACTTAAAAATCGCCACTTCGGAAATTTTGTAGCTTAGAACGTTTTTCGGCAGAGCCATTCAATTGTCATGTCGTTATTTTACGGTATTATCATATTTACTAGATATACGTTTTTTTTTGTTGTTGTTTTTTTTATGTACTGTTGTAACTTTTAATAAATATATAATATAAAAATAAAATAAAATAACTCCTAAGTTATTCGAAAAACTTTGGTGAAAAGTAGATATAATATAATAAGGTATAAAGTTTTCGACTCTGCAAGATCGTGACCTCCGAAAAGGTTAGGAAGATCAACAACACTTGTTCAAACAGTGTCGAATTTCCTGGTAGCTATGTGGCCCGACAAGGGGATTATTACTTTTGGTTTTATTTCCGAAACTTTAGATGAACGTGAACCTAGAACTTCTTAGTGGAATGGTATAAAGAATTTGACAGAATTTTAGCAATTTCCAGATGTAATTCATTTGGCATCACTGCATGACTTACAAGCTCATTATTTGAAGAAGAAAAAAAAGAATAATGGACGTATTTTGTTTTTCTTATAGTAACACATTTTTATAGTATATTTTTTAATATTATAAATGTTTGATAATAATTAAATTAAATGTGTAATGTATCTCAAGGCTCAATTTGTACTTGAAGTGTTAAGTAGTCAAACCATCCTCGTCCATTTTTAAAACATTTTACAGCTAGTAGATAAGGATAAAGGTCAGACTTGATTAATAAGAGGCCTTAATTTTCGTATGGCAGTTTTCAATGTGATTTAACTACTTGTCGGAGAAAACCTTTCACATAATGATAATATAGTAGATAAACTAAAAATCTGTAAATAATAGTTGGCATGTTTTGGAATTCTACGCATTTGTTGTATCAATTATTCTGAAATGCGAAAAATTGCAACCTCGATTTTTTTCACTTTCTCGGTTGAAAGATCCATTTTTGGTTAGATGTTTACGTCCATACGTACGTTAACCCGAGCATATGAAATGTATGAGACGTATTAAAAATAAATTAATGCAAGTAATGGGGTGTATAAAAAAAAATGACCGTTTCTTAAACAAATATTTGTATTATTATTTCTTTGATATAAAATACAATTAATACTCAAAGTATAGTCCATTGCTATCTACCGTCATTACCCATCTGCTAGCCAATTGCTCGATGCCACGCTGATACCATTCCTTGGGATGGCTGTCAAAGAACTGCATTTTCAACTTATCAAATTTTTTTCCTTGAAGAAAATGGGCCATGGATCGAAACAAGTAGTAATCAAAAGGTGCGAGGTCTGGACTATATGGTGAATGAGGCAGGAGTTCAAACCCAAAAAGTTCTGTAAACTTTTCTGCTGATTAATGAGAAGTAAGTTCGTGAGAGACCCGTCTACAGGTCTTTTTAACCTTCCCCATGGAGAGAAGATGACGACTAACAGTATCTTTCGACACACCACACTCCCTGCCAAGTTCGCGAGTACTTGCGGACGGATTTGACTCAGCAGCTGCCTTCAGAACCTATCATCAATATCCATTAATGGCCACCCGGAGCCCTTCTTCCTTTCCAACGTCGTATCTCCACTTCTAAATTTTTCAAACCAACGCCGCGCAGTGTGCTCTTCAAGGACACCTTCCCCTTCATATTCAATAACTTCACGAGTTGCTTCAGCGGCTTTGAATTTTTTTTTTAAGTAATGTCTTAAAATTACGAAAATTTCGTAGGACTCTGTTGTTTCTTTTTTGAAATAAATAACTGAACTGAGACTTTTCTTGAAGAAGCCCAGTGTTTGTAAATAAGCTTAGAGAATGCTCTAACGAGATTATTAAGTATTGGTAAATAATAAGTACCATTAAGATATTTACAGACTTCTGAACTCAGGAATTTGATAAAACGGTCCAAAAAAAAAAAAAAAAGGAATTTTTTTTTTTTATATACGCCCTATTAATAGTAGAGGTTTATTGTGATTTTGTATAAATTCTTGAGCGATATTTCCCACCTAATAGAAAACTGTATTAAATGATATTAATTTGAAATTTCGTAATTTTTACTTCCTTATCTTCCTCTTTAACGAGGGCATGTAAAACGCATCACAATAATTATAAACATTATTTACACTAAAGAAAGCAGTTATAAAAAGATATCAAAATTTATATAATAATGATTTATTCATTTTGCATAAGATGGGGCGCATCCCTCAAGAATTTATTCGAAATTGCATAAACTGACCTATACCTCAATGCAAGACGTAATATATCTTATTAATTGGAAATTTAGTAAATTCAAAATTGCTTTCTAATTTTTTTTATTCATACTGCTTGCTTTTCTTTATATTATATCATCAATTATTCTAATGTGTTATATTCGTTATTTTAATAATCTGTACTATTAAAAAAAAGGACAAGCCATTTTTTGTCTGTGATAATTTACCACGAATACTCTTTACTCTTTATACATATTTATAGTACCTGGAAGGTTCAGAAATACTAAAATCTAGTGATGTGCAATGAATTTCTTATTAAAAAATCGATATGTGGATAACAGTGAAGTTTAAAAATTGACCAATAGGTGGCGAGCGCCATTCTATATGAGAGGTTACAAAGGTACGGTGTTACATAGAGCTGGTAGTTGATAATAAAATATATTTATTATAATTCATTTCTTTTTTTATTTAAATATGTATCATGACGATTGGATTCTAGTGAAGTTTAAAAATCGATCGACATGTGGTTAGCACCATTTTACAATAGAGTTTACTGTAGCAAAACTACTAAGCTCATCCTTAACAAATTTTAACATCGTTTTCATAGTTCTATGAAGGTTAACAATAATAATGCTTACAATAATGAATATTTAAATGCACAATGTTGAATGGCAGGAACGAAGTTTGCCATGCTGTAATATCATTTAAAGGTTAGAAATTAAAAACCACCAATCATTAAAATTAGGTCCGCTTAATAACAATCATTATCAAATCAATATCAAACATTTGCTTTTTTAATATTGTGTGTCTGGATTATGCTTTTACGTAATCTTTAAACACCTAATCAGTGCAATTTTATCCAGGTTAAAAATGACTGCTATGCGTGAAAATATCACTGAAGAAATAATACTCAATTGCAAAACTTGAACCCAAGATTTTTATTGGTGAAAAAAAAAAACTTCAGTAATTAGTTAAAAATATTTAGGTTTTTTACTTACGAGAGCATTGAGATGCTAGTTTATTATATTTTTACTTGATCAAAACTTTAAGTTGTGTGAATAATTGATGTTGACGTATTTCTTTGCTTTCCTAATTTACTATCAAGGAATAGTTAGGTATGAAGGTGAATAATGAACAAACTAGATTCCTAAATAATGCTATCTTAAGACAGAGAGAAATAATTATAAGATTATTGGAAAATTAATTAAACTTAAGGAAGTTTAATTACAATTATTTAACATCGTAATTAGCTTATTAATTAATTAGATTGCTTTTAAATAGTTCAAAATTTAATTTAGAAAATATTCAATATAACCTTTAATTAAATAGTGAGGAGTAATAATAAAGTATCTGCAGTGAAAATTAATTAATTCAATTGCTAAATTTTAATTAAACTATATTTTAATCTAATAACTTCCTTTATCTGTTTACTAAGCGAGTTAGTTAAAAATAAAAGTTACTACAGGACATTAAAATGTAAAAAGTGTTATTCAATTAAACGAATTATAATTTAATTTAATTTTTCCAGCAAGCAATAAGAATAAGACATCAATTAGCAGAATAAATAAACGGAATAAATTATATTCCTCTAACGGGTCAATAAACAATCAGCACGCTGTTATCAATTACTTAATGTTTACGAAGTAACATTTTTGAATGTTTGAAAAAGTCTAACGCACCAGCAATTTCAAAAAGTGGTATTTAAAAGATGAAATGTATTCTAAATCTGTCACTTCTTAAATACTATATTAGTTTTTTATTCAGTTCATCATTCAACGTAAATATTGGAGATTGGCTACAGTTCCATTTTATATAAAGAGCAACGCAAAGGGTGTAAATAATATATATTCATAAAGAAAAAACAATTATATATATAAAAAAAATACATACATTTATGGAATAACTTATAGAGAAATATGAAAACATTAAAACCTTTGTTAAAATTCGTTCAATCTCCAACTGTACTACATAAAGTTAAAGTTTAATTTGTTTATTAAAACTTAACTGTCAATTACATTAAATTTTGTTTAAAACAAAGAGTTGGTGTTCAATATAAAAACTGTTTTGTTTTTTTACTATACAGAGGTATAGGCTCCCAACGTGACATTTTTCGTTTTATCAACGTAACCAATATAGCTCCTAAACGGTATGATAAACAAATGTTATTTAATAAAAAATATCATTTATCTAGTTTCTGATCTAGGAACTGTCATATAATTTACGATCTGAGGCTAACCAACATAGTTAGAGCATGCCAAAATGTTACATTTTTAAGAGTGAAAAAACGTTACAAATTGGATTTCAAACGTTTTTTCATTCAAACAAATATAGCTTAACAGTAGACCTATTGGGCAAATGTTAACATTACAAAAATATCCTCCTTTAAAGTTATAATAAGGCACTGTCGTTGAATTTTTGATCCTAGCAACACCAGCAGATATATATATATATATATATATATATATATATATATATATATATAT
Source organism: Euschistus heros (assembly GCA_003667255.2). Taxonomy (NCBI): domain Eukaryota; kingdom Metazoa; phylum Arthropoda; class Insecta; order Hemiptera; family Pentatomidae; genus Euschistus; species Euschistus heros. The sequence goes on from RCWM02000062.1 coordinate 2,516,358, forward strand.
ATATCATCGAACTGCATCCTTTATTAAATCCTTTATTATCCGTGCATCCTCTTTATGGAATTCATTGCTCATCAAAATTCGAAAAAGCTCCACTCTTACTTCCTTTAAACATCATTTATTTCTTTACCTCCTTAATTTTCAATCTTCCGAGCTAATGTAAAACATGAATATTTATGTAATATACATTATAATAGTATACGTAAGATGTATCTTTTTGCAAGATGTCCTAGTTACTTTGTAACTCATAATTTAATTATTAATTAATTTTTGTTATTATCTATTATTATTATTTATTATAATTAATTATCATAGCCAGACGATTGTCCTATGTACTGTAATCATATGTTATTCTTAGGGGACAAGTAGTCCCAGAATCTTCTTCTTCCATATATACAGGGTGTCCCATATTTAAATGGCAAAACTTCAGGAACTTATAGGGGACTGAAAAACTAAGACAAAAAGACCTTTAGAGATTTGCTAGTTTTTGCTTAGTTTTAGAGAAAATCGCCAAATAAAGAAACAAAACACAAATGTTACAGATAGCGATTATCACCTTTCAAAGTTTGTCTGGCTAGGCAGTGAGATATGTAAACACTTAATGTTATCCTTTACATTCTTTTATTTGTTTACATTTTGGCTTCCTTCTAGGATTATAATTCCTAAATCAGTCTTCAGTCAGTTACTCAGATATTTTTGTGTGAATAGCATCAGCCACAATGCCGCATACGTCTTCTAATGTTGAATACGCTGATGTGATTTTTGTGTATGGTTTCCGTAACGGTAACTCTTTAGAAGCGGTGCGGGAGTATGCGCGCCGATTTCCAAATAGAAGAGTGCCTAATCGACGAGTCTTTTCGTTAACTTTTAACAGACTACGAGAGACTGGGTCATTCTTAATACGTAATGAAGGCGACCAATTCCAGGCAGCAATAAGAGCAGTTTATCGGAGAAGAAATTGTGTCCAACGCCACTTCGATAACAATCCTGATACTAGCATCCGAAGAGCATCAGCTGCATTAGCAATATCGCGGCAAGCAATATGGCGAACTTTGAAAGGTGATAATCGCTACCTATACCATCTTCAAAAAGTTTAGAATTTATTACGTCAAGATTATGTCAAGAGATTGAATTTTAGTAACTGGTTTCTTGACAAAATTCGGGATGATAATTTATTTCCATTAAAAATTATATGGACCGATGAAGCTACCTTTACAAGAGGAGGAATTGTTAATCAAAGAAATTATCATGTATGGGCTCTTGAAAATCCCTGAGCTATTAGAGAGAATAGGTTTCAGCATGAATTTGCTATTAACGTTTGGCTTGGAATTTGGAACGGATTACTGGTGGGACTATATTTTTACCTGGAAGATTGAATAGTATCACATTTACACATTTTTTGAAGAACGACTTTTCTAATTATTTAGATGACATTCCCTTACAGCAGCGGATTGAAATGTGGTTCCAACTCGATGGATGTCCAGCTCATTATAGCAGAGTTGCTCGAGCTTGGCTGGATATAAATTATCCACAACGATGGATTGGACGTGGAGGAGTAGTACCTTGGCGTGTCAAAATTATTATAAAAAAACGTTACTTTAAAAAAGCATAAATCCCTAGCCAAAAGCTATGTCAATGTCTCACCATATCTGTTATAAAGCGCATTTGATTTGGTAGGAATTCTTCTTTTGTAGGTATTAGTAAAAAAAAAAAAAAAAAAAAAAAATTGCGACGAACAGACAAGTAGTCAACATATTTTGATCTAAAATAATATCAATGAAAAATTAGTTCTTTCTAGTTTTAGCTATCGTTAAACTATTTCCACAGTTCTTCCTTCATATATAATCAATTGCATTACCTTATCGGTTTGGGCAACCATGCATCCAAGATTATTTTTAACAAAATATCTACTTCGAACCTTTTATATATCCATCTAAAGAATTGAAAGCATGACCTGGAATCCTCCAGCCATCACTGAAATGATTTATCGCCGACGACATCTGAACTGATTTGACTAATGATGGTCCTCGCTTCTATCTCAATTTAATCTTTATTTTCACTGCGGCATTGCAAATTGGCAGGAGGGATTTCTTTCCTAACTTTTCATTTTTATATATTCTTTGACGCCATTTTGAATAAATCATCGGCATTATAGTAGGATAAAGAAAATTGGATCTTATTAAAATGAATTTGACTAGTATCTTGAGAGAAATAGAAGTGATTTATTAAATAAATATCACGACCTGACTCAAGGCTATAAGTAAAATGAAACAAATAAAATTAGATTAAAAAAAAACAACTTGTAATTATACAAAATAAAAAAAATAAATTATGATAAATAATAGTATAAAATGACTTAATAATAAATAGAAATAGAAAAAAATTTAAATACAACGACACCATATATACAAGCATCTCGTCAAACCCCGAGCCAATCATTTCTTTCCACTTATGGGAGAATAAGCCCTACCCAAGACACCCTATCACTACTCCCTTAGCGGCGTCAAAATTTTATGTATCTTAATTCAAGTTTTTAATGCTGGAAAGCTATTTTTTTTTTAATGTGTAAAAAATATTTATTATGTAGTTTGTGATTAGTAGTTAGGAAATAATAATTAAAAAAGATTATAATCCAATATTTGGAAAACAAATTTTTTATTTCAGTGTTTCTGTCTTTTAATTTAGTCGGTATTGCTAATGCCTTTACTGCAGAAATATAAAAAAGTAACTAACCTCTGCTAAATACATACTTTGTTACGAAGTAGTAGTTTTTTTTCGACCCAGACCTATTCAGATACTTTTTTTTTTTTTAGATTTTTGAATTGAAACATACGGCAAACATAACATTTTCATTCTTATTTCACACTAAGCCAACAGTAATGACATCTGTACCCAAGGGCATGTGCTAATTAGTTGCTAAATATCCAGAGCTTCAATTGAGATGTCAAGAGATGTCGATAATGATATTTTTATAGTTGTAGGAACGATAAAAATGGTTGTCCCGCATATGGTACTGTGGGCTTTGTAGGGTTAAATTGATAAATTTACATTATAAATAACTGTGATCATGAGGGTATACGGATGATATTACAGAAAATTTACTAATCCTTCGAATATAAAAATATTTTACAATTTTCGAACTATTAATTTTACTTAACTAAAAATAAACAGGTAGTACCAATCTGAGTTAATATTATATAAGTTCTAATCAAAGATATGACAAAACTAATTTCACAGTAACTGTTAAGCTTCTACCTTTTGATTCATTGAAATTTCCCGTATTGATCGTGTTCCGACTGCGGAGGACAATGGGCAAAGAGGGATTCAATAACGGCAGATTGAAATGCACTTTGCCAATGGAGAGACTGCTCCCCCCCCCCCGCGATATTACGGCAGCTAAACCATCCTCTAATAACGGCCACTCCTGGCTCAAACAATAATTTGTGTCACCACAGATCTATTGGCTCACCGCTTCCCTCTCGTTCTCCATCAGCGATTCAACTTGTTTGTACCGGTGGCCATGTTTGCCTTTTGACGTTCCCGATTAATGGCTAACGAAATGGAGTCGAGAACAGTGCCGTTTGTATTAACCAAATACTGCACCTTTATGCACAATAGATGCGAAATTTTAATTTGTACAATACTG